>JANHMN010000001.1:72013154-72025785 GCA_030674055.1 Rhabdomys pumilio
AGAGAGAGAGAGAGAGAGAGAGAGAGAGAGAGAGAGAGAGAGAGAGACAGAGAGACAGAGAGACAGATACAGAAAGAGAGAGAGATACAGAGAGAGACAGAGAGACAGAGATTTTTAAAAAGTATACTCTCAGGTGCATCTACTTGCAGAATGAAATTGAGTTTGTGTCTCTCTCCCTGCACAAAAATCAATTCAAAGTGGATTAAAGACGTTAATGTAAACCTGAAAAGGATTTCAATAGCACAAGAATTAACAAATAGCATTACATGAAATTAAGATGCTTCCACTCAACAAAGGAAATAATCACCAGAGTGAAGAGACAGCCGTAGGAATCAGAAACAACAACAAACATCTTTGCTAACTACACCTGTGTGTATTACTTTCTAGAACTACAAAAGCTAAATCCAATAGAAAGAAAGGAAATCCAATCAATAAATGGGCTACTACACAGAATGAACAGTCGTCAAAAGAAAAAACACAAATGGCCAGTAATACTTGGGAGGTATTTAATGTCCTTAGCCTTCAGGGCAACACAGATGAAAACAGCTTCTCGATTCCATCTCATCCCAGTCAGAATGGCTGAGTCAGGAAACAAATGACCACCGAGGCTGGAGAGGCTGCTGATGAGGATGCAAAAGCATGGGGCCACTACAAAGCACTTCCCTGTGCTCTTCAGTTGCATCTCATACACTCTCCCCCTTATTCTTAAAGCTCTGCTTCCTTCTCCCGTTGTTAGCCCCTCTTCTTTTTAACTTAACCATAACCTTCTATAGATTTAGCAATCTCTAAAATCTTCATACCCGAACATCATCCTGACTTTCCCCTCCTAGATATTTTATCCACCTTAAAAGAAAATTCAGTGTTGATCTAATACTTAATCTTTATCCTCATCCACCCTATTTCCCTCCTATCCTCAATCATTAACTAAAATATGCGTTGATGCCTTACTATCCTTGGTTGTTTATCCTCCAACAGTTATTGAAGTCAAAAGGGCCACCGTCATTCATGGGCTAGTCTGGCATTTGCATAATGGTACTATCAAGCAGCTGTAGCTGCTCTCTCAGCTAATATTCCACTCAGTGAATGTATAAAGCTTATAACAAATACCCTAAGCTCCAGAGCTGTTTCAGAGCTGGAAGTGGAATCCTTGATCTCATGAGCTAGGTTCTGCCTAGCACATGAAGGGCTCTGCCACTGAGCTGTGTCCCCAAACCCTGAAATAATTTTTAACAAAGAAAGCATACTGAAAGCAGCAAGTTAGAACCACCAAGTCACTTACAAAGGTGGATCCATCACTACATACAGCAGATTTGTCAACTAAAACTTTAAAATCTAGTTGGGCCCTTAGGAGATAACTGCAAGCTCAGAACTTCTCTACCCAGTAAAGTAATTTGTCAAAATTGAAGAAAAAAATAAAACATTTTTATAATAACATAGATTAAAGGGTTTTATGACCACTAAACCAACTCTATAGAAAATAACTGAAGAAATCTTTAGACTGAAGAGAAAAATAATCCATCTATAAGGCCCCAGCAGAGCCAGGCGGTGGTGGCACACGCCTTTAATCCCAGCACTTGGGAGGCAGAGGCAGGCGGATTTCTGAGTTCGAGGCCAGCCTGGCCTACCGAGTGAGTTCCAGGACAGCCAGGGCTATACAGAGAAACCATGTCTCGAAAAAACCAAAAAAAAAAAAAAAAAAAAAAAAAGGTTCCAGCAGAAATAAACCATACCAAATAATTACACAAGAAAAAAAAAAGGAAAAAAAATAAAAACAAGTACAGCAAAATTAACAGAAAGGCAGAAGTCAATATAGACCTTTCAATAATAACTCTGACTATTAATGGTCCCAATTCTCCAATCAAAAGTTACAGACTAAGAGACTGGATTCAAAGGCAGGCCCTCTATATGCCATTTTTATATTCCTCTTAGCTCACCACAAAAGACTGACATTTCCTTACGGTAAAAGAATGGAAAAGGGTGTTCCAAACAAGTGGATCTAGAAAATAAGCAGATGTCACTGTTCTAATATCTATAAAGATAGGTTTCAAACCAAAACTAATGAGAAAAGATGAGAAGGTCATTTCCTACTGATTTAGGGAACAACCCACAAAGAGGATGATAAAACATAAATCCCTCCAACACAAGAACATCTGATTTAATCAAACAAATTTAGATGTAAAGTCACAGGTTAATTCTAACACAATAGTAGTTGGTGATTTCAATACCCCACTACCCCTAATTGACAAGCTACCCTAACAAAAAAAATAAAATAAACAAACAAAAAACCACTCAAAACAGTAACAACAACAAAAACCAAAGATCTGTATTCACTGTCGTCATAGATAAAAATCAACCTAACAGAATAATTCAGTTAAACACTGCAGAATATTATACATTCTCAGCAGCCCAGGGATCTTTCTCTTAAGTAGACCACATATTAGGACACAAAGGAAACTAATAACAATGAAATAAGACTAAAAGTTAACAAGACAACCCCTAGAGCAGACATAAATGCCAGTGTTATTATTTAATAATAAAACTCTATTGAACAATGAATGGGTCTGTGGAGACATCAAGGAGGAAATAAATATATCCCTAGAATCAAATGAAAATGAAGACGCAAGATACCAACCCCTTGGGATGTGATGAAAGCTGTCCTAGGAGGGAGGTTTATGGCTCTAAGTGTCTGCTTAAACCAGAGAGATCCCGAATAAATAATGTAATGCTAAACCTTATAGATCTGGAAAAGGAGCTGGCCAAGTCCCACATCAGCACAGGAAAGAAACGATGCAGGTCAGGGAACAAAAAACTATAACACAAAAAATTAATAAAACAATGTTGGTTCTTTCCAAAGATAGACATGATAGAAAAACCCCTTAACCAAGCTAACCAACAGAAGAGACAGAAGACCTAAATAATAAAATAAGAGGCAAAAGACAACCATTAGAATGTATACCAGTGAAAATCAGAAAACTGGGGCTTACATAAGAAATGCATTTTACCATAGTAGAAATCTAAAAGAAATTGATTTCTAGACACATATTTCCCACTAAAATAAAACCAACATGAGATAAACTATTGTCATTTTTCTAAGTGGAAATGATGCCAAACTGCTTTCTAAGAGGTTTTTTCTTTTTTCTCTTTCTTTCTTTCTTTCTTTCTTTCTTTCTTTTTTTTTTTTTTTTTTTAATAGCCATAGATTTGTACTGCTTTCAACACTGGTCAAGGAAGATTCTTTTGCAGAAGACAGTGGTTAATGAAGCAGCCCAATCGGTCTAAGTGCTTAGAATGAGTGACTGCAGCTGCTCAGCCCTAAATGGGACATTATCCTAGTTTCATTTCTATTGTGATGAAATACCTTGACAAAAAGCACTTTAGGGAGGAAAAGGTTGCTTTAGTTCACAATTCTGGCTTATAAGTCAATCCTTAGAGGGAAGTCATAAAAACAGGGGCCTGAGACAGCTGGTCATGACGTATTCATAGTTGAGAGCAGAGAGACACAAATGAAAACATCCTTTCAGCTAGCTTTCTTCAGGTTCTAACTGATGAAACTGCGCCACCAACAATGGACTGAGTCTATATTAATTAACAATTGAGACAATGTCCCACAGACACGCACATAGGACAACCTAATCTAGATAATTCCTCAACTGAGTTTCTCTTTCCAGGTTATTCTGGGTTGTTTTAAACAGTTTAAGCACATAATACACCCGGGACAACCTGACACACAAATAGACACATCACTTTAAGCTGTAATTTTCCATCCCAAGGTCTCATGTTCATCCCCTAACACTTTAAACAGTCTTTTAACTATGAGCTCCTGTAAATAAGAAATAAGTTACATACTTATTCAAAAGGGGAGGATGTGGGCATAGCACTTAAACTATCACACTTAATCAAAACCCAGTGTCTAGTAAATACCAAATCTGTGGTTCAAAGTTCAACATCTAGAGGTCATCTTCGGAGTTGTAAATGGCTTGGGTAGCCTCACCTATCCAACTCTGCCTTCCATAACATACAGTTTCCCTCTGCGGCCACGGTCCATTTCCTATCTGCAGCTATTTGGATAGATGACCCACAATCCTGGCATCTTCAATATCCTGGAATCTCCAATGCAAATAAGTGGCCTTTGTCAGGGCCTTTGCAGGGACTCCAACCATACCACAAGGTGGCAAGCCTCAGTTACTCTCTATGACTCCCTTGGTCTTGCAGTCTTCATGTCTTCAAAACAAGTACTGCTTAGATGAGTGCTATATTTTCAAGTTCTCCTGAGATGTAGCCTGGTCCCCTGGGCATGGCTATATCAGCTTCTGTGTGCCTACACTGAGGAAAGTTTCCTCTTGTCCAAATGAATCTTGGGAGGCCTCATTTCAATGATGTTGATCTCTTTGACAATCACCCCCCAGCATAATAAGCACATAACAGATTTCTAAGCCAAAACACCATATGAATAGTCCCTAGTCCAGTTGATAACAAAGCCCTTGTTCCCTTCTGGAGCATGGTCTGGGCCTCCACTGTCAGCACTTCCCATCTTCCAAGCTTCTATAAGAACAGGTCGTTAAGCTCTGCCCACAGTACTCAATTTTCCAGCCCAAAATTCCAAAAAGTGTTGCTCACTCTTCCAGCAAATAACACGGTTGGATTCCTCACAGTGGCAACCCTGCTTCCCTGGTACCACGCTCACTTCTGGTTTCATTCTGTTGCTGTGAGAAAATTCCCTGACAAAAAGCAACCTAGGGAAGAAAGGGTTAGAGCAAGTCCAGGTTACATATCCAATACTTTAGGAAGTCAAAGCAGGAACTCAGGCAGCTACTCAAAGCGCATCCATAGTCAAGAACGAAGAGAACAAATGCATCTTTTCTTGCTTGCTTGATGCTTATACGGTTAGCTTTCTTGAGTTGCTTATAGTTTGGGGCCCATTCCGTGAAATGGTGCCTCCCAAATACAGGGTGAGTCTTCCCCGTCTCAAATAACAATCAACACAATCCCTCAGACATGCCAACAGGCTAACCTGATCTAGACATTCCAACCATTGAGAATCATTGAGACTTTCTTCTCAGGTGAGTCTAAGTTTTGGCAAATTTGACATCCAAAATTAACCATGACAGATATATCAACTTCCCCTACCAAGGAAGATGAGGGGATGAGAATAGCATGAAAGCTGGAGAATGCTGTCTTCAGGTTTGACAAGGCTAATGTACTCAAGAACTTACAACAGCTGCCGTTATCTGAACAAGATCAAGCCAGTCAAAATCCCAGCATGGGAAGGGGCGGGGCTCCTGAGGCCACCCAGCTGAGGAACAATAGGCAATTGATGTCTTCTGATGGAGGGAGAGTCATTTTCTCTGGGGTGTGTGGCTGCTGAGAGGTTGCCTATGCTCCAGTGGATAGCCTCATACCCATGCACATATGAGAAGTACTAAGGGAACACGGTGGGTTATCAAAGAGGAGTGGGAGGAAGAGGAGGAGATGGAGTTATAAGAAGAATTGTGAAGAAGGGGTACTGCGGGGAGATTAAATCTGAAGCCTAGGGCATTGCTAAAGAGGTATTAGAATGGTAAGTTGCTGTAGTAAATGGAATGTAATTCCTGAGAAAAATACTGTAAGAGCTAGTAATTCCATTTCTAGATAGACTCCCAAAGGAAGTAAAAACAAGGGCATAAACAGGCATTTAGGTGCCCCAAAATACAACAGCATCATTGACAGTGGCCAATGGGTGAACCATGAAGTGAATATGTACACGTTAGTCTGTAAGACATGCTATAACAAAACACCACAAACTGGGTAGCTATACAAGACATTGGTGTTTTTCACAAGCTGGAAAACAGAAATCTAAGTCCAAGATGCTGTCAGGGTTGGTGTCTAGTAAGGCTTTCCTCCTGGTTTATAGATGCTACCTTCTTGCTGTTTGTTTATGAGTCCTTTCCTCCACGCTTGTGTAGAGAGACAAAGCTGGGGCCCTTTCCTCATCATCTAGACACCAGTTCTGTCAGAACAGGGCCCTATCTCTATGACCTCACTTAACATGAAATATCAGTTAGGGTATGGATATAAGAATTTTCTGGGGTTGAATAATTCAGTTCATAATAATATACAATGGAGTACTATTCAGCCTTTAAAAAGTAGAAAATTTCTGTTCTGGTGAGAAGGCTCAGTTGGTAAAGTGCTTGCTGTTCAAGCATGAAGACCTGAACTTTAATCTCCAGCAACCATGTAAAAAGCCAAACATGGACACGTGTACCCAATTCCTGTATGTATCCCCTTCCTGGGGAAACAAAGACAGAAGGACCCCTGTGGCTTCCTGGCCAGCCTAGCCAAATCAGTATACTCTATGCTCAGTGACAGATTTTTATGTCAGAAAACAGGGTGGACATAAAGGAAGACACTGTTGACCTCTGACCTCCACACACAGGCCACACACACACACACACACACACACACACACACACAAGCACACAACATACACAAGTATGTGCACGTATATACCTCACCACCACGTGCACACACACAAGAAAATTCTGACACGTGCTGTATGATACAGATGAGCTTTGTGAACATGCACTAAGTAAAATAACCTGATCTTCCTGGTTTATAGATGCTACCTTCTTGCTGTTTGTTAATGAGTTTAAGGGCACTAGTGCAGGATTCCAGTTACATGAAGGTCTTAGTGCAACCAGATTCACAGAGTCAGAAAACAGAGAGCTATCGCCAGCGCTGGTGGGGGAGGGGAGGAAGGATGGTTAGTGTTGAAGGGGGCAGAGTTTCAGTTTTCCACAGTGAGAGTGATCTGGAGACGTGAGGACAGTTGCATGACAGTGTGAAATGTACTCAATGCTGCAAGCAGAAAATGGTGGGAACTATAAACTTTGTGGTGCTTAACAATTTTGTAAAAAAAAGACGCAACCTAGCAAAGCACTCTTAGATTACAGCATTTGAATTCCAGTCTGATTTTTACAAAGGGAACTCACTTTGGCTACATCTGCTGCTCCAAACAAATGTGAGCATGTCCACTTTCCCTGTCACTGGGATGTCACCCTGTCACCTACACACCAACGATTTGTTTAATGTCTCTGTGTGTGCATATGTGAGAAGTCACACACATGTGAGTATTTTTTTTCCGACTGTATCAGGGTAACCCCATCATCTATCTTTCTATGAGATCTAAATTCTCAGTGTGGATTGTAACAATCATTCCCAAGTGTTATCATCACAATGATGATAATTTTCATACTTACTGGATTATGGGGAAAAAATCAGCCTGGGGACTTCCAAATTTTGCAAGAATGTAAATAATTAAACAATATTGTCAAATGTGAATTGACACTAAAATAACAGAACAGGAAAGTCCCGGAGTGAGTGTGCCTCCTATTTCTTTGTCTTTCCTGGCTGATACCAAATGCAGCAAATGTCGTAGCCTAAACGATATTTGTGAACAAATGAATCCATGTGTATATGTGCACATCACAGGAAGATTGGCCATAATGAAGGACAGGAGGAACCCAGAGTCCCAGGCAAACCACTGCAGGAAGACCTGTAGGCAACACATTTTTTTGACATTATTGCAGGGATAATTCTCTTTTTAAATGCAGCTTAATGCATTTTCACATAGACAGCATTATTTTTCAAGTGTAGCAGAACATTTGGAAATGAAATTTAACTCAATGCCATTTATTCCCTTGGCAAAGCAGGGAAAAGAAACATGGATGTGACTTCTGCACATCTGCCTGAATGCATTTGCAGGAACAAATGTCAGACCTGCTAGAAGGAAGTTGGTTCATGTGGCTAGAAGAAAGAGAACTGTAACAAAGAAACAGAGCTTTCTCAGTGCTTTACATTGTAGCTTATACATAAACAGGGATAATGTATACTAAAAAAAAATCACGACAGAAGATTAAAAACTTAGAATTTGGAGCAGTTAATATATGAATTGAGCAGCTAATAAAAGTCGTGTACAGCCTGCTGTACAGCCTGCTGTGAGGTAGAGGGGGGAGGATCAGAAGTTCAAATCCAGGGTGAGTTATATAGCAAGTTCAAAGCTAGCCTGGTAGGTGACCAGAGATACCATCTCAAAAACAAACAAAAACCTTAGGATGTTTAAATTTTGAATTGTGTTATTATATATACAGCATCATGTTGTATGATGGGAAGAAGAGAAGAGTGTCAGACATGGCCCATCTCCCAGGAAGCTCACAACAACCAGAAATGAAAGCCATAGAAGAAACCAAAGGCAGCCCACTTTAAGATACAAGCAGGCAAGGACTTTCTGAAAGGATTCTAAACAGCATGGATAATGCTCTTGAGGATTGAAAACTGGGATTACACGAAACTGTAAAAGCCTCTCCACACCAGAGGAAATAATTATCAGAGTGATGAGACAGAATGCAGACTGGGAGAGACTCTTTCCAACTGTACACCAGAGGATTAGTATCCAGAATTCATAGACAATTCAAAAACTTAATTCCCCTCCCCCAATCACCTAACCAAAAATAGGCAAAAGAACAAATAGATAGTTCTTAAGAAACACAAAGGGCTAACAAGTGTATGGCAGAACAGCCTTGGCATTTGGTCAGAATGGCTTCTGTTAAACGTTGGGGGCAAGTTCTGCGAGGATGGTGAAAGGCTAGGCCTCACTCGTGCTGGTGGGAATGTAGCCTGGTTCGGTCACTGTGAAAATAAATACAGAGGCTCTTCAGAAACAAAAACTAGAACCACCATTAAGACCTAGCTGCGGAAATGGAAGTTAGCATCTGTAGACACACCTGCATGCCTGTGCTCATTGCTGCAGTGAACACAGTAGCCGAGATACGGCTCTGTCCATCAACACAGAGACAACTAAAGAAAACATGGGGAACAAACACAATGGAATTGTATTGTCACTAGCATGATTTTCTGTCATTTGTAAGAGAATTAATGGAAGTGGAGATCACACTGTGAAGCAAAATAAGCCAGACTCAGAAAGGTAAATATGGAGTCTCTCATATTCAGAATCCAGGGATGTGTATGTGTGTGTTGTACCACAAACTCAAACTCACACGGTAGCTGGTCTAACATAAGTTTCTTTCATGCCAAGCCTTCATATTTGAAGGCTTAAGAGGCCCGAGTGCTGAGTACCACCTGGCATGGAAATCCATGAGTGCGAGATAGCACAGGAGCAGAAGCAGAGCACATGGACAGCCTGGGCTAGCCAACACCAACCCTCTAAACATAGGATTAGTAAGTATACCACTCCATCCAGCCTTCAAATCCCATGAAATGGCCCCTGTCTTTGACTTACCATCACTATTCAGAGAAGGAAACTCTGGCAAATGCGTTTCCAACCTAGACTACCCCACAGGCCAAGCCTCCCAGATTTGGGTCACAGTGAAGAGCTCTCTCCTGTGACATGCTTTAACTAAACATTCAGAATCTGACATTTTTAGGTGTTATATTTATTAATTATAGAAACTGGACAAACCCATGACAGAAAAATTAAAGTACAATAAAAAAATTAAAATATAATTTGGGGGTTTTGTTTCAAAGCTTAATAGCTCATGATGCCCCTTTGAAAACATTGTAGCTATCCTGAAATTGATGGACATCGTTTGTGTTAACTTCAGTTCTTTCCTTGGGGTTACAGTGAAAAGGATAGATGGGCTGACATACGTTGTCTTCAGTCAAGAGGGCTAGCAGCTCCAAAGGAGCTGGGAAAAGTCAACCAAAGAATATAATCTGAATATTTATATATGAAAGGGATTTAGAAGAGTGACTTATACAAGCTGTAGTCCTGTTAATCCAACTATGACTGTCTACCAACAGAAAGTCCAAGAACTCAGCAATGGTTTAGTCCATGAGGCTGGATGTATCAGTGTACATCAGAATCTGGAAGAAGTAGGCTCTGATGCCAGTGAAGAAAGAACAAGGACAAACAAAGAACACATCTTCCTTCCTTGTCCTTTATATATGCTGCCACGGGAAGGTCCATAGCCCAGATTTAGGGGGTATTCCTACCTTAAATGATGCAGATTTAAATCGAGTCTTCCTACCAGTGATCCAGATTAGAGGTGGATAGTTCTACCTCAAGTGATCCAGTTAATAAAACCTCTCACAAGTGTGCTCAGTGATTTGGGATTTTAGTTAATTCTAGATTAGTCAAGTTGACCACCAAGAAAGGTTGTCACAACCCATCCTGTTTTGGTTAATCTCAGTGGTCTCCAGGGGAAGCACTGGAGTCGGAGAGGCTGGCCCGGCCAGGGTAGCAGCAGAGGTCAGTGTTAAGGTGGCCAGCTGATCCCATTGTAACTCTTAAAATTCAGTTGTCTAAAGTCACTTTGTCAGAAGCCAATTGGGAATGTTGGTCAACCGAGATCACAGCATGTGTATCTTTGGCAGCAATCTGGCCTGCATTGCTTGCAAAAGGCGAGTGTGTATGAGTGTGTATGTGTGTGTATTAAAATCAGCTGTGTTCTGATATTGAATTAAAAGCTATCTCTAAGATTCCCTAAATATCCTTGAGTAACTATGAAAGTGTAGCAGAGACCAACAAAGGGTTGAGACTCTCATTTGCAGGTGTATCCTTGTCCTCCCATCCTTTGGAACTGCGGGAGATAAAGGAGGTGAAGAAGTGAGCACGGGCAGGGATAGATACCAGCTGAGAGCACCAGTCACCTGTCAAATGCAGAAGAGTCTGTCTAGGTTGCTAGGATGAGCAGAATGCTGGACTCACTGCTCAGACAGGAGCCACTTTTAAAGAGGCTTTGTGTTAGAGTCACTTGTTCAAAATATTATCCACTCGTCTGGTATAGAGTTTAGATTCTGGAGAGTGGCCCCTGCCTTAAGCTGTTGTTGGAGTCAACAGGTTTTTTTTCTTTAGTTCTTCTCTGGAACTGTTCTCTGAACTGTGAGATACAGTTTAATAGATAGCTCTTACTTTTCCCACAACACATAATTTTCCTGTGGGCACAGTGACATCATCATGTCTGGTTCAGCCTGCCAGCGTTCTCCATTAAGGCTCTCTGTGATGGAAGGGGATGCACAATGGTCATGTGGCTATTTGCAAGTGTAGTTCTAATTTGTGTCATATCATTATAGGGAAATAATTAAACAAATTCCTATTCTAATTCGGAGATAGTGTTTTTAGTTGGTGGTAGGCTTTGTTGTTGTTGTGTTGTGTTGTTTTGTTTTTTGAGTCAGGTTCTCACTATATAGCCCTACTGACCTGAAACTTGTTATGTAGGCCAGGCTGGCTGGCCTCAAGCTCACAAAAATCCACCTGCCTCTGCTTCTCCAGTGCAGGGATTAAAGGATAGAGATTGTGTGTAAGCATCTTGGTCTTCTAGAGTTGTCCTCTGAGATCATTAGAAGAAAATGGCAACAAGGAAGAAAAGAAGAAAGTCTTCTACATGAAGATGTGTGGGCCCAGATACTGCAGCCCTGAGCTCTAAACCATAAGAACTGATCCACACTCCCTCGCACTGATTTGCGAACCACAGCTTCTCAAAGCCTGGACTTAGGCCTCCCAGGGTTAGTAGATGCGTGTGGCAGAAACTCATTCATTGAACAATGCTAAATGGGGGCTTCTGAACAAGATATACATTAACAGCAACAACTCTTTACATTTTTCCACACAAAGCAACACACACATATAGTCCACAGTTCAGCAGGATCTCAACTCCCCCAAAGAGGAGATGGAATTCACAAACCTTCTAGAAGTTTCCCACAAACTCATTCCAATCTTTATCTTAGAGTACTTAAATGCAATGATAAGCTATGATTTGTTTTGGGTCCACCCCAGGGAAACTAGGATACTCCCCTTTTAGAGGAAAGGAAAAAAGGCAATCTCTGGATTTTGTGTGTCAGCTGTTTGTTTTGTATCCAGGCAAACAAGATATGGCACCTATCCACTAGACACATGGACCTCTCAAAGCCTGCGTGCACACAGGGCCCACATGCTAGTGATGGAAGGGTGGGTGCAGCTCAGCGCTGGCACCTGAATTCCACATGGTCACCAAATCCTCAGAAAATGAATGCTATGGACCACATCAGGTCCAAGGATCATGGGATCACCTGTTGGGAGATTTCATTTTGTTTTTTTTTGTTGTTGTTGTTGTTTTTCTTTTCTTAATTTAGCCCACATAACAAGCCCGCTTATCTACTTTGTTCTATTTCCCTTTTTTTTTTATTCTGCAAAAGTGGCATTAATAACTTCTTAGCTTGTAAGTTGAACTCTTGAGAATCTAGAAATCTTAACAAAAAGAGATGTGGGCGGAATCATTTCCTTTCCAGGAACAAAGAATCTACCGTGCCAGAATGGGAATGCAGTCATTCACTAATCTCCCTTCCTTCACTTTGCTTTGTTTGCCTACGTTTTGACAACTTAGATTCCTATTTATCCTGTCACACACCGGCATCATCGTTCTTTGGGTTGAGAAGTAATTTCATTTTTATGTAACCACTTACAGAATAGTATAATGAATTAATTTGAATCATGCAAAACACTCCCATTTCTTTATAAAAAGATTGTAGGTCAGGCATGGCAGCTCATGTCTGTCTTTAAACCCAGCACCCAGCACCCAGCAGGCAGAGGCAGAGGCAGAGGCAGAGGCAGAGGCAGAGGGGCAGAGGGGCAGAGGGGCAGAGGGGCAGAGGGGCAGAG
>JANHMN010000001.1:72025795-72092698 GCA_030674055.1 Rhabdomys pumilio
GCAGAGGGGCAGAGGGGCAGAGGGGCAGAGGGGCAGAGGGGCAGAGGCAGATAGATCTCTGAGTTTGATCCAGCCTGGTTTACAGTCAAGGCTACAAAGAAACCCCATCTCAAAAATCCAAAAATATGAAAAATAAAAAAGATTGTTGGGATTTTAAATTATTTTTAAAATTAACAGTTAAGAGTTAGGTACAGTAGAGCCTTGTATGTAGTTCCAACAGACAACAGCTAAGATGAGGGAATCACTTGAGCCCAGGAGTTCAACACCAACTGAGGAAATGTGGCAAAACCTTATCCTTCCACCCCATAAAGGATTGTGGGTCAATCAAGCCTTCTAATCTTCTGATTACAGACAAGTCAGACTTTAAGGAGCAATAGAGTTGGTATGTGTGTACTCTTCACGTAGAAGGGTGTGGAGAGCCCCTATTTTTCTTGGGACAACTATGTTTCCCACCATGTGCACATATATGACAGTAGCGTGCCTCTAATATCAGTTAGCTGAGTCCCCTTTAGAGAGATTGTGACGATCCATTGTACATGTTATATTGATTGGGGGAAAGGATGTTCCAATCACTGGCAGTCATTATTCCTTGGCATGTCTGTGAGAGTGTCTGCAAAAAAAAGACTAGCACTTGAGTTGGTAGACTCAACAAAGAAGATACCCTCCAGTGTGCGTAGGCACCATCCAATCTGTTGAAGGCCCTAAGAGAACCAAAGCTCTCTGCTGGGGCCCTCCAGCAACTGCATTTCCTAGTTTGGTCATGAACACTGGCTTTCTTGGTTCTTCTGCTTACAGATGGATCACAAGTCACAAGACTTCTCAGCATCCGCCATCACATGAGCCAACCCCTCTCAATGAACTTCTTTATCTACACATATATCCTGTTTGTCACAGGAGCAGAAGCAGCTCTGCATTGAGCAGGCTGCCTGAGCAGTCCAAAGACCTGCACTCAGGAGACTTCTCTGCACCACAGAAAAGTATTTCAGGATGAGTCAGTGTAAAGCAGAGTATAATTTAACAATATGAATGAGGATAGTCCAAGTGCAGGCGTGGGTCTGAGCTTATTAAAAATAGTCATATTCAAGTGGCTTACAACAAACAATTCCAGTGTTCTTTTTAAACGGTTTGTTTACTTTTATTTTATGTGTGAGAATTTCAGCTGCATGTACCTACGTGCACTGTGTGTGTGTACCTGGAGCCTATGAAAGCCAGAAAAGGGTTCTTGATCCTCTGGAGCTGGAGTTACAGATAGATACAGGCCTCGGTGTGATGCCAGGAAACAAGTCCTGGTCCTCTGCATAAGCAGCCAGCACGCTTAACTGCTGATCCATCGCTCCTGCCTCCAGTCTTTTTTTTTTTTTTTTTTTTTTTTTGGTTTTTTGAGACAGGGTTTCTCTGTGTATCCCCGGCTGTCTTGGAACTCACTCTGTAGACCAGGCTGGCCTCGAACTCAGAAATCTGCCTGCCTCTGCCTCCCAAGTGCTAGGATTAAAGGCGTGCACCACCACCGCCCGGCTCCTGCTTCCAATTTTGACAGTTCTTAAAACACATCTGTGTTCTCTTTCTCTCCTCTCTCTTGCACACACACACACACACACACACACACACACACACACTTTTTAGTAAATGAGATGATTAACTGGTTTCTAGGGCAAGATAGACAGGATTATAGACTAATAAGATAAAAACCATTGGCTGCAAGAGTCAAATGAATCCGTTCTATACCAACGCACAGAGTGTTAGTACCTGTTGTTCTTATTTTATTACATCTGTTTATTCATATGTGTGCATGCCTGTGCAAGGAGATCAGAGGACAGCTTGAGGAGGTAGGTTCTCTTCTTCCATCCCCTGCATCCATGCGATGGAATTCAAGTCCTCAAGCTTGATTACAAGTGCCTTTGTCCTCTGTGATGCTTCACTAAGCCATCATCTGTATTCTGTATTTTGACTTTCAATAAATTTTATAATTTTATTTAAGAGATTTCACTGAGAAAACAATAAAGGTCATATGCCATTGGTCCTCAACCATGGTACATTTTGGAAAGTACTACCCCAAATAAACCATCTAACCAACTTGCTGATTTAACATCTCCTTCAGCGCCAGTATTCTTGAAAATGTTGGCAGTCTATCCCTGACAGATGATCCATGGGATATTTTTTTCTAAAAGGCAATAATTGTGGTCAATGAAGCCTTTTTGACACTTTTAATAGGTGTTGGGAAAGGATCTACCTTTCTTGAGATAATTGCCAGAAACTGGGGCTAGCAAGACAAGGAGGCATTTTATTCCTTATCTCTCTCACTGTGAATGAAATAGGCTGGGATTACAGGCAGCACATTGGGTTCTGCGTGTGCTGGTTTTCTCCTTGTAAAAAAAGAAGGATAGGAAATGGATCCAGAGTGGCAGACAAGAAGCTGCCTGTAGGAGATGTCTCGCCCTGAACACCCTAAAGACATCTCTGCATTCTTCCTGACTAGAAGATGGTAGGATTTCCATCAACCAAAATTCTAAAACCTGCCTTTTTCTCCTAAGATATTTTAATGGAGCCTGTTTTCCTTTAGTCTTCTTGCAATCGTATGGTAAGGAATGGGTTTGTGGAGTCCCGAACAGCATCACAAATCACTTATCTTCAGGCCTGATTATCAGGTGCTTACTTGAGTCACTAGTGATAGGTGTCAAATGACAGACAAGCCAACATGTATTCAAAGCTCAGCACGTGCTAGTGTGCTTAGCTCATGCTCTTATTGCAGATAATAATAGGTGCCGCGAGGCATGACATCCTGTCCACGGTCACACGGTGAGCTGGGATTGTTTGAGTCCCCAGTGCTCAAACTCTGTGTGGACCCTGAGAGGAGAACAAAGACACCACTGGAAGCCTGACTACAGCTGGGCTTGTAGGTCCACAGGAATCAAAGTCACATGGAGGATGCAAAATCAGTTGCTTAGACGATCTTAGGGTTTTTCCCTCCTTTCCTTTGCCCTTCAAAAATACTTAGGAAGGTCGAGCGTGGAGGTGTATAGCTTTGATCCCAGCACTTGGTAGGATCTCTATTGAGTTCCAGGACAGCCAGATGACATAGCCAATTGTCTCAAAACGAACAAAAAATGCTTGGGACCACAGACTTTAAAAGAGAAAGTGCACTTGGTTGGCTCTTAAGAGAAAAGGAGGGGCTGGAACGTCGTCGGCTGTGTTGGTAGAGCGTCTGCCCAGCATGCACAACTCCACATACAGTAAAGGCATGGTAGAGCGTGCCTGTACCACAAGCACTCAGGAGGCCCAACCAGAAGGATCAGAAGTTCAAAGTAACTCTCAGCTACACAGTGAGTTCAAAGCTATACATAAGACCTTGTCTCAAAAATAAAAGAAAGAGAGAGAGAGAGAAAAAAACACCCAACTAGTTTTTTTGCTTGTTTGTTTTTGTTTTTTGTTTTTTGTTTTTTGTTTTTTTCCATATCTTCACCTTAGCATCCTTCTCTCCCAGATAATTATTTTCTCTAGGGGAAAACTTTAGTGACTGAGTTCATATTAAATAAGTATTACTAGGGATAGAGAGATGGCTCAGCGGTTAAGAGCAGCGCCTGCCCTTCCAGAGGCCCTAAGTTCAACTCCCAGCAATCACAACATGGTGTCTCACAACCATCTGTAATGGGATCCAATGCCCTCGTCTGGTGTCTCTGAAGACAGCTACAGTGTACTCATATACATAAAATAAATTTAAAAATCTTTTAAGAAAGTAGGTATTACTCTTTCAAAACTGTACATTGATAAGACCGTTGTGTTCAGGATGGTTAGGAGGAAAGGCTCAAATCAATATCTGAATTTTAGTTGTCACTTCTTCAGTAAAAATGTGATGCTTCTTCATGTTTGCCAACACACTTTCCAGCACATAATGTCAACCAAGGAATGCTTAATTCATTTGAACTAGTCACACGACTTGTGTGTTTCTCCATGACTGGACACTGCTCTTATAAAGCATATAAGGCAAGGAGGAACAAAGAGATGGTTCAGTGGTTACAAGATGTGCTGCTCTAACAGAAGATGTAAGTTTGACCCCAGGACCCACGTGGCAGCTGGAATAACTATCTGTAACTCTTGATTCCAGGCACTCAAAAGGGCTCCTCTAGCCTCCATGAGTACCAGGCATGCACACAGTACACAGCCATACGTGCAAGCAAAACACTCACACACATGAAATAAGTACATCTTAAAAACAGCAAACAAAACCACCTACAAGGTATCCACTTGGGAAAATTAAGATAAGGGCTCAAAAAGGCAGAAGAATTCTCCTCCCTTCCTTTAGCTTGTATAATAAAGGGGTTTATTTGTTCTTAAAAAACAAAAGCAAACAAGCTTGTCCAAAGACACCCTCTCTCAAGGGTTGGGTCAATGCTTCTCAGCTCCATGGCAACAAATCACATCAGTGATGGTTAGGTCAACAATTTAAGGGGTAGTGATTGATTTAGAATTGCAGGCACCCCCAGGTAAGGTCTTTCAGTGTGGTACTTAGGTTTTCATAAAACTAATAATGTGTCTTATAAAAAGAAAAATATTCAGAGAAAAATATTAAATACACAAGTTCACCGCTCCTAGTATTAAGAGCACTGTGTCCTCAAGAGCAGGAAAAAAAAAAAAAAAAAAAAAAAACACCTCAGCAGGTATTGTTAGAAAAGCCACAAGCTTGCTTCAAACAAACGGCTTCTCGTATCTTATCAGAAAATAATTTCCAACTAAGTTGTTGGTTTTTTTTTTTTTTTTTTTTTTTTTTTTTTTTTTTTTTTGTCTCCTCCTCAGCCTCCTTCTCTTCCTCCTCCTTCCATTTCTGAGCTGGATCTCAGATTATCGACCATGTTAGGCAAGTGTCCTACCATTGAGCTACAGCCCCCGCCTTGTAAGTGTCTATTTTTATTTTATTTAGTTGTCCCTGGTCAAAGATTTGTGGTAAGAAGCTGAATACTGTGCACAGATTCCAGAGACAGCACAAATGACTCAAGGCAAATTACACACTATGCCAACAGGATGAGTACAGTATAAAATAAATTAAATATCAACAAATAGAATGTAGCTTCACCAATCTGGCGTCTCAGCTCATTATTGTGTATGAGCTTTCGCTGTGAATCCCGTTTTGGAAATCCGAGCTCTTTCCTTCATGGATTGAAGTCGTGAGATTTAAGCCAAATGTGTGTGTAGCAGGAGAGCTGTCTCGTTCCTTCCTCAAACAGGAAACCACCGGCAATTCTGTGTGAAGTCATGTTCTATTTTTAAAATAATTGGATTTGAGACATAACTATTAGTGTGACAGTTTCACAGAGCAAAAGGGATGAATAAATAGGACTGAAACTCGGGCTAATGGAGCAATACTCTTGAAAATTACACATACACTTGGGGTTTCTTTCTACCCACTCTGCTTTCACCCATCACACTGGCTCCTGCCCTTTTCCTGGAGGTTTCCTGTGCTTATTTCCTTCTAACAAAAGTCATATGTAATGGCCACCCCTTCAGAAAGGGGGAGTGCTGCAGTAGTCCTGGCTTCCATGCACTGGTTTTCTCCTACACAGACTACGGCTGACTAAATGTGTTAGCTCTTTTAGTAAGCCTGCAATCTGAGTATCACATGCACAAACAGCCCAGACACACGGAGGCTAGGCAGAGGCTTCCGTTCTCTCTGAACTAGGAGGCTAGGCAGAGGCTTCCGTTCTCTCTGAACTAGGCTGGGTAAACGATTCCAGCAGTTCTGAACTCTGAATACTGGTGGCTTCATGAAAAATGTCAGGTTAAGCTAGATGACCTGTTCTTGTGCTTCTGTATTTAATTATTTTTAATTTTTTCCTGGATGGGCCTTTCTGTGTTGCTTAGGCTGTTTTTTAAACCCTGGGCTCAAGCAATCTTCCTATCTCGGTTTCTTCAGTCTCTGGTGTGATTGAGACTATGGTACACAACCACAGGATACGCTTATGGGCTTCTTTAGTATCTCATATTCACTGTTTAACGTCTAGATTATTTTAGATCAAGTGGAAATTCATGAGAAAAAAAATCTTGTAAAGAATGTATTTGTAAGTTAGGCATGATGGGACATGTCTTTGATCCTAGCATGGTAGGCTGAGGCAGAAAGTGTCAGTCCATGAAGGAGCACAGAAAGTTTGCAAAGTCAGGCCAGCCTCTAGGCAACCCAAGGAGATCCTGTTTCAATAACCAAAAACTTGGGTAAGCAAGATGGCTCAGTGGGCAAAGGCACTTGCTACCAAGTTTGAAGACCTGAGTTCAATCCCTGGGACACACATGGTAGAAAGAGAAAACCAGCTTTTGCAAGTTTTCCTCTGAGCTCCATGTTTATGCATTAGTGTCCATGTATATTCCCCCACCTCAACAAAGAATATGATATTTTGCATATTCCTGATGGCTAAGGATGTTGAATACTTCTCAAGTAATTATTAAACATTCGTAGTTCTTCTTCTAAGAACTGCCTATTCGGGTTCTTTAGGCTATTTATTGATTAAAGTTATTCCCTCTGGTGAATGGTTGAGAGATTTCTCCCCACCTCATTCCATAGGCTGTCTCGCTCTCTCTCTGGTGGTTTTTTCTTTTACTGTACAGAAGAAGCTTTTCAATTTCATATGATCTTATTTGTGAATTTATAAAATTATTTTCCTGTGCTATTAGAATTCTTTCCAGAAAAGTCTTACCTATATCTTCAAATACTTAAAGTGTACTCTAGAACTTTCAAAATTTAGTTGAAGTCTTTGATCTCTTTTTACCTGACTTTACATGTTATGAATCTGATTTTATTCTTCTATCTGTAAATATCCAGTTTCCCCCAGCATCACTGTTGAAAAAGTCATCTCTTCTTCAACGTATGTTTTTTACACAGTCTTTGCCAAAACTTGCAAGGCTGAAGCTATGTGAGCTTACCTCTAAGTTTTTTATTCTGTTCCATTGATTTGATATTTAAAATAAAAGTTTCACTGCCTCCTAATGGTACCAGCCTATAGACTGAGTCTTTCACTTGGACATTTGGAGGACCTTTAAGATTTAGATGACAGCATAACATTAATATTCCTCAAGAGCTGAAGCTGGTTGTAATTGGAGCTCTAGAGGCAAACTCGATTTACATAGGATAAAGTGCCAAGTTAAATGACATATCAAGGAAGTAAGTGACAAGCCTAGGATGTGAGATGGTTGTCATGGACACTCAAGCCAGCTTCTGCAGCAGTTAAATAGTAGGGGGAAGGACAGACGACTGCAAGCCTTGAAAGGACAGAGAATTGACAATGAGCTGTGCAACCCGTGCAGGCTTTCTTCAGGTCCTCATTCTCACAGTCAATTGGGAAAATATGTGTGTTATGTATTTGTGTTTGTGTGTGTGTGAACAAGTGTGTAGCAGGCAAGCGGAGATCAGAGATTAATGCTGGGTACCTTTCTCTAGTAAGCTTCACCTGATATATTCTCTCTCTCTCTCTGTATCTGTCTATCTCTCTCTCTGTCTCTCTCTCCCTCTCTCTCTCTTCCCTCCCTCTCCTTCCCTTTCCCTCCCTCCTTCTCCCTTCCTCTCTTTCCTTCTCTCTTTCTCTCCCTACCTCCGTCTTCCTTCCTTCCTCTCCTTCTCTCTCCTTCTCCCTCTCTCTCTCCCTCTCCCTCTGTTTCTCTCTCTCCCTCTCCCTCTCCCTCTCCCTGTGTGTGTGTGTGTGTGTGTGTGTGTGTGTGTATGTGTGTCTGTGTGAGTGTGTTTGCCACATGCATTCAAGTGTGTGAATGTAGGTTCATACATGCCCTGGCACACATGTGTAAGTCAAACACAGCCTCTTGAACTGGCCCTTGCCTTTCCCCTTTTTGGAGCCAGGATCTCTGTGTGGGTTTCTTAGCCCACTAGGCTAGCAGGCTTTCTAGCTTCCAAGCTTTGCCAGGCTGCATTACACCATAAGGGCCTGGGGTTACAGATGCTCAAAAAATGGATTCAAGTTTTGCATGGCTTCTGGGGATTTGCCTCAGGACCTCACACTTGAACTTTACCAAGGAAGCCATTTTTTCAGCTCCACCTTATTGCTTTTGAGACAGGACCTCTCATTGAACCTGATTGGCTTGACTAGCTGCCCAGAGAGCTCCAAAGATCTGTGTGTCTCTATCCACTCCACCAGTGCTGGGTTATATATGGCCACCCCAAGCCTGGGTGCTGGGAATCCAAATTCAGGCTTTCGTGCTTACTCAGCCACTGAGCCATCTCCCCAGCTCTTAAAACCACAATTAGTGACAACTAGAAAAATTTAGTTGTGGTGTAGTTATTATACAATGTCAAACGATAATTGTTAATGTCAAAGGATAATTCTTAATTGTAATAATTTAGATCCTCATTCTCACAGTCAATTGGGAAAATGTGTGTGTGTCATGGATTTGTTTTTGTGTGTGTGAACAGTGTGTAGAAGACAAGTGATGTTCAGAGATCCATGCTGGGTACCTTTCTCTAGTAGGCTTGTGGTTATGTAAGGATAGTTTGATAATTTTTAGAGAGGCAAAAATGATATATATGTATTTTGCTCTAAAATATTTTGGTAAAAGAAACCAATGCATTGGTTAAATGTGACAAAATTTTGGTAGCCATTGAATATGGGTGATAGGTAAAAGACCATTAGCATATGTTTTATTCATAATAAAAATTTCAAAAGCTAATGTGAAAAGATTTATACATCTTTTCAAAATAACTAAAATTGATTTTTTAATATTAGTGAGCTTAATTACATTATTCATTATATTAGATATAAGTCCTTAAGGCTCCTGTCATTAATAAGAATCACGTGTCTTTTTGCATCTCAGCTGCTAATTCTTCCCTTCATAAATAAAAGAAAATATTAGGAGCTGGTTCTGTCAGTAAAGTGATTGCTTTACTATGTGTTTGCCACATGCATGCAAGTGTGTGAAAATAGGTGAATGTATATAAAACTAAGTATGGACTGATAAATTCGAAGAGATCTTAAGTGTCCAAGAAGAGTCTTACATTGTTGGCAATGACAGTGACTAAAGAGTCATAAAGTGAGGACCCGGGTTTGGTCCCCCAGAGCTCAAGTGAAACAAGCCTGTGATCTTAGGGCTGAGGAGAGAAGGGAGAGATTGAAGGACCAGTGGAGCTCACTGGCCAGGCTGTCTAGCTGAGTCAACAAGCCTCAGGTCAGTGAGCAACCCTGTCTTCAAAAGTAATGTAGGAAAAATAGGAGGAAGACACCACTGTATGCCAACTTCTGGCCTCCAGACACATACATGCGCACGCATGTGTATATGTACCTGCATATTTCATATGTGCACACTTGTATATGTACATATACACACAACCATTTACATACATGAAAGGAAACAGAAAGAGGGAAAATAACGAAGTAAAGTATTCACAAGGATGGGACTGTATGATGGTGTTAGAACTGGTGTCCCCAGAGACTAGAAGGGGACATCAAATCCCCTGGAATTGGAGTTACAGATACCTGCAAGCCTCCATGTGGGTGCTGAGAATTGAACCTGGGTCTTCTAGAAGAGCAGCCAGTGTTCCTAACCACAGGGCCATCTCTCCAGCCCCAACGATTACTTAATTATACTTTATACATGTTTGTTTGCATATATGTGTGTGCAGTAGTAGAGGAGGATGTCACAGCTGGAGCTATAGAAGCCTGTGACCTGCCATGTGAACACTGGGAAATGAACCCAGGTACACTTTTAAGAACAGCAATTATTTTTTGATTGTTTGTCTTTTGTTTGTTTGTTTAGTTACGGGCTTAGCTTCTTTAAGCTAAAAATGCTTATTTTACAATTTTAATGTTTGTTTTGATTCTGATACAGTTTTTTACACTATACATTGCACTGACACACTAAGAAAGAGAGTTAATACTTTGAGATTGGGAGATTTCAACAGAAAATCAAAGGATAATTATAGCTGCCACCACGGAAGAGCTCCTGGATCAGCACTGCTTGGCCTTAACGAGTTGATGGCTTCTACTCCAGAATACGCATTTCCTCTTAGACAGCTGCCCTCCCTTTAGATAAGAATAACTCATGTTCATGCCTTTAAATTATATATATATATATATATATATATATATATATATATATATATACTCTATGTTAACACAGTGACTACTATGCTGGCCTAAACAATCACAAGTAGATGTTAAAAAATTAAATATTAATACTCTCTCACAAAAAGGGAGAGATGAACAGGCCATCCCAGTCAATGTTACATATACATATAAAAAAAGGAGATCTTTCTGTATGACTATAAAATCTCATGGTATTTTTAAAAAGTTTCAAGGAAGCTGGATGGTGGTGGCGCACACCTTTAATCCCAGCACTTGGGAGGCAGAGGCAAGCGGATTTCTGAGTTCAAGGCCAGCCTGGTCTACAGAGTGAGTTCCAGGACAGCCAGGGCTACACAGAGAAACCCTGTCTCGAACCCCCTCCCCCCACAAAAAAGTTTCAAGGATAAAAGATAAAAATAATTTATATGTATAAATATATATTTTATATAAATAAAAATAATATATACTAACATGGATATGTGTCTATAAAATAAACTAGAGAGCTTTTACAAGTTATAAAGGTCTGAGTCAGTTATTTAAGAATGTATAGAGGATGAGACTTAAATGTATCACACATGATATTAAATGTATCATACATGATATTAAAGTTTCTAAGTCCAAAATTAGCAATTACAAAAAAAAAAAAAAAAAACCAAACTGGCTAATGTATGTCAAAGTTTTAAACTATCTGGTTATTAAATGTATTGCATAAGTTTAAAGTATCAGTCCAGTGAAACTGGTCTCTTGGGTGTCCTATCTATCCTCTTTTTAACTGGGAATCTTTTAACTGGAATCTGCCATTCCTCTTTGTTGCCACAGCAGAGTCAAAACAGATGTGTCCCTGTCATCTGAATGACCCATAAGACCTAAAACTTTGGGGTCTGAGAGTGGTATGATATACAGTTCTTCGGACATGAACAATTCATCATTACTTGAGTTTTCAAGTCTCTAATTACCCACAGATTACCCCGCTGGATAGACATTTCCCAGTATGTAATAAAACTCCACCCCCCTGGTTTCAGGATGGAACTCCCCATTGACTGGTGAACTCCACTATTCTCAAGAACTCTGCACTTCTGAAGGGTCGACATGAGGTGCCTGTCGACTTGCCCTGGAGGCATACATCTGGTTTGAAGGGAGATAACTTCCAAGGACCCTCTCATTAGCTACGTCCTATGAGTCTGTCTACAAGATGAAAGGTTCCATCAGACCTCTGGCTGTCAGCCATAGCCATGTGATCATCTATGGGACTTTTGGAGAAGATGACTATGTTTGGACTACCTGTGCTAACCCTCAATATATGCTACTGACTAGAAGTCCCTCAACTCAAGAGAGTGGGGTGTATGTACTTCTAAATTACCTGAGCCCATTGTATCCTCTGTGTTTGTGGTATTTCTGCCTCTAAGCGCCTTCTCTTGCTCCAGCAGCATTCCTTTCTTATGGTTCCTGTGTACCTAATGGTATGTGGTGTGGTCATTTTGGATAACAGGTTTTCATTAAAACTACACCAGGCTCTTAGAGATTATTTAGGTCCTATTTTAACTCAAATTTTTGCAGTAGTCTAGAATCTACACCTGCTTCTACAGTCACCCTTACCCAACAAGAGCAGATTGCCCTTTTTGTTAATGAGTTTAGCAGCAAGTACTCTTAGCCACAGAGCCATCTCTCCAGTCCTGACAGTATGCTCTTGGGTCTGGTTATAAATTAACAGCATATGTGTTAAGAGACAAGTCCCATAAGGACTGGACAAAATCTTATAAAATATTGGTCTAATAAAGGGCTTTTATCCAAGATACACAGAAAATTCTCAGGACTCAGTGATAAGAAACCAAAACTGCCCTACTTATTGTAAAGCGGGCAAACTTGAATCTATGACACTAATGAAGGCAGAGACAGCAAGTAACTATTGGAAATATGCACAGCATTGCGACTGGTAGAGAATTATGAATTCACAGAACAGCTATACATCTGTTAGGATAGTTAAAAGTAAAAATAGCAGAGTCTCATGTGCTGACCAGGACAGAGAGCTACATGTGTGTCCCTGCTAACAGACACACAAAATGGCAGACTTAACTTAGAAGATCGTTGGGCCACTTCTTATGGATTATGAAGCTGGTTGGATTTTTGTTGTTGTTTGTTTTGCGTTTGGTTGGTGTGTGCATATGTTATCTCAGAGGAGGACGACCTCCTTCTCAGTTGAGAAATTGCTTCATCAGATTGGCCTATAGGCAGGTCTACGGGGCACTTTCTTGATTTATGTGAGAGGGTCCAGTACAATGTGGGTTGTGCTACCACAGGGCAGGTGGTCCTCAGTTATGTAAGGAAGCAGGCTGAGCAAGCCATGGGGAGCAAGTCAGTAAGCAGCACTCCTCCATGCTCTTTGCTTCAGTTTCTGCCTCCAGGTTCCTGCCTTGAATTCCCACCCTGTCTTCCCTCATTGATGGACTATGACCTTGGATATGTAATCCAAATAAACTATTTCCCTTCCCCAAGGCACTTTTGATCCTGGTGTTTATCGAAGCAATACATAGCTAATTAGATTAGAAGGTAAGCATTTGATACACAAACCACAAAGCTAAAGATTTTTGAAATTGACTTGAAAATATGTCTAGCCAAAAGCATAAACACAAATGTCTATAGAGGTTCCATTCACAGGTGCCCCAATCTAGACAAGAGCCTTGAAAAGCTGAATGGATTAGCAGAGGGAAGAGTTGCCAGGAATATAAGAAGAGAAAAGAGAAAAAAAAAAAAAAAAGAATGAGGCAGGGGAATTCTTAGTTAAAACTGCTCAATATGCTTCTATGTAGTAGATATACCAGTATCCTTAAGAATTTGTCAAAAAAACCCCTATAACATTTATAAAAGGAAAATTTAATGTGTGACAATAAAAAAAAAATGACTTCTTGCACTTGGGAAGTGCAAGAAGGAAGATCCTAGGTAGCATTCAGACTGTAAAACAAAACCATATACTACAAATATAGGAAACAGTTCAGCAAAGGGGCTGGAGAAGCAGAGCTGCTGGCCCTAGTAACTGGAATGAGGAGAGTTTGTGAGAACAGAGGCACAGGAGCTGTAAAGACAAGCTCTCCTTGGTTGGTGAAGTTTTGCCCACAGGACCAGTTAATAACAGATCTGGAGCCTGGGCTTGAGTAAAAAAAAAAAAACGGCAGTGGGGAGGGAAACACATTTCTCACACTGCTGTTGAGACTCAGAGATAAGCCAAAGGAAGTGGCCAGAATGACCCCAGGGGAAAGAATTACTGTTAGACCCAAGATTAAAACTCATCTTGAGGGTTAGAAACAGCCCCCGCGTGACTCCGTGAAGGAGAGTCAGGAGAAGAAAACAGAAGTACTTTAGGGCCGAGCTCTGCACAGTCTCTTATTATCTTCACACTGACCAGGTAAGGGTCTGTGTTAATTACCCAGCAGAGAGGAAGGCAGGCAGGCATGTATGAAAAGAAACTCCTCCCCTAGTTGGGGCGTTATTGACATTTAATAGCTGCTGGGAGAGGAAAGTCAGCTTTTTTTAAAAGATGATGTGACCCCTGGTAGGTCAAGCACATGCCAGGATAGAAACTACTTCCAAAACTAGCTAGGTAACACAAACTAGACTTGTTGGAAGAAAGAAAACACACAAAGGAAGAAATGTCAAAGTTGGGTGGAGAAAGGAATTAGAGGGGGGACAGTGAATATGTTCAAAACGCATTGTATGAAATTCTCAAAGAACAAAAAATAGTGACAACAAAAGGAAATATAGGCTCTATTACAGAGAGAGAGAGAGAGAGAGAGAGAGAGAGAGAGAGAGAGAGAAAGTTTCAAAACTTCACAAGGTCACAGGACAGTAGGAAGAGGCAGGAAAGAAGGAAGGTGCACCAGAAGTAACTTCCGTGCCTGCAGGGGAGGTAGGCAGAAGCCTTATGAAAAAGGTAAGCCTGGTGGCCCTGGTAGGAAGAGACTGGCAGTTCTTCCCACAAGTCCTCTCAGGCCTCAAATACAATTGCAGGTTTTGCTAAGACAGTGACTCCTCTGGGATGGGCCATCATCTGGGAAGAGTTCCATTTTGTCCCTTTATAGAAAGCAGAAGGCTCCCAACTTGAGACCCATCTTATGTAAGAGAACTAACCCCTGACACTATTAATAATACTCTGCTATACTTGTAGACAGGAACCTAGCATCACTGTCTCCTAAGAGGCTTTATTCAGCAGCAGATGGAAACAGATGCAGAGACCTGCAACCAAAACATCAGATGGCCCTTGGGGAGTTTTGTGGAAGAGTCAGGGATAGGATTGACTGAGCTGGAGGAGCCAAGGACATCACAAGACCTAAAGTCAACTGACCTGGAATCACAAAGACTGAACCACCAACCAAAGAGTATTCAGGGGCTGAACCTAGACCCACTACACATATGTAACAGATGTGCAACTTGGTCTTCATCTGGGTCCCCTAACAATTAGAGCAGGGGCTACATCTGACCCCCTTGCCTGCCATTGGATCTCCTTCTCCTAACTGGACTCCCTGGTTGGGCCTTAGTTGGAGGATGTGCTTAGTCCTGCTGGGACTAGATGTCTCAGGGTGTAGTGGTACCCAAGGTGGGAACCTCCCCTTCTCTGAGAAGGAGAAGAGGAGGCAGTAATAGGGTATAAGGTGGTACTGAGAGTAAAGGAGGGAGGGGTCTTCAATCAGGATGTGAAGTAAATAAAAATAAATAAATTATTGAATAAAAAGAAAGAAATCAGAGGGCATTGGATGTTAGAAGGGAACAGTGTTTAAAACTGAGCTGACGTGGGGACCTGAGAACAAAGAACAGCCACAAAGAGCCTAAGTTTAGCAAGCCATGAACCCAGGGAAAGAGACAGCCCCAGAAGCAGTTATAGACTGACTACAAGAAGGTTAAATGAGTCAGGATTGTAAGTTCAAGGCCAGCCTAGACTACCTAGTGAGAGCCTGTCCCCACACACTCTATTTACTCATCCTGGGCTTAATATAGACACAGATGGTTGGTATGCACACACCAATATCTATAGATAGATGCTTATGCAAGTGAGCATATACAGACATATTTCCCTGTTCTGTCAGTCTAAATTGTCTGAAAGAAATGACCTTCCAGCAGCAATAATCACCCCTGGCACCTGATAAAAGAAACCAAGAGAACAGCCAGTTCTAGGACTAGAGCAAGAGGGAAAGGAGGCAGAAAGGAGGCAGAATACAAGTCAACCAACCCCATTTCTTATCACAGTATGCCAAGGTGGGCACAGCAGACAGCAGGAAGAGCACAGTGTCCAAAGATGAATGGACTTTACAACACCAATTGATTAGCATCTGAGCCTAGCCCAAAGTATTCATGAGTTCATATGAGCATAAATGAGTGAATCAATGAAAAGATGGTGAGGAGATAACTCTCTGGTGCAGAGGTGTTTCAGACGATGAGTGCAGATGCTTCAGCCTCAAGGAAAAGTAGAGGCTACACAGTGGTGGGAGAGGACAAGAAAATGACAGCATCACCCACCAACTTCCACTTCAGCTGGGTACCTATGGTCAGGATCCACAGCATAAGTCTGGTTTGCTTATTTGTACAACTGATGCAAATGTTATTTTTCCTTTGTGATATCTCTCCTAAATCACACACACACACACACACACACACACACACACACACACACCTGTATGTACTCTAAAACTGACAAAGTCTAAGCAAGAAAGATACTCACAAATTGTCACAGCCCATTGACTCCTGGGAGGTGTGGCAGCTAAACACCTTGCAGTAGATTTGTGGAAGAGAAAGGGGCATTAGGTGCTGGAGAGATGGCTCAGAGGATAAGAGCACTGACTGCTCTTCTAGAGGTCCTGAGTTCAATTCCCAGCAATCACATGGTGGCTCACAACCATCTGTAATGGGATCTGATGCCCTCTTCTGGTGTGTCTGAAGAGAGCAACAGTGTACTCACATACATAAAATAAATCTTTTTTTAAAAGGACATTAGGTAATACTAAGGACATCTGAATAAAGTGTGCATTTTAACTAACATTTTAGTTAATGATGCATTGACTCATGAATTATAACAAGTTACCCTGCTAACAAAAAGTTTTTAACTGAAGAGAGCTGGGGTGAAATCATGTGATTAGTGTTCACAAAGTCCTGGATTCACCTCTCTCTCTTTTTTTTTTTTTTTTTTTTTTTTTTTTTTTTTTTTTTTTTTTTTGGTTTTTCGAGACAGGGTTTCTCTGTGTAGTCCTGGCTGTCCTGGAACTCACTCGGTAGACTAGGCTGGCCTTGAACTCAGAAATCCGCCTGCCTCTGCCTGCCAAGTGCTGGGATTAAAGGCGTGTGCCACCACTGCCCGGCTGGATTCACCTCTCAATACCAGATAAAATAATTGAGGAAGCTGTGGTGGGGTATGAAAATGTTTTGCTCTTCATAAGTTTCCTATAAAACATAGAGAACCACTACCCATCTTCCCTTTAAAAGACTAGTTAAAAAGACTCCACAGTAGGAGAGATTTCAGATGCAGAAGGGAGCATCCAGAACCACTCCTCAGGCCTCCATGGGTTCTGCATCAACTACTACAGACTCATACCCACCCAAGCCAGTCTGTTTATATAGGCCTTAGCTTTCCTTTTGGTTTGTCACTTCTGAAATTACCTGGACAATATGTGGGTCTGCGCCCATCCTGAGCCAGCTGTTTTGTGGAGGGAGGTGAAGGGCTACTGGCTTTCATCTGGTTGCTATGCTCCACCTGCTATGAAGCAAGCCAGAAGCGAAGGAGACCTTCTTTTACACAAGCTCTAAGACTGGAAAAGTTGGTTCGCCAGCTCCAAAAGATTTTCAAGACAGAAGTGGATGAGACCAACCATAGAAGACTCACAAATGCCCACAGTAAAAGAGCAGTGAATTGTTTTCTGCAAGGTCGCTAGACATGCTCAGAATTTGAACAAAAAAAAAAAAAAAGATAAAGGAAATACAATGGAAATTTGCATCATGTCCACAGGACATTTACATAATTCATCATGATTTATGGGGTTTTTTTAGATTTGATAATAACTTTACACACACAGCCCAAATCATTAAAAGAATAAGTTAAAAGAATAAAATATAATCAACAATTTTATGAGAGTTAAAGCACATCTTCTTTTAACATAATAAAATAAAACAACCTGGTTTAGCTTAGTGTAGTAGGCATGCTTTCAATCCTAGCACTCAAGAGGCAGACTAAGGTGGAGCTCTATGAATTTAAGGCCAATATGGTCTGCATAGAGAACTCCAGGCCAGCAAAAAAAACCAAAACAACAAAAACATAGGAAAATGCTTAGGATTTTACATTCATCTTAAACGTAATCTAATTTTGTTCAAATTCTTATCCATAAAATAGGTCTAGATGTAAAAGAGGCAAGAAATCTAAATTACTAATAGTGAAACATGTGACCAACATGCTTTTTATTAACATCAAGCAGTTTCACTTGCGCTAATCACGATTATGCTATAGAAAAACTTCGTTTATCCAAGTTAGCTTTGGTAGACTGACAGTGGCTACAATGACCTGTTGATAGCTACAGTGTATCCATGACAGGCATGGTCCTGTGATTATTTCACTGTCCCACTCTTTATGTGAAGGTGACCGCTTAGGTCTCTGAAAAAGTGAAGACATGCTGTGCTCACCTGTGACAACCATGCGCTTTCCCACCGTCTCAGAGAGGGGCTCCCGGTGTGACAAAGCCATGGCTGAAGTTTAAATTTCTTTTCTGCAATTACTGCCTGAAACTTCTTCAGAACAGTGAGTGTACCAGTAAATGGCAAGGACCGTGTCTCTGCTCTCTCTGTCTGTAAACTGGGCTGTGCGGTTGCCAAGAATGCTTTATGACACAGGGAGCAGATGTTCCAGAGCCAGAGCTCTAAATTCCAGTTTCCAAGAGCAGACAGAACTGGAGTATGCTCAAGTGCTGCATACCACCACCACTGTTCTTTGTCTGCCCACCATCAAGCAGAAGAATCTTGTTCACAAAGTCCTACAACAGCCTAACAGGCTCTATCACACATGTTTTTGTAAAGAATGTCCTACAGGGACAGGTTGCAGGGTGAAAAGAAAGAAAAAGAAAAGAAAAAGGAAAGAAAAATACAAAGCATGGTTACTCCTAAGATATAGTGTGCTCGCCCTGAGACAACTAGACTACACAGACATCCATGCACCAGGATGCTCACACAGGATTCCTTCCCATTTTTACCACTCCACGCTTCCAAATAGAACTGACTGTTTCCCAGTGTAGACAACTGCAGTCAAATCTTTCTTGTATTCCTGGCTTGCTTTGTTGTTTCCTTTGACTCAGGCCTACATCATACTCTTCTGTTGCAGAATCTTTTCTACTCTTAGAGGCTACTCAGTCCTGGTTACCGGTGTTTAAAGATGTTGGATCATTACAAAGCATCTCTCTGTGAAAATACTCTGTCCTCAAAAGAACCATTGTCTGGTTATAATTCTGGGTTATATATGTTGGATTATACTTTCTACACACACAGTGCTATAAAGTATAATTTCTGCATACATCTCCAGCTCTTTGCCAACATCTTTGTACTAGACTTCTGGAAGCGATATTGTTGGTTTAAGGAGAAAGACATGTAGACCTTTATTCTCCCATCCCATAACGGTTGCATCATTTCAAATTCCTACTCACAGCTTCTGAGAAGGCCTGTTTGGCTGTTCATATCACCTGGTCACGGAACATGTTGCTCAGCTTTAGCTTTTCCCCAGGTGATAGATGAGACATAGTGACAGTCATTTGTGTTTCTCTTGTTGTTGTCGTGATTGGACATCCTTTCAAATGCAGGCTGGAAGCTGAACCCAGGGACTTGCACAGGGTAGTTAGGAGCTCTCCTACTGACATACACTTCTACCCTGTTATGATCTATGAGTCACCGTCAAACCTCTTGTTATATTGTGTTTTCATCCAGGTCATCTTTTTTTAGATCCTACGTTTTTAAATAATGAGCTAATGTTCTAAAGAGGCCCTCAAATTTGGGGGAAACTGTGGGAAGGGAGACAAATAAGAACAAAATAAAAGGACACATGCCATGACAAAACCCGGTGCCTTGAAAGATAACCTTACATTTTAATTAAGACTAAATCACTTATAAAACATTAATAATAAAATCTTAATAATGAAATATTCATGCAAGGATGACTCCAAAATGTAACGAGGGCAATGATGGTTACATTAATACACATAGTGAAGACCTAATTTTGCTCCTTGAGTCATGGGAACATGGGTATAGCCCTTGCCCAGGGTAGAATGGTGCATAACGATTACATGTAGGGAAGCAGGTTTTCTTTGAAGAGGTAACATCTGAACTGCTTTGAAGGATGACCAAAAGCCAGGGTGTGGTTGGGAGATCATTTAGGGACAACGAAAACCAAAGGCTAGCGAAGAGAAATGGTTAACTGTGCAGTGCACAGCCAAAATTCAAGTCCAATGATACTAGCATCCTGTTAGTCCTCTTTCTGTTTAAACCCTAGGGGATTAACTTATAAGGAATGTTTGTTTCAGAGGTTTGGTCCACTGTCTGTTAGTTCTGTGGCTTTGGGGCTTGTGGAGAGGCAGCAGCTCATCATCACAGGGAGCGTGTACGGGATGCACGAAGCTGCTTATCTCCTGGTAGCCAGGAAGCAAAACAAGAGAAGGGGCTGGGGCCAATATTCTCTCCAAGGGTGTGGCCACAATGACCTCTCTCCCAATAGGCTCCGCTTACTAAAGATTCCAGGACTTCCCAGTAGCTCACAGTCCGGTCCGGAGGACAACAGTGAGCTGGGTAGTGAGAGGCAGGAGAGACTCCTTAAGCCCCACAAGCAGCAGCGGGGCGCACCTGTGGAAGGCATCTGAGTGAGATCAGGGACCAGGTCTATCTTGTGTTGAAATTAGAATCACTTGACTGGAGAATCGGCTTGATGAAAAAGGCCTGTCATCCCAGCACCCACAGGCAGCTGTTGACACTGATGAGTACAGGTGATAGAAAGGTTCAGGCAGACCCTCCGAACTCAAACAGTTTTGATTCATCCTTGCATAGAAGCTGGAAATGTTTAGTCCTGTCAACAAGTCTGTTCTTAGCAGAAGCTAGGAATGCCTGAAGGGTGTTTATTACATTGTTTTTTTTCTAAAGCTCACTGGTTTATTATCTTTCTTCCCCTAAATGATCATCCCTGCCTGGAAACTGTATGTGAGGGAAGTGATCAAAACAGAGAGGCACCTGGACAACCCAGTGCATTTCCTCATCCCATGCTGCACCTCGGTTTCCGTCCTAAAGGCTATAAACACCTCAGTGGCACCCTACTTCCGGGTCCGAGGCTTGCGATACAGGAACTCTGCATTCTTTCTTTTAGACTCCCACGTATACTCTTATAAACTCCTTTCTAAGCTCTCTATTTCTGTTCATTAAATTCATTCTTAAAATTCATGCGGCAAGAGATCCGGAAGCCTCTGGCCTAGAACTGCTTTGGTGGTTGTTTGTCTGGGATCCCAGCACCCCAAGTTATGTTCACCTGAGCTGAAAGGGAAAGCCTCCATTGTACTCAAGGACCTGAATCAATATGGCCCAGGAAAAGGAAGTGCTTGATCCAAGTGTGGAGTGACAGGAAGGGAAGGAGCGTGTGGGAACCACATACTGAGGGGTGGTGGTGAACGTGATTGATGGCAGCTTTCCAGCTTGACTGAATAAAATCGAGAAAACAAAGACAAGAAATGAAAGCCAACTAACAAAGTGACGGTACTAGCAAGAAGATGATGACATCAGTTAGATATGGATTTGTATATGCTACCCAGCAGGTTGATAGAGTTGTTAAAAATTAAGCCCCAACTTGTCATAAAATGTTATGACAGCTACTGAACTCATTGTAGGAAACTAGAGGTGATCATTATCAGCTTCCAGGATCATTTTCTATTAAAGAAATCACTGTTGTCAATGAGTCAATACCTACTCAAGCTTTGCTGCCCAGCAGGAATGAAATCTTTTCACTCTCTTGCTTTGATAATTTAATAGTTACTTCGGAGCTCATAATCACTTCAACAGATACAACTGTAGAGGCCAACACGGGAGCCCTGTAAGGACATCTTGTTGTAATCTTTAGGAAAGAATGAAATTATACATTTTTATAATCAGAAAATTTAGAAATACTGCAACAAAATAGGAAATATTTATATAGGTAAATTTAGGTCAAATTTGCCATAATTATATAACAGTAATGTCTTAATGGGGGGGATTGTGATGATCAGTGTTAATTACCAACTTGACACAATCTAGAATTACAGGAGAAGACAGTTTCAATGATGGGTTGTCTAGATTAGATTGACCTGTGGATACATCTGTGAGGGATTATTTTTATTACAGTAATTGAGCTAAGAAGAACCTATCCACTGTGGGCGGCACTATCCTCTAGGTAGGAAATTCTGAACTGTGTAAGTGTGGAGAAAACAAGCTAAATACTAGCATACATGAATTCATTGCTCTCTATTCTACTGACTGGGTGGTTAATGTGACTGCAGCTTCAAGTTCCCTACTGTCTTATCTTCCCCTCAGTGATGGACAATAGCCCAAAATTGTGAGCAAAAATAAATCCTTACTGAAGTAGCTTTTGTCGGAGTATTTTGTTACAGCAACAAGGAAAGAAACTACGACAAGATCTTAGCATAAGGGTCTCTGAATTTGATCTCCAGCTTTAACAGGAAAAGTCCAAAGAGGAAAAAGGGAAGAGGAAAGGAAGGGAAGGGCCAAGATCAAAGAGAAAATAAAAAAAAAAATAACAGAAGAAGAAAAAGAAGAAAAGGAAAGGAGGAAGGAGAAAGAAAGGGAAAGAGAAAGGAAAATGGGAAGGCGGGGTGGAGGAGAGGGGCAAGAGTGGCTCAGTACAGTTTGCAAGCTGGGGAGCTTTGTGACTCAGGTGTCAAAGGTTCTTTAGTTATTCCTTTTCTGGGTAGTGTTAGATCACAGACACACCCCCTGTTAAAAATCAGGTCATCCGAGCCTGCATGCAGTCTGTCCCTTAGGACAAAGACCTGACGGGTGCCTGATGCGCCTGTGACTCAGACAGTAGGAAAAGCAAGCTCAGTATTCCCCCAACCCCATTTGCTGATCAGGAACAAGGCAACTTTGAACTATGGTTCTACCTAGTGCACGCCTCCTGGCACAGGCTGCCATGTAATCTGCCACCTCAGAAACCAGTAAGAGTAGAAATCCCTTCACTCGGGGATTTGAAGGATCTTTCCAATGTTGTCTCTCCTAATGGTGCTGTTCTTTGTAATCTGAAGAAAAGGTTCCTTCTCCCTTTGTGGCCCCATTGAACTGCCTATGGTCTGGTGCTGTTTCTTCTAGTGCTGTCTCACTTTGAGATCTGATCATGATAGCCTGTGGTCATGAAGCATACTCTCTTAGCAAATATTATTCTAAAGGGCAATTCATGTCAGCTACTTTTTACCCTCATGTAATTTCTAATACATAGTAGAAAGCGAACCCGGGGCCTTGAACATACTCCATCAGTGCTCTAGCACTTAGCCACACATCTATTGCTTTCTGTATATTCTGGGTATGCTGAGATAATGTTTCCTTGTACCCAGTTTATCCTCAGACTCCCTGTGTATACAGAGACTGGCCTTGAAGTCAAAAGTTTCCTACTTCTACCTCCCAAGTGCTGGGAGTACAGTCCTATGCCACCATGCCACAAACTTCCTTACATTCTTATTAGCAAACATTGTTACCCCTCATAAAAGTGTTCTGGATTTAGAAAAAAATCCAGAAAGCAAACCAAGTACTTACAGGCTTGGCTACAAGTCACAAGTCTTTTGTATAGTATTGGCAAGGTGCTTTTTTTGGTATGGTAATCTGTAGGATAAATGAGATCTGTGTAAAGTGGTTATCTATATTTTGGACATAGTATATACTCAATAGGTTTTAACCCTGTTACTGCCCCTTGCTGCCACCAACCATGCTTTTCTGAAAAAAATACACATAACAAATGAAGATCAAACTGTGACCATTGCTTGCATTTCTTCATCTTTAAGTCTGCAAGACAGTCAGGAGAAGGTCTGTAGCTGTTTCCCTCCTCCTCACTTAGCTCAAATTTGGGTAAAATAGTACCATTATATAAGATTGTTATTCCCTCTCAGTCTATGTAGCTCAACATCCACATTAAAACACATTTAAATTAAAATCAGAAAGCATTTTCACTGTCAATCCCCAATTGCTACACTACATGTTAAAAAAACAATAATTAAAACAAGTATTATGAAATAAGAGAGGCACATGCCACATATCTTACAATGGTGTGTTTCCATAAGTATGACATCAGCTGTCTTAGTTAGGGCTTTACTGCTGTGAACAGACACCATGATCAATGCAAGTCTTATAAAGGACAACATCTAATTGGGGCTGGCTTACAGGTTCAGAGGTTTAGTCCATCATCATCAAGGCAGGAACATGGCAGCATCCAGGCAGGCACAGTGCAGGCAGAACTGAGAGTTCTACATCTTCATCTGAAGGCTGCTTGCAGAATTACTGACTTGTAGGCAGCTAGGGTGATGGTCTTAAGCCCACACTCACAGTGACACACCTATTCCAGCAAACCCACAACTCCAAATAGTGCCACTCCCTGGGCCAAGCATATTCAAACCATGACATCAACCATGATGGAGATGGAGTGCTCCTTTTTCCCATTAGCCGCTGGGACCCAGGTGGCTAGATGAAGCTTCTCTCGAGATGGAAACGGCTGGGACTCAGAACTCAGCGCTACTTGTTCTCACGCCAGGGTGCTTTCCTCTGTTCCCCCTTACAAAGCAACCTAGCAGATCTTTCATTCTGGTGCTATGATATTTGTCTATCAAGGCTTTGCTCTTGTGCTTGATGTGTCTTTCTATAATCCCTGTTATAACTTCTGGTGAGGCCTTTGTTGCTGATTCATAAAGAAATATGACTGCCACTGCTATGTGCCAGACATGGTAACATGTTGCTTTCCTGGAAGTCTCATGGTTTCTGTACAGAATGGTGTGAGGTGGCCTTATTACCATGATTTACTGATGAGGTGAGTCCCAAGGTTTAGTGTGGACATTTTGTCTTATTATATACTAATAATGGAGACGATCAATCCCCAAACCTGGCTGTTTCTGGCTTTGGCTAATTGAAATATAGTTTTAATTATATTTCAACAAATATGTTTTTTCAAAATGCTGCTTTTCATGATGGAAATTGTCCCTTAGGGAATTTCTTTTCCAAAGAGGTGATAGTTAGCCACTGTTCCCTCTTGGAGCTATTACAACTTCTTCAGCTTGATACTGATACTGATACTGATAGCATTCCATCTTAGCCCCTCCTGGGTTAGCACCCCTCCCAACAACTGGATGATCAACTCCCTTCCAAGCTGTTACCTGTCTCCATCAACTTGAATCTCTGAGGGTCTCAAATGTCCTACTTCCTTCTCAGCACTGCTATCATCCCTTGCCTTCTACATTCTTTTGTTCTGTAGTGTAAATCCAAGGCCTTGCACAGAGTAGGCACATACACTGCCACTGAGATACACTCCAACCTCTATGCTTCCATTTTAACTTGGCTGCTGCTTAAACATGTCTGGCTTCTGCTGGTGGGAGTGCCTCTGTACATTGATCACTGGGTAGAGTAAACTTCTGCTAATCCCTAGGCCCACCGCTCTCTGCTGCTGCTGGGACCCTGGCTACTTTATGCCACCACAGACTACTATTTCAACTCAGATTCTGTCACAGGAAGAAGGAAAACATGTCCCTTTTTTTATGGGACATTTTCTTAAAGGGCTTCCAGAAGTTATGTATTGCGGCCAAAATTGTAATAACAGTCCTAGTTCAAAGAGAAGATATTCTAGAAAGAGACCTGTGACTTTACCAGTCAGCTATCAGACAACTGAAATAACACAATGCAAAGAACTAATGTACCCCTCCTCCACCCTTCAGAATCCTGTGCTGGGGGAAAATAATTAAATCCTGGTGCCAGGCAGAGGAGGAACTATGTCCCTGGAAGAGACTGTTCAGTTCTAAGAGCTTATCACATGGTTAACACATGCATATTTCTTGGCTTTTGTCTCATTTTTTTTCTGTAATATTATCACACTAAGGTATTAAAAGGATGGAGAGAAACAAGGAGGCTTATTCTCTGTAGTTGGGTAAAATTTCAATGAGTCCATTTTTCTTGATCAATTTTTGTTTCATAGGTACTGTTAGGAAGTGATGCTAATTAAAGGGAGCCCACAGGTGACAGCTCCTTGAGACACACTCCCTGCTGACTGGGCAGGGCAGGGAGAGGAAGTGGGTTTGGAAACTCCTTCTGTTTGCAATTTTCTACTGAATTCCATGAGTGCCACACTTCTGCTGCTCCTAAGTCCCTGTGACCTTTGCATCCATGAAGATATTCCAAAGAGATATTGTGCCTCTCCCTCTATTATCAGTCCATTCAAACAATGAATGGTTCCCAAGGAACTGGAACTTCCCAGAAATCTTATGCTGGAAGATGGAGAAAAAGGCTAGAGCCTGGTGCCAGTCAGAGGAGTAACTTGTCTCTGGAAAGAGATTTCACATAGTTTTGCCAGAGCGATTGGAACCAAGACAACAAGGGGACAGATGAAGGGACCTCATCTTGACCACGACTGCTTAGTTATGCATACAAAACCTAAATCTCATTAACATGAGACCCCGGGAAATATGGATTTTGGGGAGAGTCCCTGAACCTCTTTATCCCTCTTCTCAGAGTGAATAAGTCATTTTACTGCTTTGTATTCTTACTTCCTTCATTAATTAGTGTGTTGAGGATTAGTGACCCAGCCTAACTTGCTAGAGCAGCTGCCAGGGCCTAGGCACTGATCTTAATTCCAGTAGAAATTTTGGCAAGTCAGTCAAGGGGGAAAAAAAGACTTTTTGAGTGTCAGAAACTCACAGTGACTTAATCCTGGATGGAGAGCGAGGACTGAACAGTCCCACACAGCTGGTGGAATTCCTGGAATAAAAGGCACAGCCTCCCCTTCAGCCTCTATCAGTTGGTGAAGCAGAGGAATGAGTGACTGGATTTTGGTTTTAACCTGAAGAAAGTCTGACTCTTGTAAAATTCCCACAATCATTGGACCTTGAGCTTTTTTTTTTTTTTTTTTTTTTTTTTTTTTTTTTTTTTTATCATGTTGGTCTAGAGGCTCTTTTGAACTGTTGGAACTGTTTGGGGGCCTTTTAGTGATTGGCTTTGTCTTTCAGAGTTTTTCCTCAACTGTTTGGGTTTGTTGAACTGTTTGGGCTGTTGCACCATTTGTTTGACAAGGCTTATCCATTTGGAAGCTCTTGTGAACAAATTGAGTGTGCTGTTGGAATATTTGGGCATCTGGTGGGTAACAGGGAAGGTTGAGATGTGTTGCTCTTTGGGGCTCTGTTGAACTGATTGAGATAGAGAAACAACAGTGAGACCTGTGTGGTCATTTATGTAACCATGAAATATGTTAAGTGTGTACTACCTTGGTTTCCTCTAGGGAGAATTCTATCCAGCTAGTCTTCTGTAACCTTTGGAGCTCTCTAAGACAGCATGGGAGTATGACTCATCTTCCTCTAGAGTTCCTGAAAATGATGCACATTTGCATGTGTTGAACTTATTGCAAACTAAAATTACTCTTTTTGACATGCCTGATTTGGGGTGTATGTGTATCCACATATGAATGGATATAGATACTTGGGCACGATTTCTGTACTATATTAGTATGCATTGCCTATCCTCTCTCTCTCTCTCTCTCTCTCTCACTTTGAAAATATAGATAAAATGGAACAATTTACTTTTGTACTATAGAATTTGAGACTGAAAGAAAAAAACCTACCTCATGCAGTTAAAATGTTAACTATATAGTTGAAAGGTTATTTTTGAACTTTGAGACTGAAAGAAACAAACCTACCTCATCCAGTTAAAATGTTAACTATATAGTTGAAAGGTTATTTTTGAACTCCCTTCCTGATGGAATGATTTAGGTCTGGGTCATGACAGGTTTTTAATAGACCAAATAGACCAGGCAGGCCTTGAACTCACAAACTTTCCTCTGCCTCCAAAAAGTTTTTATATTTTAGTAACACAATTACTTGGGTGTTTTTTTTTTTTTTCCTGAGATTTTTGACTAGTTAGAAACCTATCTTGCCAAAGTCTAGGGAGACTTAAATGCATGTGTAGGTCTTTATAATGACTATTTTATAAGCAACTATTTAAAAAGATTTGATTCCCTGTACATCTGTGACTAGAAACACATGGAGCTGTGTGTCCAAAATCTGTGTATTATGTGCGAGATCGCAGAGTTAAGTGTGTGTATGTGCAACACGTCCAAAGTGGCCAATAAGTGCTGTTTCATGCAATACACACAATATAGAGACTGTCAACGTGCAATACACACTATGTATAGACTGTTAACATAAAAATAGACACTGAAGTTCTTTTGACATTTCGGCTATTTTGAGTCGATACTATTGAGGTTAAATACCTGCCACTTGGAGCCAAATGTCTAATAGCCTGACTAGATCATTATATATAAGGGGTGTGTTTCTATATCAAAAAATGAGTCTGCTTCTGCTGGTCACTAGTCCAAAATTTATAAGAGGTTGAGTGTTTTTATTTTTGTCACTGCTATAGATGTGTTTTCCTACCGAGCCATTAATTCTAAAATTTGTCTCAAAATTAGAAGCTGAGTTGACAAAAGACCTCTGTGTGGTGGTTCTGTGCAGTGATGCTAGCGGTTGCTGGCTCCTTTACATGTGAATGTCCGCTTGTCCCTGCTGCAGCTTAGTGAACCTCTCAACAGCTGTCAGAGGAGCTTCTTTTGTAACGGACAATGATTAACAAGAGACCCACAACTGGTCAAGGAGCAGAGAGGCTCAGCCTCAAGTGGGGCTCCCGTCTCACACTCCCTTCTCCTAAGGCTCAGATATCATTGTGGGAGTGGAGCTGTAAAGGATGTAAGGGCCAGGGGTTGTGGGTTTCTAGACCACAGGAAAACGCTGTTTTCCAGACAGAGGAGGGAAGTTGCACATACGAACTCACAGAGGTTGTGGCAGAATGCATAACACCCGTGCAAGCTCAAGCCAGACCGAATCCCAGCATTGAGAAGTGAGCTCAAAAGTCTCACTGCCAGTTGAAGAGCTTTTGGCAGTCAATAGCTACCGGAAGAAGAAAAGTCACTTTTCTTTAAGTGTTTGGCTCCTGGTAGGTTGACCATACTTCAGTGAATGGCGTATACCCAAGAGTACTTGAACAAGACAAATTGGACACAATGGGATTCCAAGGTGGGGAAAAGTGGTGGGGACCACAAGGTTGGGTAAGTTAAGAGTGACAGACCGACAGACCTGGGAGGAGTTGGGGGAGGGGAGGTGATCCAAATACCTTCTATGAAATTTGCAAAGAATTGGTAAAATTTATTTTTTTTAGAGAAGAAAGAGAAAAGTTACTTGATTTTAATAAGAAAGAAATTTAAAAAAAAAAATTGTACACACACAGATTTGCACGTCTATCATTTCAAAAATCCATTTTTCAAACCAAACAGTACTGGAGATGGAATACAGGACCCCACATGGCTAGACACATGCCCTGCCACTAAGCTACATCTTTTCCTCAGACTCTTCAAATTCTCTCTGGTTTTCTTAGGAACCTAGTTTACACCAGTTCCTGCTGCATCTCAATTGGTCACATTTTTGTCTTCTAATGCTTATTATCGTCCGTATCAGGAAACAGTCTACAGGAGCAATCTGTCTTGATCTCCTTATCCACAAGTCCCTGTCTCATTACAATAGATTCTTGATAATCTGAAAAAATGCCAAGATGCTCTTAGATAAATAAAACCCCAAGCAACGAGGAGGAAGAATTTGCAGCATGCTTTTGAGAAGGCTCTGAAGAAGAACAAGCAGGCCACAGTGGGTTCTCAACTAGGCTTTCGTTCTCTGTACTTTGCTAAGCACCGTCCCAGGGGCTGCATAGCACAGTGGGTAGACACTTTATGTTCCAAAGCCCATGATGTGATACATGTCACAGTACAAACAGATCCTAGAGAAAAAGCACAAAGAAAAAGTGACACAGCTCAAACCACTGGCATTTAGAGAAGGAAAGGCTGACTGTGAGAGGGTGTCCACCTTTTTTAAGAGATGCTGGCTCATTCAGGTGATACCTACAGTCTACAGAGATGTTGCTTTGCCTTTCTCTGTGTACTCATAGGCAATAAGAGATGTTCTTATGCCTCCTCCCAAACTCTTCACCTGAGACCAGCCAAAATAGATTGCTATTTTATCTGTATAGAGAGGACTTGGGAACACGTTCCCGAGTGGGTTTCCTCTGTCACTGTCCTGCACTGGTACTGGAAAACTGGAACCTTACAGTGAAAACTTGTCATCAAGGCCAGGCTCCCACTAAACTGTTCAAAATGCTCAGTTACCTGGGAAGTGTTCTCAGGAAGTTTCTCTGTATGCAGCTTTGTCTTCTCATCTTTCGGAAAGCAGCCAGCCTGTTCACCAAGGTTTTCCTTCCTTTAGGAATCTCTGTTGGTCCCGAGCCATGTGGATATGAGCCCAGGGTAATAGTAAACCCAGGCAACTGACGATGGTTGGCCTACAAAGATATTGTCAACAAAACATGTTTGCAATAATAACTAACAAGATTTTTTAAATTGAGATAATTTCCCGAATAATAGCGTTAAAAGTTATTTTAAATTGGAATAGGAGGTGTATCTCAGTGGTAGTTTTTGCCTAGCTTGCCCCAAATTGAAAAATAAATAGGAGCTAGAGAGATGGCTCAGTGGTTAGGAGCACTGGCTGCTCTTCCAGAGGACTGAGGTTCATTTCCCAGCACCCACATGGCAGCTCACAGCTGTCTGTAACTCCAGTTCCAGAGGATCTGGCACCTTCACACAGACACACATATAGGCAAAACACCAATTCACACTAACTAACTAACACTAACTAACTAACTAACTAACTAAATCTTTAAAAAATACATTAATACATACAAAGCAGATAAGCTTTTAGTTGGCAGAATGTGGTTTAACTGACTTAATTACAGATGTTGGGTTGGGGAGAGGGGCCAATAGCTCAGTCTTCGTCTAGCATACACTGGGTAAGATGGGGAGCATGGATGAATAAAATGAAAGAATGCATGTCAAATGTTATCCTAGATTACAAAAGAAATTAGATCATCTTTATTGATACAACAGTGAAGAGGGAAATCCACTGTTATAGCAAAGGAGCCGAAAGCTGGGTGTGCAGGAATAGCTGCAGCTCATACGACTGTTTATTACAAACTAGTACAGCCTTCAGAAGAGATTTAAAGAAGATGAGGCACTGTCATGTTTCAATGGTCTATATACATTCAATACCCAGTCGTCCTCCCTAAAACCTGCCTTTAAAAAAAAAAAAAGTAAGTAATCTAGAAAAGCCAGTTGGGCCAATTAAGCTCTTTTGATTTTTTTTTATTCTTTTAAGACTCTAAGACATTTTTATTGACTACCTAATATTACTACAATAGCTTTAAGTTATATTGGTTTTACTATTATTTATATGCACATATGCCACTTGTAAGAGTCAGGTCCCTCCACCATGTAAGTCCCAGGAATGTAACTCAAGTTGTCAGGTTTGGTGGCAAACGCCTTTACCTCCTGGGCAGTCTTGCCCACATCACTAGGCTTATAAATGATTGGGAAGAGCATATGGATAAAAGTTTAAAACATAGATGTTAAAATGCTCTCTGTCCCTGAGCTCCACGCCTGTCTTTACCCACATAATTTTAAGCACGGCTTGGGATTTTCAGTTAACTTTCCCTGAAGGTATTTCTTCTTTAAAATGCCCTGAGTTTTTATCATTCTTCGGGAAACATTGGTCACCTGTTCTCAATTTTGTATACTGGGTCAGGAACTACTTAAAAATGTATTAAAAACCACATGAATTTTATGTCCGTCTGGAAAACAGGATTCAATTTCCATAGATGTCACAGGGTCCACGTGCACACTGCTCTACAGCACCGAGGGTGTCCCTGCACAGAAGACCCAGGGGGTGGGTCACTGTGCCGATTCTCCATAAGAAGAGAGCACATCAGGATTTAAGACGATCTTTTTGTATAACAGTCCCCAGGACTCAACTAAAATACAGTTCATTGTTACCTGATGTCCTCAGAGTCTACACAGTTCCCTGGTCCTGAATGGTTCCTCTTGACCCTGCTGGAGAAGCCTCAAAATAAGATGAAGGATGACATTAGTCAAACCTGTTTTATTTTGGCAGCGTCTGGAATTCATTCTCCTCACTGGGTGGCAGAACCACCTGATTGCTTTTATTTTATTTTATTTTATTTTATTTTATTTTATTTTATTGCCTTTGTGTGTTTACTGATAATTTGTGTCAGCCTTGAGACTAGAAAGATGCGTGTGACTTCCCAGCTTTAGTACTAGGTATGGAGAAAATGGGGAAACCTATGATAGCATTTCCCACAAGTGCACATGAGATTCTCTAAAGAGAATACTCACTATGGAGGTTAGGAAAGGGGGTGGCGCTGAAACAAAATTACTGTATATAGTCATTGAAACCTCCAGCTTGACTCAAGGTTGGCTCAAGATTAAATATTAGCACCACTTACTGTTTAAAATTTTAAAGGCGCTCCCCCGAAAGTGCAATTTTGCACTTTTCTTTGGAGGAAAAAAAAAAAAAGTGGCTACAGCGGAGTAAATGTGTTTCGGATTATGTTCACGTGGATGTGAAGTGATGTTTCTGGGCCCGGTGTCTGGTGCAGAGTTTTTTCGTTGTTTGGAACTGTTTAAGATTTGACACGGCTTTACAGGGAGCTTCGTACCCCTTGAAAATCTATCACTGTGACCTGCCTTAGAAGAGATTCTAGTCGATGTTTGCCAATCCGCTCCCCCACAGTGCCTGGCACCTTGTGCACAGCGGGAGCTCATCAATGGTGTGTCTGGGGTCAGTGAGGTGGCTCAGTGGGTAAAGGCACCTGCCGCCAAGCCTGCGGGCCCTCAATTCTTTCCTTGGGTTCCATGCTGTGGAGGGAGCAAACCAAGTCCTCCAAGTTGCCCTCCGCCCACCGTGAGTGCCTCCCTTACACAAATAAATAGATACTTCTTTTTTTTTTTTTCAATTTAAAAATAGTGTGTGTTACTAAAACATCACATATGAAGCAGTTTCATCACCAAATGCCAAGAAGAGACCATTTTTACTACGCACATTTTCAAAATTACTGTCAATAAACAAAATCATTCATTACAGACAGTTATGACATCTGTTTTTTTTTTTTTAAAGATTTATTTATTCATTTTCTGTGAGTCCACTATCTCTCTCTTCAGACACACCAGAAGAGGGCATCAGATACCATTACAGATGGTTGTGAGCCGCCATGTGGTTGCTGGGAATTGAATTCAGAACCTCTGGAAGAGCAGTCAGTGCTCTTAACTGCTGAGCTATCTCTCCCGCTCACAACATCTATTTAGAACGACAAAAATAAAGTTTCTTTCTTTTCTGTATCATTTTACTCCCTGTTTTTTTTTAAGAGCAATATAGTTGTCTTCTATGTTACACACACCGCCACCTCCACCTCCCACTCCCACACATACAAGAAAGCTGTCTGCAGTGTCAGAGGAACACATTAAGTTCCAAGCCTGTCTGGGGACTGAACACAGTCAAGGCTTGCTCGTGGCATTTTCTTGGTAGATTATTACTCTCTGTTTCACCACTGTGGACCGTCCTTTTACTCCCTTCTCTTCCTATTCAGTTCCTGGGTGTGACAGTAGCCCTATTGGCTCCTTACCCTGTTCCCACTCCTATCAGTGGAGAATATAGCTCATATACAGACAAACCATATACAAAAAAGTTTCTCTGCCACGACTTCATTTCCACCCCTCCCAACCCCCCTCAAAGAAGTAAAACTGCGTCAATAAAGAGAAATCGACAAAAGAGCTGAGGAGATGAACGGCTGCACTTGAGTGCAGAGGAAACGCAGAGGAGGCCGGAAGTGCACACAGCAGGGCCAGCAGGCCTGTGCTCCTTATGGAAACAGCCCCAGAGGGAGACGGGTAGACAAGGGTGTGGGGGAGGTGAGGGGGGGTGAGGAAGCAGAATTCTCCCCCTCAATGCTAGGCATGTGTGCTCAGATCACATGAGGCTTAAGCTTATTTTCATTTTCAGCATTAAAATATCAGACTTTCACATACGAATGTCCAGCTTCTCTTGATAAGTCAGATCTGGGCCTGCATTTGCACGTGAATCGCCACCAACAAGGCTGACCAGAGAGGTTCTCATAGCATGTAAAACCTGAGAGGCCCTGGCACTGGTAGTCATGTGCAGGACTTGTTCACCTCTATGCCACAGGCTGCCACTAGCTTTTTGTATAGGGTAAAGCAATCTGAAGATGGTGGATGGTTGAGATGGCAAACTTTCCTCTTCCTTTCTTAAACACATTTTCCCATCTAAGTGTGAGCCAGAGCCTTCCCTTCTGTAAACAGTTTACTGACCGCTGCTGTCTTCATGGAGTGATCATGAGGATGCAAATATTTTTTAATGATGGGAGTAAAAGTGCCAAATGCACACTAATAGCGCAGCTGCTGGCGTTCCTAGTCATTCTTTTAGGGCTAAGTATTTCCTACTGGATGTGTCTTCTTTTAAAAATACAACCAGGTATAGCTAGTTAATATATTGAGCAATATACAGTGTGGAATGCTGTCCTCTGGAACTGATTATTAAATTTTTGAAGGCATAGCACCTGTGATTATCTGCATGGGACACTCATGATACCAGGGTCTGTTACCTCCTTTTATAGAACAAGGGAGCGAGGGCAGTCATTAGACCCACACCTGAAATTCCAGTCCCTCCTTCTCCCTCTGTGCTGCTTTTAAGAACTTGTCACTATGCTGGCATTAGACTTTACCCCAAGGAACTGTTATGGGATCACTGAACTCTCTTTGTATCCCTTTACCCGTGCTGTTGTAAGTAAGCTCATGGGTTTGCCAGGCTATTCTTGGGAGGAATGCTTAGTTTGCTCTGACATTGGTGTCCTATCTATCCACATCTCCCAGGGAAAGTTACATCAAAGTCAGTATCTTAGGCTGGCTTGATGGCTTGGCAGTGAAGAGCACTGGCTGCTCTCCCAGCACCCACAGGGCAGCTCACAATTGTCTGTAACTCCAGTTCCAGACGATCTGGCACTCTCACAAAGACATACATGCAGGCAAAACATCAATCCACTTAAAAATAAATAAGTCCTTAAAAAAAAAAAAAGTAATATTGAGAATTCAAAGATGGTTGCTGACCAATCATGGACACCCTAGCCATGGAACTCTGCATGTTGCAGCTCGGTGATCCCCTTAGTCACGCTTCATGTTCTCCTCATTCAAAATGTGTTGGATTCCTGACTTCTCCTCACCCACCCCATCATTTAATGCTACTTCTGGTATATATGGACTCTCTGCTCCCTGCCCAGGACCTGTTCTGAGCAGTTGGAATCCAGGGATAGCACTGCAATCGCCCCTCTGGGGTTTCTTCTTGCTTTCTTTTCTTCCCCAACTCCCTTTCCTTGGTCCTTTATCTTTTTTTTTTCTTTCTGCCAACCAGAAATCCATTCGTACTTGCGTGGTTCTTATTCCAGGTGTCAGAGAAGAAGTACCCATGAAGCAAAACTGGTCAAGAGACTAGAATCTGGGTGGAGACCAGACATTCCAATTGGGCCAGTTCACCTAGCCTAAGGACCACCCTAGGAAGGTGGGCTTGCCTCCTAACATGCTGAGGAGATAGATAGGAAAACTATTCTCTTAATGAGACACTACAGTTTTCCTTTCTAGAATTCCCGCCTCCCCACACCCCACTGAAACTCCTATAAGCTGAGCAGCCGTGGAAAGTTTGGCTGGGTCAGAACACCATTCTGAAAGGGGTGACGCTTCCTTTTTTTTTCCCCTGTGCCTTGCTTTCAGACGCTGGCCAGAGCCTAAGCAGATTTTTATTTTCCCTTGAGCTTCCTCCCTCTTCCTTTAAAACTTCTCTCCCACCACGTGGCTGTGTATCTGCCACGTGTCTGACCTCCATGCTGGATCAAAACAAAACAAAACAAAACAAAACAAAAAAAACCATGTCTCCCCCTCTCTCCTCTTCTTCCAGGCAGCTGCTGGAATTCATTTTGCCTGCCATGAGGTGCTTTTCTTCTAAACTCTAATGACTGGTCCTCGAGCTTCTGTTTAAATCTGTTCTTAACTTCTTTTATTAACGAGACTAAGAACCCCAAGAAAGGGCTCCAGTTTCCTCCGTGTCATCTGGAAACTATGAAAAGACTCCCCCAAATTCCAATAACACAAGCAGCCCATCATTTTAACTCCACTCTTTCTTTAAAACTCATACCTTTGTCACCTCCCCTCCATTCCTAACTTGCCCTGTTTTACTTGTGTGCAGCAAACGCAGCCCAAGTTCTGGTGCTTCTTCTTCAAGGACAAGCAAGGTCCACATTCTCTGCAAGTCCACTGTGGCTGCAAGTGTAAAAAAATGTGCCACTCCAGGCCTTTCCTCAGTCACCTCTGTCCTAACCTTTGCTTCCACCCCTTCCTCTCCACCTTCCAGCACAGACTCATGCTTCTGCTGGCTCCTTTCCCTGCACCACTAAGAGACATGCCTGTACTTAACATTCTTTTTGATGTTCTTTACCTACTTATTTACAGACAAGGTCTCCTTGCGTAATCCAGGCTGACTTGGAACCTGTGGATTTCCTGTCTCAGCCCACTGAGCAGCTGGGATGACAGGCCTGACCCACCCATCTGGTGTTCGACTCTCTTTATTGAAGGGTATATAATTACAGATGGACATTACAGACACAATGGAAAGCCACCAGTCATGGGACAATTCAGCTTTTAAATTACTATTCCTGAGCCACGTCATCACACCTGTAATCCCTGTACTTAGGATGCTGAGACAATAAGGTGACAGCATACCTGAGGCCATTCTGGACAACAAAGTAAGGTCTGGTCTAAACAAAAGAGAAGCATACAAGCAAACAAAGACCATGAAGGGTAGTGGTCATCCTGAGGCTGGCAGATGAATCCTCTGGCTTCATCACAGAAGCTGGCCTCTTTCTTGGTCTTCTTTCCACTCCCCATTCCTCCCATTCCCCTTTGCTCCTACAGGAAATGCTTCTAAACATTATAATCTCAGCAGCGTGGACTCTGCTCCACTGGAGTCAGCCTTTTTAAATCATTAAAGACAATAGTAAACCCTGCAGGCTCAAGCAACTATATTTAATTTATTCATTGATACAAGACTTCTGCAAAGAAATTTCTGTGACTTTTTGTGGCTTATGGAAGTCCCTGCCTTCCAAACTAAAGAAATGTTTACTCAAGCATCACCTGGTGTCAAAGCACTGGTATGGCTTTTGTATTTTCAGAGGGCTCCTGAGTCTTCTGGGATGTCCTTAAGGAGGGAGTGTTTCCACTGGAACTGTGTGAAGACTTGTCTGCAAAAAAAGCATGTATTGAGCCCCTCCTGCACACACTGAGGCAAGGGGTGCTCCAGAAGCCTTCTGATGTCATCATCTGATTTTCCTTTCCTTCCCCCCTTTCTGAAACTTTCCAAATGTTATCCATATGAACAAAACTTAGATTCCAGAAGTTTCAGTACTTGCTGTCTCTGTACCACAGGAACCAAAGCTAAATGAAACCACACACTCAACCCCTAAAACTTGACGGGTGAGGATATATGGTGGGTTTGGGTATCCTCCATGTTCCAAACAGGTTTTGAATTTCAGGGTGGATACAAAAGACCTAGGGACCCATTTCTCCCTTCCCCTCATTGCCCGGGACAGTGAGAACTTTGATTAGAGGAGAAAAGCTTTGCCTACAAAGCTTGGCTTCCAGCTTACAATGTTTCTGCTGCTGATACTGAACAATGCATTATTCACACCTGTGTCAGACAGGGGAGGCGCCTCCTGGCTCAGCCAAGACTCCAGCATCTCACATGATAACCAATGCCACAGCACCTCCCCCACTTCCCCATTCCTCATTTCCTTCTTTGCTCCCAAAGGTATGTTGTATTTCACTGGAAAGCGCTCTGTGACTACAGCAATAAGCACTAAATAAATAATAAATGGAATGCAATAGAATCGGAATCGTCTTGGACCCTTGACTTTGGCTCACTTCCCAAAGCAGGCAGATTTAGACATGCAAAAGCTGCTCCTTTGACAAGCTAGTTTCCCCTCCTCCTTTCTCTAAAACTCATCTCACTTGCTTACTGGAACTATTGTGTGCCTGTTTGGAAGCGAAGGGATATTGACAGGCTTCCCTCTCCAGGGTTCACAGTGAAATGCCTCTGTGTATGGAGAATGAAGAATAAAAGCAGAGCATGAAGAATAAGAGAAGTCGTGAAGTGTGCCAACAAAGAACTAAACAAAAGCAATAACCAACTGCTTTCTTTGAGCCATGTATCATGCTAGGGTGATTCAGGCATACAAAGACTCTTGTGACACAGGCTCCAAGTCCAAATGAATGGCTGTTGCATACCATAAACTGTGATCCTTCTTGGAAAGTGTGGGGCCAAGACATGAAGTCTGTTGCTATTGGAGAGAGTACATACCAGACAAGCTTCTCCTTCCCTCTTAGATGGACTTTGGTGGCTATGACAGGAATTTGATGGAGAAAACAGAGTCGGAGAGATGCTGAACAGAAAAGCATCAAATAGGCAAGGGGATCCGTTGCTGACAGAGAGCAAGAGTTGAGTCCAGATTAAAGAGGCAATAATTCACACCAAGACGGCTTCTCATTGTGTGCCGGTACCTTACAAATGAGTCTTCCACCAATCACACCGTCCCATAAATCTCACGACACGGAGAAGTGGGTGGGAAGATAAGATTTTTTTTTTAATCAGTCAGATTTATATTAGAAAGTAAGTTCTCAACCCACAAAATGCCCACACAATGAACTAAAAAGTCAATTGATATAAACACAAGCTATACCCCTAGATAGGGCAAATTCGCCCTACTATATTTAATCATCTAAGAAATCCCCAATACTTACGGCTCCCAGGACTGTGTGGTTCTGGCCCCTCTTCCTCTCCTATAAGTTCCATCTTATCTCTTCCTCTCCTTCCCTTCTTTTTCTCTCTCTGTCTCTCTCCTGGTCTCTAAAATTCTCAGCCCTTGGAAGATAAGATTTTACTACTGGGAAAGACTTGAACCCAGGTCTTCTACATAATTCAGCAAGTTCCCTTCTGGGGTCCAGCTGCTCTGTTAATGCTCTGTATCATCTCTGAACCAGGACTTAGGATTTGCAAATGGATGAACCATAGTAAACATGGAACTTTTTTTTTTTTTCCAACAAGGGAAAAATATAAACAAATGAGAAGAGACTCCTTAAAATGTGTAGCTTTTACAACAATCAAATTTCCTCTTACAAAGAGTTGGATGGCTCAGTTAGGACAGAAACAATAATTTTCATTTCCTATCTGCCCTTTATTTATTTATCTATTTATTTATTTATGTTTATTTTTATTTTTATTTTTTTGGTCTTTTCCAGACAGGGTTTCTCTGTGTAGTCCCAGCTGTTCTGGAACTCACTCTGTAGACCAGGCTGGCCTCGAACTCAGAAATCTGCCTGCCTCTGCCTCCCAAGTGCTGGGATTAAAGGCGTGCGCCACCACCACCCGGCATATCTGCCCTTTAATATATCCAGTCAAGTATGATCTGATATGGGACTCTTAGAGCATACTTTCATAATCTGAAAGTGAGCTGATGTTTTCATAATCTAATGTAAATAGCAGTTAAAGAGAATGTTTCTTTTATTTGCTTCCTAAACAATTAGTTCTATCAAAGACAACTGTTCTTTCATGAGTATAAAATAAAGTCACTGGGGCTAGGGGTGTAGCTCAGTGGCAGAATGCATGCTTAGCATATGGGAGGCCCTAGGTTCAATACCCAGTGTACACAGTCACAGATCTGTACAGAGTTAAAGTTCTAGTGTCTGGTGCTGATGGAAAATGAACAGCACTGGAAGAATAATTTGGCTTGTAATTTCAACCTTAACTTTTGCAAAATTAGATTAATACCCTGTCTCAAAAAGCAACAACAGGGCTGGAAAGACGGTTCAATGGTTAAGAGCACTTGCTACTCTTGCAGAGGCCATGGTTTGTTTTGTGGCACCCACATGTAGGCTCATGACTACCTGTAACTCCAGTTTGAGGGAATCTACTGGCCTCCACTGGCTCCTGAATATGTGGTGCACATAAACTCACTCAAGTTCATACATAAACACATAATTTTCTCCCTTAAGGAGAGACATTGTTTCAGTTGGGGAAAATTGGTTCCCAAGATGTATATTGTCTCATTACAGAATGATAAAAAAACAAATCACAGTAGTATATTCACCTACTAAAAGATTGTTAATTTATTAAAATAATCATTAGCACCATGCCACAATATAGAAATATTTATTATAGAATCATGTATTACAAAGCTGAGAATGTAATTTTGAAAAATCAGCATATGTATTAATAACTACAGGAACTTGAAGTAGAAAAATAATAATTGTGTTGGCACAGGTCTACTTGTGTTTTCATTAAATTTTTTTTAACTGATTCATTAAAACAAAAATTGTACATAGTGGTCTGCTCATAGCACTCAGTAGTAGAACACTTAGCAAGGTCATAAGTTCAATCCCCAGAACTGCGAAAATAAAAGTCTTGCATTGAGATGGGCTAATTGTATGATGTTTAGACCCAATTAAGAATCTATGCCCTCCATAGGTGGGAGAGGAGATCCTTGGTCCCATGAAGGCTGGATGCTGAGTGTGGGGGAATTCGAGGGTGGAGAGGTGGGATTGGGGGTGGGTAGGGTCACATCCTCATAGAAGCAGGAAGGGAGATGGGATAGAGGGTTACTGGGCAGGGGGGAAATGGGGTAAGGGGATAACATCTGAAATGTAAATAAAATATCCAATAAAAAAAATAAAGCATCATATGTGATTAAAAAAAAAAAAAAGAATCTGTGTCCTCTCTCTTGTTTCTTTATGATGGTAACAGTTAGAATCCTTTATCCCCACTTTTCAAAATGCACAGTGCCTTACTGTCACCTGCAGTCACATGCTCCCCACTCTTAACTGCTGCATTTGCTTTTAGTTAGAAGAAATCCTTATTAATGAGTTTGAATATTTCTTGTGTGCACATATTTAAAGTTGCAGCTATGTGATAGAGTATAGAGGCCAGAGGAAAACCCAAAGCTACTCCCCAGAGTTGTCTATTTCTTTAGACAGGACCTCTCCTGGGCCAAGGACTGGCTGAGTGGGCTAGTCTGGCCGGCTGGTGAGTCCCAGGGCTCCTCCAGCTTCCCCTTCCCTCATGCACTGGCTTTGTAAGTAGCAAGCCACCACACCTAGCTTTTCTGGGGTTCTGGAGGTAGAAGGCAGATTCTCTTGCTTACAAGGCAAACACTTTACTGGTTGGACCTACCTCCTCAGTCCAGGCTTTGAACATTTCTAATACTGTTATTTTAAATGTAATTGTTAGGCAGAAATGATTAAGATATGGTGTGTGTGTGTGTGTGTGTGTGTGTGTGTGTGTGTGTGTGTGTCCCGAAAGGTCAATGTGAGAACAGTGTTGTTCACTCACAATCAGTGATTTTTAGATTAAGCACTAGCCAAACTGCAGCCTTTGTTTGGCACTGCCTTGTTTTGCCCTTGATCACCGAGCATTATACTGTCAAACCAGCTGAGAGAAGCAAAGTCTTATTTATGATCAGGAAGTGTTTGCTTTGTGTTTTTCAATTATGTATGGCTATCTATTTGAAAATGTTTAAGGGCTGCTCCGTCCGTGTAAAAGCAAAGAAACTGATCAGAGCTAAGCCTTCTTTTTTTTTCCCTTCCTTCCTTTTTCTTTCTTTCTTTCTTTTTGTATGTGTATGTATGGTTCTATGACTATCATTTTAAAAATGCATAGCTATTCCAGGACAAAGAAAATAAATAGCTACAGAGGGAATAATGGGAGCATGGCTAAGAGCTTATTTCCAGTTAAAGCATAATTATAGTATTGAGAACAATATGCCTTCCCTATTTCCACTGGTGCACTTATAAAAATGCAGTAACACATGAATGACTAAAATAATAACTTGAATAATATTTTACAAAGCCCTTTCTTACCCATTATCTCTACAGTCTTACCCAAAGTAAAATACTGATCTACAAATGGCTAATAACACCTTTAACTTGCGTTTCCACTTTTATTTTAAGATAATCATTACTACAAAGATGTGGAGTTTCAAAAGAACACGTAAGTGCGAATGTCAGCGGGGGAACTACTTTACAGAATAACATACCTTGTAGGAGGGCCAGTGTGTGAGTGTTTGTTCTCTGAGATCTGTAGTGCTCAGGGTTGAACTCAAGTCCTTTGTCACCGATGTCACGCCAGTTTCCTGAGGGCTTCGAGTATCAATGGGGATCTAGGATTAATAAAACATCGGTCGAATTTTCCATATACTGCTGCCGCCACTGGGAGTTTGTTTTAAAATGGAGATGGGTTTTGGGGCACCATCCAAGTGGCACTGGCAGGGATGAGCAGGGAAGATCGTCAGGGCTGGAGGATGAGACTCGGTGGGCTGTTTCCTGGTCGGATGAGAGCTAGGTTGGCATGGTCTCTTTATGATTGGTCATACGTGTTCCAGGGATGGTTTTGGCTCCAGGGACTGACTTCAGAGGCTCTCTGGGGTCAGAGAAGGTATAGAAAAGATGCTTGACAGTGGCTTCAGTCACAGTGAGGCCTGTGGAGAGACCTAAGGTAGGGCAGCTTCCCTAAGGTACTCCATCCATGTGCCCAGGGCATGTCATGGCGATCCTGCCTGAGGTGATGTCCAGATTCCTACAGACCTGACTTCCAGGAAGAAAGCAGACTAACTTTTTGTAGAAATTTAGTAACATTCGCACTTCCAGAGGAAGAACTAAGGCAGATTTCTAGTTTTGTTTTTTTTTTTTTTTCAGAATAAACTTGGAGAATACAATGATATATATATATCTCAGCCCCTCAGGAGCCTGTGAGGACCAAAGTCAGCCTGAGATGTACAGCATATCCATACCCATCCCATACCCAAAGCAGAAAAAAAAAAAAAAGTATCAGGTAGTGGTGACACACACCTTTAATCACTCTGGAGGCAGAGGCCAGTTGATCTCTGTGAGTTCAAGGCCAGTTTGGTGTAGAGTGAGTTTTAGGTCAGCCCAGAGCTACTCAAAGAAAACTGTTCTCCAAAAATCAAAAGAAAAAAAGAAAAACAAAAGCAAGACAAACAACAACAAAGAGGCAAAGAAAGAAAAGATATTTGGGAGTTGGAACTTTTCGTGAGGGCTTCAACTGACAGGACGAGACAAAGCAGAGTGTAGCTTCGGAGGCCCTAGTGCACCATAGAGGGGCACTGCTCCTCACTTGATCTGATGAGTATAGTTAACATTGAAGCTTAGTAGAAATCTTTGTCGTTGCTGCTAAACTGCACTAAAGTACAGCTGAGCTCAGAGTGCTTCTGTAGACTCAACTGTTCCGGAAGCACAATCCACTCTCAATCGAACGTGAACCAGAAGCTGGAGGGTTAGAACTGGGAAGCAGAGGGTAAGCAGAGATCTCAGTAGTGAAGCACTTGTGGAGCCTATGCTGGGCCTGGGTTCTCTCCTCAGTACTGGGTAGGGGGAGAAGTATTGTGGAACAAATAGGACTAGGTGGGCTTTGGAGGTTACAAAGTATAGCCATTCCCAGTTAGCCTTCTGTCTTGTGCTTGTGGATCAAGATGTACCAGCACCATACCTGCCTGCCTGCTGCCATGCTCCCTGCCGTGATATGATGGTCATGGACTCACTCTCTTAAACTGTAAACCCCAATAAACTTTCTTCTATAAGTTTCCTTGGTCATGGTGTCTTCACAGTAATAAAAAAAGCAACTAAGACAGTGGCAATGAGAACATCCAGAGGGGACTTAGCAGGAGGTGCAACCTCCTCCAGGATGCTGGGACTCTTTCCCTCATTTCCTGTCTACCATTATGCTCCCACCATGGTGAGCTGCTTTGGCACAGACCCAACTGAGCATGGACTAAACCTCCATAACTAAGAGCCAAAGCAAACCTTTCCTTCTTGTAAGTTGTATCAGGTATAGTATTTAAAATACATAAACCAGGGACATAACGCTTGTATAATATCATTACCAAACATTCTATGCTATATATCACTGTCCATGCTCTACCCTCTGAGCAGTAGGCACTGTAGATTTGTTTATATCTGCATCACCATAAGCAGGTAATACTTCATGATAAGACAACATTATGACACAACTATGATGTCATGGGTGCTAGAAAATTTTCATCTCCCTACAGTCTTAGGGGACCACCACAGGCTATTACTGACAGAAAAGTGATATGCAAGTTACTAGTTACCCTTCCCTTGGTGCTGGGGATAGCACCTAGGACCATGTGCATGCAAAGTTCCCACTCTTCTACTGACCAATCCCTTCCCACAGTTACTGTTGCTTTGTCCTCTGCCAGAATCCTATGGCCTAGAAAGCAACACTGACATAGATTTCAGACTAAGATAATTGGCTCTAGTTCCCATATCAATTGTTCCAGTGTTTTTCCTTACTTAGTACTTGGCGTCACTATTTTTTTTCTTTTTTTTTAATTGGATATTTTATTTACATTTCAGATGCCATCCCCTTTCCCCATTTCCCCTCCCTAGAAAAACCTCTATCTAGTGCCCCCTTTTCCTTTTTGCATTTATACATTTTTTTAAATGTTAATCAAAGGCTTTATAAGTATGGTAATGCTCAATCAGAAGTGTAACCCAATACCCAACCTAGATATATAAACTATCTTTGACTGGTGGAGACACGTAAACTTCTGCCTCCATGCCTCCTCTCTCTTTCTCTCTCTTTCTCTCTCTCATCACCTAGCTTCTCCTCTACTTCATCTTCTCCTCTCCTTACTCCATCTCTTCCTCTCGGTGCTCCTTCCCCCTTAGCTCTTCCTACATATCACCCTTCATGTTAAAATAAAACTTTTCTCTCAGAATACAATTAGAGCATAATTATTCCTATTTGTACCAGTGAGGTACAAGATAGTCTTAATACCCAATCCATCCTTTTGTTGACTAACCAGAACCTCTGTCGTCTCTCTTGACTAGAACACTTAGTTTTGAACCTGGCTTTCTTCTTGGCTTTAGAATGAATGTCAGTTGAAAACCATCCACTCAGATCTTTTCTCTCAAAGTAAATAGCCAGGATTGGCTATGAGACTATAGGTCTTCAACCCCGTCAGAAATCCAGCATGACTGAGTTAACTGAAGTTATGGGAAGCACTAAGCATAGCTTCTAAAACTTAGCCAATTTATAGAGACCGCTGAACACCTGGACAGCCCCTATACTACCGAACATTGGCGCATCAAATCTTCAGCCTTCTGGCCCAGACTCATCTGACAGACCTTAGTGATGCAGAATTATTAAGGACTGATTACTCTGTCTAGGCAGATATAATCAGTTGACTATTCTGCAAGTGTGTCCTTTTCTGGACAGTAATTTGTCTGTAGATGGAAAGAGGCAATTCTTGCCTAGTGGAGCCATTATTTTTAAGACTTCCATCATATGAAAGGCATTATGGTGGGACAGAGGCTTGACTTACAGGGTCTAGATAACCACCTCCCCTATTCAGTTAATGAATTTGGCCACCAGAGTTTCCAAGGGGCTAACCCAGGTTTGGTTTTTAATTTCAAAGTCCAAACTTTGCCCACATTTCACATGTTTCTGCTTCCCAAGTCAAGTGTAGTGTCTGAACCCTTAGCCATCCAATCCTGACTAGTCACAGAGACTACTCCCGAGTCCATTTGCTTTTTAGTTCATTCAGGAGAATTTTTAAGTGATCCATACCCTTTAAAAAGTTGGTAAAAATGTATCAAGACATTGCCATTTGGTTTAAGTTTAGCTCTCTCTGTGACTCAGTCCCACAAAGATAATTACAGAATTAGATGTTAGGGTGTCTTTGTAATGCAAGTTCCAAATGCTCTCATTTGAGAGACCAACAAAAGGATAATACAGAGCAAAAATAGGAAGCTTACAAGATGTAATGAAAACTTTCCCGACTCAAGAGATTATTGAGCTTCATTGTGATCTAAAAATAAACAAACTGTCTTTAAGAGTGCTCTTCTCCTTGTCTCTTTCCGTTGAAGTTTATTCCTTAAGCCTTAGTTTTCATCTGTGTATTTAAGTATAGGCAAAAGAGTGTTAACGTTGATATCTGCAATTCATCACAATGTGTTATTAATGAGTTGATAAATAAGAAATGAAAAGCAAGATGAACGATGAATAGTTTTGAATCAGCAGTTATTTTGAGCAGTGAGTTAGAACAGTGGCTAAGGTGCAGTACAGCAAGCCTTTGTACTGTTGTATAATACTAGGGCAGAGGGACCATACGGAAGTAGAAAACTCTCTCAGGAAGCTTTAACACATGTCAGACAAAATAGTCACAACATGTAAATATTTCTAAGAAAGGAACTTGTCTGGTGTGGTAGAACATGGCTGTAACCCCAGCGTGTTAGAGGCTGAGGCAAGAGCATGATGAGTTCTAAGTCAGCCCAGGCGACAAAGCTAGACCTTGTCTGAAGAAACAAAAACAAAACCTTGCCACCACCAGCACACAAAGTGTAAGGAAGTGAAGCCATGTATTAGGAGCCTTACTGTGGTTCTGTCTCTATGCCCATTACAGTATTTTAAAGAAGTGTTTCAATTTCTTCCAGGATTTCTAGTTTCTTTAGAAAAATAGCAAGAAATAGCAAGCCAAGTAGGATAGACAAGAATTACTTGGGAAAAAAAAAAATCACATTTTTCACATTAGTGATATTCTTGGAATTGTTTATTGTGTCCTGTTTGGAAAACTGAAATATAATAGTTTTCTTATTTTCCTAAAATACGAGGCAACCTGTTTGTTTTTTAAAATATTATTTGCTTTTTGTGCTGATGTTTCCCCTAACACCAACATAATATGATATAGAATTTTTTCCCTCTAAATTCTGATGTTTTAGTATTATAAAAATATTGAACAACCCCAAATTTATAAACATGTTTATAAGTATTATATATATAAACATGTTTATATATTGTGTATTCACAATTGTACATATTAAGAGTATTCATATACATACATACCTTGCATATTTTCATGAAATTGTCTTAGTCTAATTGTCTTTCACTTGCGAAGATGTATAGATTTATTTTTTTAAAAAGTTCCTGGAGAAGATACATATGTGCATTGAAATGATAAAGGGAGATATCGATTAGCTCTGTAGTCACACTGAGGTAGCACAATCTTGGGATTCTACTTGCTTCTGTATCTTTGCATTAATAATGCATTCACATATTTGCAAATAGAATCTTGTATTTCTGGGCAGAAGGGTTCTGGGGAGAGGCATTTTGATCTTCCGCAGTGTTTCACATGATACCAAGTTATGTAATTGTACATAAATTTCGACTTTGATTTTGAAAGGCCCTGACCAAAGGTGCCTTGCCAAGTCCTTTCTAAATAGAATTTGTTGTAGAAGTCATACCTGGGCTTTGTGTGTGTGTGTGTGTGTGTGTGTGTGTGTGTGTTTGTAGGCTGGGGATCATCCGTTGCCCTCCTCTATCGCTTGCTATTATTTTGTTTTATTTTGTGTATAGAGGGATGCCTTTTCCGTGGTGTGTGAGGTCACAAGACAGCTTTGGTTAGTTAGTTCCCTCACCAATGTTCTCTCACCTTCCACCTTTATTTTATGTAGGCTCTCAAATCCTCTTGCTTATACAATGGCTTTCCTGACTGCACCATCCCCCTAGTCTTGGGGCTGTTTTATAACTGATTTGAGCTGGTTTGGTCATGACAGCATCTCTTTTGGAAACAAGTATCCTGAATATCTCTAGGAAACTTTTTTCATGACTCATGCCAAGAGGAAAAGTGTCTTTCTTTTCATCAGTCTTTTTACTAAGTAAAATTGAGATGTTGCAGTATTTCTTTTAAAAGAATAAAAAGTATTTCTTTTAAAAGACATTTTTTCTTCTTTACAGAATGGGAGCTTTTACTATGTTTGATGATTCATGAAGAGGCAGGCAAGCAGCCTACCACCTGTTTCCAGCCTCCTGCTTTCTCTACCATGACTGGCCATACCTCCAAATCATGAACTGAAACAGACCTTTCTTTCCCTAAAAGAAAAGCTTTATAATGAGAGTTTAACATGAGACTATTTGCCCTTTGGCAGCAGAAAGTATTCAAGCACTATACCTGTTTGCCCTTTTCTTTTGAACTGCTTGAAGTTAATTACATTGATATATGTTTAGAAATAATGTGAATTCTTAGCCAAAGAGGGCTTATATTTGTATATTCATTGTAATTCAATGTTTCAGTTGTAAAAAGGTCCAGAAATCTACAGTATTAAAAAAAAAATAGAACTGTTATGTGTTTAAAACATTATAAAACACATTAGAATTTGTTGGGGATTTATGCTGTCTTCTGTCTTTCACATCAGATGATAAAAATTCTACCAGAAAGATCATTGCAACCAGCATTGGTCTTTAATCTCAGTGCTCAGGAGACAGAGGCATATAGAGCTCTGTGAGTTCGAAGCCAGCTGACCACATAGTGTATTTGGTCCAGGACAGCCAGAGTTACTTATTGACACCCTATTTCAAAAAAAAAAAAAAAAAAAAAAATGCTTGAAAATACTGGTTTTAGAGATTTACAAAATCAAAGGACCACTGCTTGTTCAGCATATGCAAAGCCCTAAGTGCTTAGGGGGAGGGGAGTGTGCATATGCTAGGTATGTGTCAGAGGACAGAGAACAACTTCATGAAGCGGGTTCTCTCCTTCCACCATGTGGGTTCTGGGGATCAAATTCAGGTTGTCAGGTTTGGCAGTAAGTGCCTTTACTAGCTGGGCCAAGAGATCCTGTTCTTTGGTGTGGAGAAAATGTTCCTTCTGAGTAGAAAAGATGTCAGTGACCTCTGACAGTTGTGTGAACCGAACACCATTGACTGGCATTGTTCACACGCCCAGCATGTTGTATCCCGAGGCTGCTCCGAATCTCACAGAGTCCAAACAGAACCAACAACAGGTTTTTTTGTCTGCTGGTTTTGTTTGTAATGTCTCCGTAATGAGCATCCTCAGATCAGCTCCTTACAGCTGTCTGATAGGTTATGAAGGATAACTGTGCTTAAAAAATGAGGCCCAATTGTTAACCGATTAAAAACTGCACTCCCAAATAAGATGCAGCATAAAGAGTTCTGTTTTTCTACTCTCATTTTTGAGCTAACTCCTTTCTGCATAACCCAAACAAGTGACCAGAAATCTCATTTCTCAGAGCAAAGTGTTGCCATAGAAACAATGACTGGCTAAATTTGGCTAGAAATATTTGCTGTTATATGTGCCTCGTGTTAAACACAATGCTTTTCTTTTTTCAAAGTAAGAGAGATGAGCTGAAGAGCAATATACTTGGGCATATACTTACTGTTTGTTTCTTCTCCCTTCCCTTCTTCCTCCAACTCTGTTTCTCTCTCTTCTTTCTCTCCTCTTTGTCTCTCTGTCTCTGTCTCTGTCTGTCTCTGTCTGTCTCTGTCTCTCTCTGTCTCTCTGTCTCTCTCTCTCTCTCTCTCTCTCTCCAGCCCTTCCTTACATTTTTTTATAGCCCTAGCTGGGCTCTAACTCATGGTCCTGCTGTCTCAATCTCTGAAGGGCTGAAATTACATTGTGCTATCACTCCCAATCCATTCTTAAAACATTATTTTATATTCACAGTAATTAATTTAAAATAATTTCATAAGCTTTATTAATGTTAAAAATACTTGCAGGTGGGGATTTAGCTCAGTGGTAGAGCACTTGCTTAGCAACTGCAAGGTCCTGGGGTTGGACCTCAGCTTTGAAAAAAACAAATACTTACAAATAAACAAAAGCTCCAATTACCCAAAATAACCAGACCCAACGTCCACACAGCACAATGAACTTCCATATAGTTAAAAAGAGGTATATGGAACAAAAGTGGTGGAGGTTTCACATTAAATTTTACACTTTCATTATCAGATATATCTTATGCACTGTTCACCACCTAAAACAAAACAAAAAAATATGACAGAATTAGAACTAGAGGGGAAACAGCTTTATATCCCTTATGTAACCTGTATCCATCACTTGCATCCTTCTATAGCAACAACAAGGGTCACTAACAGAGATTTTACTCTGTATGCCAGATGTTCTCCCATCTTGCAGATAAGTTTCAAAGCTCACTGACGTGGTTTTGACATCTTGAACATATCCTCCACAGTGTATGTGTAGACATTTTGGTTTTTTTTTTTTCCTTTTTTCAAGATGAGACATTACTACCCTGTCCAGAGGCACTGAAACTCTTCTACTCAAGACATCCTCCCAGTAAGTTTTCCAAGTGGCTGGGACAGTTGATCTATGCACTGAAATTTAATTCTCATTGAGAGATGTTAAGAAAGCAAAATTCTGTCTGTGGTGGTTGGAGGTGGCTTTTAGGGGCAGTTAGGATGGGATGCAGTCATCATTCCATGACTGAATATAAGAGACACTGACTCATGCGAAGACCTCTATCTCTTGCCTTGGGATCCATCAGACTAATCCAGGACCCTGCCAGCAGGAAGGCTACCACCAAATGCAAGCCTCTTGCCCTTCATCCTGCAAGACTGTGAGCTAAAAGAGATAAGACTCTTTTCTTTAACACTTGCCTGGCCTCTGGAAGCTATTACCAAGAGAAACAAACACAATTACTTAAGAAGGATTCAGATATAGGAAAGACTGACCCAGAATATTCTGCATTCTGTGGCAACAAACTGTGGCTGCACTCATGTCTTTACTACCTTCATGGTCCACTCTCATCTCCATTTTCCTAGATAGATTTTGTCTTTATAGTTCTACAGAAGTTGACTTAGTCCAAAATTCTAAGATTGTTTTTGCAAAATTAAAAACTTTTCAGTCTTCCAAAACCATGGTTATATTTTACATAACATTCAATTACCAAAAATATGACTGGCATGTTACATAACTTGAAAAACCTTTTGCTAAAAAATAACTATAAATGCAGGGGTGAAAATTGATGCATAGATGATTTTATAAGCGTCACCTGCAGAGGACTGGAATGCAGGGTCATGCATATTGGAGTTGTAGGGATAGAGTCCAGTACAGGAGGGGTTGGTGGGGCAGGAAATGTGCTTTCTAGGGAGCAAGAGTACAAATTTAACGGTCTCCATGATGAGAATCTTTGGGCTCTAGTTTTGTACAAGATAATGAGCTCAAATCAATCCCTGGGCATAAATTCAGCATTTTCAAAAGGCAATGTTATGCTGGACATAGTAGTGTATGCCAGACCTGGGAAGGTGGAGGCAGAATGAACAGAAGTATAGCTACATTGAGTTTGAGGCCATCCTGGGTTAGTAAGACCCTATCTCAGCCAAACTAAAACACAAACAAGCAAAGCAATGGCCTTAGTGAAACTGTAGACTAGTAAATGCAAACACTCTACCACAAGCTACAGCCCCAGCCTCAGGAGCAAGCTCTACGGTCTTTCATGCCTAGCCTAGACTGGCCTGGAACATGCTATGTGGCTTTGTCTAGCCTCAAGCTCAAGCTCATAATCCTGCCTGAGTTTCTCAAGTGCTGGAATTACAGTGTGAGTCACCACTCCCAGCCGTACCAGGCTTCCTAGGAAGGCTCCAGAGCTCCAACAATTTCTTATTGGCTTACTCCTTTTACAGTAATTCCAGGCCTGGTCCATCTCTGCAGTGTCAGCTGGGGAGAAGGTGTGCTTGTGGTTTGTCAGGTCCAAAGTTCTCAGGCACTCCCATTGTCTCTCCTCCATTTTCATTTCATGTTTTGTCTCTTATTAACACAAACCCATAGTTTACATCACAGTAAGCCAAGGTATAACATTTTATCATTGTATATTTTATCATGGGTCTTATTAAACATTAAGAACTTCATTAGAACTGGGTATGTGTGACACACACACACACACACACACACACACACACTGCACCTTTACATAAACATAAAACCTGACCTTAATGAATGGGTTCACCAAGAAAGATAAAGGAAAACTTGGTAGACCAAGGCAAGTAAACAAGAAATGGTATCAAGTCACAACACTAAAGCCTGTCTTTATTTATTCATTTATTGTCCTGGGTTTTTGCATCTTACTTTCCTAATGAGGTTAAATGTCCTTGGTGATAAACAAACAAACAAACAAACAAACAAACAAAAAACCAAAAAAACTATGAGCCTTCTATATTAGTAACATCTCTTTCTCTGAGTATATATACAAGGTAAATATCTCCAGGAATTTTCCACTGAGCTAAAATGATCATTTGGGGAACTGTCTCTTTAGATAATGGCTCATCTCTAAGACCTTATGTTTCAGTCTCCTATGGATCCCCAAATCAGTTCCTCATGGAATCTTTTATCATGTCTTGTCCCTTTTGCTTTCTCTTGAAATGCTTTTGATTGTAGTGTTATATTGCTGAAAAGCTCACTGACATGCCTTTGAAGTTACATGGTGGCTGAAGTCTTTAAGAGAATATGAATTATGCTTTTAACTTATTTCCCATCAGACTAAAAGTAATATACCTGGTTGAAATAAAAGCATTTCCTCCACATGTTAGAAAGTTACAATCATCAGGTTTTTCATAATTCATCATTTTTTCTTAATTCCTTTAGATGCAGACAGCTGAGATTAATACAAAGTGGAGCATTCTTGACTGACTACTTAAATGATGCAGCCACTCTGTTGGACTCAGACATGAGTAAGAATGGCTGCCACCTGTCATAGAGCCTGTTGCCAGACTATAAAGCTCAAGGAGCAGAGACGGTGTACCTAGTGTTACAGAGAACTCGGCATATAACGTTCTAAGCATGTTAGTTCTTCATAACACTCACAGAGGAGCAGAAAGAACGTGGTAGACTCTGTGTGTGTATGTTTGTGTGTCTCTGTGTGTGTGTATGTAAAAACAATTAATCACAGCAGAAGGACTCAGATGGAGAAAGGACAGATGGCTCTTGTTACATTCTACCCCTAACTAGAATTACCATTCCCTACTGGAAATAGAATACGATACCAAACGTGAGGGAGACAAAAAGACATAAGATAAAAACCCACGCTGTTTTATGTCATCAAATTGTTTGAAATCACACTGTAATGGTGAGTACAGTGAGAATACAGTGAACCAGAAGCAGAAAGAAACATAATAAAGTCAGCCTCGGCCATGGAGCTGTACAGGGAGTTCTCAGAAGAGATACAGATGGCCAAGAAATGTTTTTAAAAGGCATTCATCATCCTTAGGCATCAAGGAAATGCAAATTGAAATCACTTTGAGATTTTATCTTACTCCAATTAGAAAGGGTACGACTGAGAAAACAAAAGATAATACATGCAGGTGAGGACCGAGGGAATTGAGGGCCCTCGAGCACTGTTGGTGGGAACACAAACTTCAGGAATTAGTATTATGGTTCCTCTGAAAACTAGAAATATGTCTACCATATAACCCATATGTTCCCAAAGGACTCTATTTCCTGCCACGGAGACACATGCTCATCCAGGTTCATAGATGCTCTCTCTATTCACATCTAGGACATGAAGGCAGCCTAGATGTCCATCAACTGATTAGAAGATAATGAAAATGATGCATGTACACAGTGGGATTTTATTCAGCTATAACAAAAAATAAACTGTGCCAATCAATGGATGGAGCTTGTGATGGTTTGCTCAGCCCAGGGAGTGGCGCTATTAGAAGGTGTGGCCCTGTTAGAGTAGGTGTGGGCTTTAAAACCTCACCCTAGCTTCCTGGAAGTCAGTATTCTGCTAGCATTCTTCAGATGAAGATGTAGAATTCTCAGCTTCTCCTGCACCCTGCCTGCCTGGATGCTGCCATGTTCCCGCCTTTGATGATGATGGACTGAACCTCTGAACCTGTAAGCCAGCCCCAATTAAATGTTGTCCTTATAAGAGTTGCCTTGGCCATGGTGTTTATTCACAGCAGTAAAACCCTAACTAAGACAGAGCTAGAAAACATACTGAACATGAATGTGATGTAGCCCAAGCCCAGAAAGACAAATGTCACATGTTCTTACTCCTATGGGGACCTTAGCCTCCAATCTCCAGCTTTGAGTATTTAACTTGAAGTACCTGCAGAACATAGGGAACAAGAAAGGGACCATTGGTGAGAAGGGGCAAGGAAGATCTTAACAGAGGAAGGATAAAATACAGGAAATGTAGAGAAGAAAGTGGGAAGGATCCAGAGGAAGGACTAAGTGGGGAGACAGAAGGAAGGGAGGGCAGAGGGGGGACAAGGAAAGGGATAAATGATCCTAACAATGTTTGGAAAAGCCATATATGGAAACACATTATTTTGTAAGTATGCACACACAAGGGGAGGAGAGTGGGACCACCGGTAAGTCAATCACACTCCTGTGAATGGCCCCACACCCAGCACAAATTGGACTCTGTGGAATCTCAAAAAAAAAAAAAAAGGTTATAAAAGACATAGTAAGTTGGGATGAGTAGGGAGCTGGGGGTGGATCTAGGAGAAGCTAGGGAGAGGAATGGGGGCGTGTGAAAATGTTCAAAATAAATTGCATAATATTCTCGAGGAATTAATTAATTAATCACTTTTGTGTTTCATCTTGGGGACATGGTTTCTCTATGTAGCCCTGGCTTGCTTGGATCTCATTCTCTAGACCAAGCTGGTCTTCAACTCACAGAGATCTGCCTGCCTCTGCCTCTCGAGTGCTGGAGTCAAAGGTGTGAACCTCCACCACCTGGCTAGGCAAACTTTTCTTAATGATTACACTTTAATGTCAGGTGGCCCTTCTCCCAGAGACTTCCAAATGTAAAGGCAATTGTGTGGTTTGGAAAAATCTAAATCATTAATATCAACTAGGCAGTAGATACAGTGAAGAATTTGGTATTTTGCTGCTATTTCTCAGCTTCTTTTTGTGTAAATCCTCTAAAGTCGAATGGTAAATTAAAACATAAAAGTAATGTGTAGCCAGGCAGTGGTGGCACATGGTTTTAATCCCAGCACTTGGGAGGCAGAGGCAGGCGGATTTCTGAGTTCAAGGCCAGCCTGGTCTACAGAGCGAGTTCCAGTACAGCCAGGGGTACACAGAGAAACTCTGTCTCAAAAAGAAAAAAAAAATTATGTGTAGTAAGAGGGAAATGTGGTGTTGTGACCCATGTGTGCTTTACATAACATTTGAACACACTTTTCCTCTCCAGCACCATCGTTTCTCTACGGTGAAGATGAAATCCTTTCTTGTAGCTTTTTTGAATGTATAATGAATTACTGCTATTTATAGCTATTTCTTGCTCTTATCTAACTGTTAATACACAGATCGCACTAGATTATGTTTAGGCATTATATAAATCATTTGGCACATAGGGAATGGTGCTGTAAAATCTAAATGGAGGGTGGAGAGATGGCTCAGCTGGTAAAGTCACATGTTACCAACACTGTCAGTGTGAGTTTGATCCCCAGGCCTAACTTCTGAAAACTGTCCTCTGACCTCCACACATGCACTGAGAAATGTGCATGCCCCCAATAAACAAGACATAATAGAAATAAAACTTCAATAAAATAATCTTTTAGAAAACCTAAACAGGATGTTTACCATTTAAATGTGTGTGTGTGCTTGTACACTCAGAATTTCCAGAACACTGAGAGATAAGGATGATAACTGTGTCAGAGAACATACATCTAGGAGGCAACTTTGATTTTTATAAATGTTTTAGATGGGAAAGATTGGTAAGAAAAGTCCCATCTTCTGAAAAGTCTCGGTGGCATGCTGCCCTCCTTCCAGACCCATGCCAGGCTCCCTTGCCAGCAATAACGCTGAGTTCTACCAGCACTGTGGCCTTAAGGAAGAGCAATCTAAAACAGACTGCATTTGTTATCCTATAGATTGATTTCAGGAACATTTCACCTTTGGATGGCCACAGCATAGTCGATAGGCTAAAAATGCAATAATTGGAATAATTAACCAATAATTTTGCAGCCCCTCCCCCCCAAAAAAGCCATTAGTTACTACCAGCTCCTCTGCATGCTAATAACTGGGGGTTGGAGGGGGAGGAGTCTACATGCTAATGACTGGGGGTGGGAGGGGGAGGAGTTTGCATGTTAATGACTGGGGGTTGGAGGAAGGAAACTTTAGAAGCTTAATTTGTTTAAAGATGCATCTCAGTCTTCTCTGCAGCTTTGGCTGTTGGAAGTTATACTTTGGTTTCATCTTTCAAGTCCTGGGACCTTTTGGCTGCTGGACCTGCCTATGGTTCCTGATGTCACAACTGGAGTTGTTCAGAGTGAACCTCCACTTGAGGACAAAGGGCAGAGTCTACATCTTTTATAAGAAAAAAAAAAAAGATTCAAATGACTCACTCTTTCTCACAGAAGAGTAGCACAGTTATTTCTTTTAAACTAAACCAAATACAGGCTGTTTTTCAGCCAGTGTTCAATTTCTCTGAAAAGGCAATGATGACCAGGGCAATTCTTATAAGACAAAGCTTTCATTGGGGCTGGCTTACAGTTTCAGAGGTTTGGCCCATTATCATCATGGCATGGAGCATGGCTGCACACAGACAGACATGGAGCTGAAGAGGTAACTGGGAGGTCTACATCTGGATCCTGCGGGAAGAGAGAAAGATAATGGGATTGCCTTGAGCTCAAAGCCTACTACCAGTGACACACTTCCTCTAATAAGGTCACACCTACTCCCACAAAGCCACACCTCCTAATCCTTCTCAACTAGTGCCAATAACTAAGCATCCATGGGAGTCATTCTTACTCAAACCACCACAGGGTGCCATTGGTGACCTTGGGTCCCTTTTTGGAAGTACTTGGTGTTGTAGATAAAATAAGTTAAAAACAGACACAGCAAATGACTTTGAGGATAATTTATTGAAGTTAAAACAGGAAAGCCAAGCTAGAGAGCTTGCTAACTGCCAGGGAGGGCAAAGAAAGAGGAGGGAGAAAGTTATGCTCTGTTCTGAGTTAGAAATCAAGAAAAACACGAGGGCTCAATAATGGAGTTTGTAGGCAGCTGCACCAGACAGAAGTGGGCCACAGAGAGAAGAGTGGACGGATTATTAGGACATGCAGATTGGGGGTTTCTACTTGTGTCTGAAGATGCAAAGAGGAATGAGAAAAAAAAGTATATTTTCTGAGTTTGAAGCAGATTTAGCCATGAAGGTCTGTAAGTCACTTCCTGAGGGAGGAGGGGGTTGGGAGGATGTATACTTATCTCAGTCAGGGAGCACTTACCTTGTCTTCAGTTGCATCATATTTCTTCTCACCTCCTGGTGTTACTTAGGTCTTTAGATTGTAAGATCAGATTTTCTCCCTAAAGTGGGAGTGGTCTTGCCCTTGCCTAGGTGAGGGAAACACTGGCCATCTATCTGACCCCTGACTGTGGGTGGCATTTTCAAAGTGAGTTACTGATCATCATGCTATTTATATCCAAGGATGGGAACATGGGAACACATCAAAATGTCCCCAAGGAGGTCTCCAACATGGAGATGTCACTGATGGGTCATGAATCATGTTATTTGTGCTGGAGGGTGATGACATGGACATTCACAGGTCACAAGTAGTACTGGGAAGTAGACAACTACAAATAGGCTCTTTTCCATTTCCTTCAAGCTTTATGTTTCAGGGGTACCAAGAAGAAATTCATTGTGATCAAAGAAAAAGTAAGGGTTTGAACTTGGTCTTCCTACATCCTAGAAACCTACCTAGAGCATTTTTATTTAAGTATCACAGTCCCTCTCTGTTCACATTAGCTACCTCACAAATCCTTGTCTCTTGTGTGTTTCTCTTCCCTTTTCACCCTTTTCACTATGAAAGGAGGACTTCTTTTTCTCATTGGCTCAGAAGTTATAGAGGAGTCCATTCCTGCCACAGGTTTTAGAAGATTTACAGTGGGAGGTGGGTGTCAGAGAGCAGGGAGTCATTCCAGTGTCCTTGCTGTAGAATGGGGTTTCACCATTTTCTGGAAGGAATTGCAGGTATCTACAGCTCTTTGGTTCAATCTGAGGAGGTTACTTGACTTACAAACCCTCCTGGAAACCTATCCACCACACTTAACTTTATTTCCCTGGAAATGCTTCTGAGTTCTGGGTGAATCCACTGAAATCTTTTGAGAGTTAAAAGCTGCAGTTTGTAGGAGATCATTTCTCCACCGTTCTTCTTGGTTACAGTGTTCTGATGATGCTCATTGCTAATTTTGGGGATCGTTTTTTCAGTGTCCAAGATACTCAGAGAAGGAACTCTTCGGCAAGAATGTAAGTGCTCTAAAATTGAACTCAGGATTTTACTAACAAAGGAGGGTTTTGATTGATAAGCATACACAAAGTGATGGATTGTCTTCACTTAGTCTTTTTAAATGTACAAAGGTAGGTTCTTATTAATATTTATGGGCCACATCCCATCTTTTTGAAGGCTTTATGAGACGCACAGCGGTGCTGCCAGTGCAGACTGCTGTGATGGAGGTCACTCGAATTTATTTTCTGTGGTGCCTTTGTTTGCTTTGCTTTGCGTGTTTTGAGTCTGTACACAGTGTCACACCAAGCTTAGGCAAAACAAAATTTCTACTATTATTCTACTTATTATTCTGGGGCTACTAAAGTGGATAGTAAAATCAGACTACCACTATTAATCATTGAAGGCTGATTATGCCTTTTATTTCAAAAATGAAAAGAAACAAGCTGTGGGGGTGTAAGCCTGTGACTTGGGAGTAGAGGACAAGAGATTCAGGAGTCCAGTGTCATAGCTGGCTCAGGGTTAGCCTGAGCTAGATGACCTGTCTCCAAAAACAGACAAGAGACAAGGGGGGGAAGGAAGGGAGGGAGGGAGAAAGGAAGAGAGAGAGAAAGAGAGAGAGACAGAGAGAGAGACAGAGAGACAGAGAGACAGAGAGACAGAGAAACTGACTTTGAGACCTGGAGTTAGGAGCTAGCCTGGGCAACATAGTAAGATAATCAAACACCATCTCAAAAAAATACAACAGAGAAGGGGGAGGGGAAGTGGAGGAGACGAAAGGAGAAAGAAGAAGAGAAGAAATGGAAGGTTGTTCTCTGCTGCTCTTATCACTGTCTTCTCCAGGAGGTAATCACAGCTAGGAATATGCACAAAACGTGCCCTAAAAACAGTCAAATTTCAGTAGAGGATTTAAAAGCACTGGTAATAAAAAGCCCCACTGCCTGTAGCCACAGACCTTTTCTGAGCTGTTTTTGACTACGATGTTGAATTTCTCCCAAATAACTGAAGTTTAAATATGGTGAATATTTGTGTTGAGGGTTGGTCTGTTGCTATGTACCACAGTGCTAAATTCTGCACCTGAAGGTGGAGATGCCTATGAGTGACGTTTCGTGTTTACCGGCTTTTGTTGTGCAAACATAGTTCTTTATTTTTAAACCTATTGGTTAAATTAAAAATGGCTACAATGTGTTATTGGAGGGAATAGAGGTAGGCAAGTGTTGAGTTGCCTGGTTGTGGGTTGCAGAGAAGAGGAGGGAAAGAGATAGAAGAGAGGAGGAAACCTCCGTGAGAGGAGATGGTGCATGGGCACATGACCAGAGGAAATGGGAAGTATTTGGGGTATACTGCTGGGGAAGTAGCCAGGCTAGCAGTTGGAAAATTAGATTAGGGGTTACTCCCCAGTAATTGTCAAAGCCAAATAAAATAACCATAGTCTGAGTCTCATTCATTCATAAGCTAGACAGGGACACATTTAAATTGGAGCAACTACATACTTGTTTGCTGTTTTGTCATTATTTGATTTGGTACTTGTCATTATTTGATTTGGTACTTTCCTCATGGGTACTTTTGCCCATGAGGAAAACTCCAAGTCACTTGAGTTAAAAAGAATCCAGTTGTCTTAGTCTGGTCTCTTGTTGTAGCAAGATGTCACATGTTTGACATCTTTGAAAAGAAGAGGTTCATTTCTCACAGTGATGAAGGTTAGATGGAAGTCCCACCCTTAGGATAGGGGCCTGGGCTCAGTGATTTCGGGGGCCCTTTCCTTAATGTTGTAGGAGGCCCAGAGGTTCTTGTGCTCACAGATAAGTACTAGGGGAACCAGGAATGTTAAGCACACAGGGTTGTCTACTTAAAGAGAAGGTTGTATAACCTGGGACAATGGGAGTGGATGTGGTTTATAGCCTGGTCACCTTTGCACTATCTGAGACCATGCTGGATGCTCTCCCCCAGATCATTATTGTGAGCTTGTCAATCTATAAAAACCTGTCTTTATAAAAAGTGTCACACGTGGTCAATCTATAGCCCCCATCTTTATAGAGACGTCACATATTCTTTACAAAAAGTTCTGACGTAGTCACATGCTTAAGCTTTATTGTGCACGTGAGACTGAGTTATCATCAGGAAAATTTTCACCAAATTATGCTGTGCTTAAGTATGCCTAAAATAAACTGCTGGGGTCAGATTCTCAAATTTAAACCAACATCAGATAGATAGTTGTGTTGAACAAAACTCTCTTCTTGCCTCCTAAGGATGGTTTCTCTGCTTGCTTCGGTGGTCACAGAGATTTCCACAGATGTAGTCCTTCCTTTTCAACTATCTGCTGAGCCACAATGTAAAGAATGTTCTGTGAGGGTAGAAGGGCCTGACTTATCAGGTAAGTGGGATTTCAGGCCACACATTGCTTCTTCTCTTCTCTTCTCTTCTCTTCTCTTCTCTTCTCTTCTCTTCTCTTCTCTTCTCTTCTCTTCTCTTCTCTTCCCTTCCCTTCCCTTCCCTTCCCTTCCCTTCCCTTCCCCTCTTCTCTCTTCCCCTCCCTTTCCCTCCTTTCTTCTCTCCTCTTTTCTTTTTTCTTTCTCTTTCCTTTTCTCCCTCCCTTCTTTTTTCTTCTTCCTTACTTCTTCCCTCCCTTCTTCCTTTTTTTCTTCAAATTCTGGAATGGAACCCAGGACCTCATACGTGCTAGACAAGTCCTTATTCCTGAAGGGTACCTCTGGATCAACCTTTTGCCTTCTGATGAAAAAGTCAATTCATCAAGCTTTCGTTCAACTTCAGGAGAGATGCAGAATAGGTATTATTAGCCAGTGCCTATGGCTGTTGAAAGCCATATGGAGCCAGTATAGAGCACTGCCTAAGAAATACTGAGTGACTTCCAGAATTTTAAAAGAGTAAGTCAAATTATATCGCTTAATGTTTTGTTCAAGCAGGGCTTGATGATTTAATTATTGAACAAGAAATAATTTCTTCGCCAGCGGTGGTGGCGCATGCCTTTAATCCCAGCACTTGGGAGGCAGAGGCAGGCAGATTTCTGAGTTTGAGGCCAGCCTGGTCTACAGAGTGAGTTCCAGGACAGCCAGAGCTACACAGAGAAACCCTGTCTCAAAAAACAAAAACAAACAAACAAACAAACAAAAACAAAAAAAAGAAAGAAAAAAAAAGAAATAATTTCTTCATTGACTTGTTTACATATATGATCATCTATGTTGGTTATTCAATTGTAGCTTTGTTTTTTGTGTATGTGCTTATACAAATGCTCATGTTTGTAATTCTGGAGATGAAACTGAGGACCTTGGGTATTCTGCCACAGAGCCCTTCCACTTACACGGTTTCTAGCATATTGAATGTGTGTGTTTCTGTCTGTCTGTCTGTCTGTCTGTCTGTCTGTCTGTCTGTCTAGATGCATACAAGGCTTGGAGGATTGCCCCCTTTCCCGCTTGTCTGATGGCTTCTATTGAGGTTCAGGCTAAAGGAACTAACTCACTGTGTAGTTAAGGATGACCCTGAACTTGGGATTCTTCTGCTTCTGCCTCTTTAGTATTGGGATTACAGCTGTGCACACCAAACTCAGTTCATGTGATTCTAGGAACCAAACAGGGTTTTCTGCATGCTAGGCAAGAACTCTACCAACTGAGCTACACATCCAGCTTAGAAAAGTTACCAAAAATTTTCTTCCATTAAATATCTTACTGTAGATAGTCCAGACAGTCAGCATCTGCTACATTCATCGAAGCCTTTATATTCAAGCAAATGATTAGGAGACCTCAAATTACCTACAAAGAACGTCTTAAATAATAGTGTGTGGCTGAATATAGCAGAACAAAATAGACCAGAATTCGTGTCTCTTGGTGTGTGACATAGTCATTGCCTGTCAGATAAAGGGCTGAACTGGGATGCAAAAGCCTGTCTTCTGTGAAAGCAAGCAAATGTTTACTCCTTCAGCTTTCAGAGGGATATGATGAGGAGTCTAAATCCATCTGTGAAGAACAAAAAATAAATAAATCAAGGTATCTATAAAAATCAACCATAAATGTGGAGGAAAGCGGAGACCTGGTAAGAAAGACATTTTACCAGTTAAGTTGCTTTTGCTTTTTATTTTTGTCTTTGCCTTCAAAATTAAACCATTTTAGGAGCAGGGAAAAGACCTAAAATGAACCAAGTATGAACTATTTCTCTTAAGTGAAGTTTTTTTTAATTGAGTTCATGGTTTATTTCCTGATTCCTGTGGAGTCCAGAGCAGGAGGTAGGCTGAAACCTGAGAGCAGTGCCTAACCTTGTGGTTGGACTTCAGAAAAAAGTCCACAGAATAAATGAATTTCTGAGCAGCCAGTAGGACTCCAGAATGAGAAGAGATGATACTGACTTTTACACTGGCACGGTCCTGAGGCATTCCTAGCAGCCATGGAAGGGTGCTTCAAATACCCCAACGGAAGAAACATTTCAGAACTCAGTCTCTGGAACAAGCAAATGCTCTTCAGAAAAATACATCTTTAACCTGGTCAGCCTTTATATTCTAGTCTGAATGAATTCATGAGAACCCCAAGACCAGTATGTACTGAGGAACGAAAATAGGGGAAGACCAAATCACCCAGCTCTGGATATAAGTAAGAGACCATACCTTAGAATATAACGTATGATCAGGTAAAGTATCAATGGCAACCTCTGGCCTCCCCATTCATTCATCCATGTGTGCACTCTTGTATATATGCCCACATGCACACATATGCACACACACACACACACACACACACACACACACACACACACACACATCTTAAATGCTTGCTCTTCAAGGAGACTTTGGATTTATTTATTGATTTAACCAGAGCAATGTAATATGAAGGCCAGAAGTTGTTACTGGCATTTTCTTTACTCACTCACCACCTTAATTGGTTGAGACAGTGCCTGTCAGTAAACCTAGAACTCAACATTTGATTGGACTTACTGACCAATGCCTGTTTGCCGAACGCTGGATTTAGGGTGCATGCTGCCACAACTGTCTATTAGGTGGGTGCTAAGGATCCTGTGCAGCAAGCACTGTACCCACTTGTCGGGGGCACAAAGGTCTTTGTACGTGTAGAGAAGCGCGCAGAGAACCAGGAATGCTAATCATGCAGGGGTGTCTCCTCAGTGGAGGAGATAAAAATCAAACACCTGCATTCCATCCAGAAAGCTGGGAGTGGATTTTGTTAAGGTACTTGTGACCTTTCTGCTATCTATGCAGGCAGACCTCACCCACCTTTTGCTATAGAGGCAAATCTCACCCAAATTACCCAGAATGGCTTTCCAGACTCTTCCCTTCCTAGATCTTTATCCATCCTTAGGGGAGATGGCACGTGTACTTTAATGGCCTGCTGACATCTATACGATCAGTCAGAGACCACATTAGATTCTATAGAACCCACCCTCATGGTCACATGTACTTTGTAGAAGAGTCTCTATGTAGTTCCACCTTAAGCTTTATTGTACACCTGGAATTGAATTGATTGGACTGGCTATTGCCTGGATACCTTTGTCCAAATTGAACTGTGTTTTAACTATGCCAACAAGGAACGGCCTGGCATTAGACTCCCTGATGTCCGATCCAGGTTGATAAAATCACTCTGCACTGGGTTTTCTTATCTCTTCTCTGGGTTCGATTCCCTGCCTGGATACCAGCAGAGACCCCCATGCCTACACTAACTTGGAACTGGCTATGTCGTTCAAATCTGCCTTGAACTCCTGATCCTCCTGTCTCCTCCTCCCAAATATGTGGAAAATGGATGCTTGCCGCCATGCTTGAGATGTGGGGTTTCTATAGCTGTGCTAAGATGGAGATCTGCTTCACAACTAAGTAGAAATTTCAGAACACTCTTTCACTTATGTTTCTGCTTCAGTGGTGTGCTGAGCTCTGTATTGGCAGTATGGAAACCATCACTTAATATTCACTTTTTTCAACTTTTTCTTGGTTTGGTTTTGATCGTTTCTGTTTTTAGATATTTAGACATAATTTGGAGGACATCGTTTTAAAAATAGCAGTTATCTAGCATTTGGATTTCACCTACAGTCTCAAAACTAATCGTTCGTTCCTAATGCCCTGAATTCTCATAAATCTCAAGATGGCGACTGTCTGTTGTTTGCTACTATATCATGATGTCTGAAGAACTTGAGTAGAATTCCTTCTGACTGATAGATACATACAATCCAAAAGGAGGTGCACGAGGTCTGAAATATCGGGCACAGAAACTGAATTGACTCTTAAGCTAATTCACAAGTGGGCAGCAAGCTATCTTAATATACAGATTAACTATAACTAGAGATTAGGGTAGAAAAAAAAACCCATCAGATTAAAAAGTGATGAGAAAGCTCCACAGATTTGAAAGCTGTTCTTAGATCCTTTTGAAACAGGATTATATTAACAGTGATCAAACAGTCACAGACAGATGAACATATATACACACGGTTACATATGGGCATACAAACTCCAAACAAGATCACAGCAGAGGTAGTCACTACCTGTGAACATCTGGGTGTTTCCTTATGTTGAATGTCCTTTGGTCTCTTCTCCCTCCCATTTCTCTCCAGCCTCCCTTCCTCTTTTCTTCCTCCACTATAACACCGACCCACACCTATTTGCTATGATTATCATTGAAAATTTAGGTTTGGACCCCCCCCCTTTATCTTAAATACAATGTAAGTAGGTACTGTTATTATTAAATATGTGGAAAATGTGATTTTGATAAGTGCATATCATTTTATTGTTTTAGAACTATTTATTTACTTAATTTTCAAAATCAGGTCTCATTATATAGCGCTGACTGCCAGGCTGGTCTTGAACTCACCTAGATCCAATTATCTATGTCTCCCAAGTGCTGGGATTCAAGACCTACACCACAATAGCAGATTAATTTATTTAATTAAGGATTTTATTATTGATTGTTTAGATTGTTATCACTTTTGTACTTCTGTAAACATTGTTATAGTTAGTGCTTATTGATAATAAGAACTGTATCGAAGTGGATGCTAAATCAAGGAAGGCTTAGGATTCCAGCCTCTGTCATCCAATCTCAGTAGACCATAACAGTCATTCCTGAACTAGGTCTATAGGAGCATTCTCCAAAAGTCGGGTTTCTAGTTCAATTAAGAGAGATAAAACCTAGAGAAACCGTAGAGCAGTACAAAGAATCCTCTTCCTTCTCTCTTCCTGTGTGTTCTAGATCGATGATGAGGACTGACCAAACCGGAGATTTGCAAAGATGGGCTCAAGGCTGGGAGTGGGCAGAGGTATGACTATTAGAAAAGCCATTGGTGACAAGTCAGGAGTACTGAAATAGTAGTGTTACATAAAATTGGACAATTTAAAAAAAAATTTAAGTACATTTTTTTTCTCTCTTAAATTGTGAGACAGGGTCTCCTGTACACCAGGTTGGCCTCAAATTGGCCAAGTAAAGCAGGGTGACCTTAACCTTCCGGTTCTCCTGTTTCTGCCTCCCAAAGGCTGGGTATACATTTGTGCTTCTGCAGCATCAGCGTCTTTCTGCAGTGCTGGGGGATCCAATCGAGGACTTCCTCTGTGCTAGGCAAGCATTCTCCCAACACTGCTACTTCTTCAGCCCCAGCCTAGTTTCACTTTCAAAATGTAACTGATCTGCCAATAATTGGAAACAAAGTTACAGAGACTCTCCTGGCTATATATTGGATGATAAAGAATTGATTCAACACCTGAAGTACTTCGTACATTGGAACTGGCTTTCCCCACTCTTCTGGAGTTTGTTTGACTGCCTGACAGCATAATTGGAACCTAATTTTGTGGCTCCTGATATTTTAAATTAGATTTCTATTTAAATGCAGCTTTTGATGTTTATTAATCATTTGGGAGATAGATTCACAATGGTGTAATTTTCTCCTTAAATTGTGTGCTTAACACTCATCAGTGCTAACACATCCTGGGTGTGCACTTCAAAGTCAAACCACAGATAGAGCCATGTCGTGGGAGACGAGATGCTGCTGATTTCTCTCTGGCAGAAATTGCCTATTGCTTTCATATTTCAGTAATGTAGCAGAGTCCCTTGTGTATCCCAAGTATAAATTACTATGTGATTTTTGAGATAAAAATTGTCTTTTCTCAAAATTCATTAGGCGCTGAAATCATAGCAGAGCAGTCATATTTTGAAAATATGTCAATTTTGCTGTACTTACTATCCTTCTCGGTTCTGGAGAAACTATGAAAACTAGGACAAGTTGACTTTAATTAAATCCTCACAATTCTCCCCAGAGTACACTGTAATTTCCATTACTTTAAAGGTGCTTCTGGAATCACAGGGGACTCCCCAGTTTAACTCCATAGATCTAAAGGGGTACAGTAAATATTGGTGTGGTGCTATGATTCAGAATATTGTTTAAATCATTTAAATTGTTTTTCAACAGAGATACTGGGTCCTTTGCAACTGTGTTGGATAGTTTGATGCCAACTGGACACAAGCCAAAGTCATCTGAGAGGAAGGAACCTCAGTGTGGTGGTTTAAGTGTGCTTGTCCCAGGGAGTGGCACTATTAGGAGGTGTGGCCTTGTCAGAGGAAGTATGTCATTATGAGTGTGGGCTTTAAGTCCCTCATTGTAGCTTCCTGGAAACTAGTCTCCTGTTCACCTCCGGAACAAGATGTAGAACTCTAAGCTCCTCCTGCACCATGCCTGGACACTACCATGCTCCCCACCCTAATGATAAAGGACTGAATCTCTGAACCTGTAAGCTAGCCTCAATTAAATGTCCCTATAAGACTTGCCTTGGTCATGGTGTCTGATCACAGCAGTAAAATACTAACTAAGACACTCAGTTAAAAAAATGTTTCCTTAGGATGGGATTGTAAACAAGCTTGTAGAGCATTTTCTTAATTTGTAATGGATGGAGGAGGGCCTAGCTTATTGTGTATGGTGCCATACATAGGCTGGTGGTCCTGGGTTCTATAAAAAAGCAGACTAAGCAAGCCATGGTGAGCAAGCCAGTAAGCAGCCTTCCTTCATGGCCTCTGCATCAGCTCCTGCCTCTGGGTTCCTGCCCTGTTTGAGTTCCTGTCCTTACTTCCTCCAGTAATGGACTGTAATGTGGAAGTGTAATCCAAATAAACACTTTCCTCCCCAACTTGTTTCTGGTTATAGCCTTTCATCACAGCAACAGAAGTCATAATGAAGACACAAAAGTTATGTTTTGTGAATTTATTAGCTATCTTCATATTTTAAGACTACCAGTGAAAATGAATTATTTTGTATGAAATAAGGACATACAACATATTTAGAGGAGAGGTATAATTATAAAAGCTAGTGGGTTGCATATAGTGCAGTCATTTAGTTTTAATTATGTGAGGCAAAATGAGCATAAGAATTCTGTCTTAAAGTCCTGTGTCATAGAACCAGGACATAGCTTGACATTAGATGACACGGCTTGCAGTCACCGAGGATGTGCTAGACACAATCCACCAGCCACCCTATTGTAGAAGGACAGATTCTTTCTTAAAGCACACACTTAACCTTACATACTATTTTGGCTGCTAGCCTTTTCCCACTATGGGCCTCAAAAAAAAAAAAAAAAAAAA
>JANHMN010000001.1:72092798-72161949 GCA_030674055.1 Rhabdomys pumilio
AAAAAAAAAAAAAAAAAAAAAAACCAAAAAAAAAAAAAAAAACAACAACAAAAAACAAAAAAACAAAAAAACAAAAACAAAAACACGATTCCAATTACAGTCAATAGCAAATAGCCCCATGCACTTTTACAGTTTGCCCCTGGCCTGAATCCTGATTACTTGTCTTTCTGTAGATTCTTGCCATAGCCAGCCAGCATTAAATGCTGGCTCAGGAATCTTAAACACCAAAAGAATTAAAGCACTCCACTCCACACTTAATTCTCAAGGAGACAGTACTGCTTTGGAAGGCAGAGTCCAGCAACTTCTGATTTTTCTTTTAATGTATCCTTTGGCATGCTTTTTCTTCTTTTACATTCTACGATTTCTTCTTGCTTGTCTATTTTTGCTTTGTTCTTTCCTTTGCAATGTCTTAAAAATATTTTTTAAATGATCATTGTCTAGCATGGTGGTTCATGATTGTAACCCCAATATTTGGGGAGCAGATTAAGAGTTCAAGGCCAGCCCTGGACTACATGGCAAGACCTTGGCTCAACCCATCCTTCTTCCTTGACGGCTGGCCCCCAAGGCTCCCAGGTGGTATGTGATTTGCCTCTAGACAAGCAGCTGCTATGTGGGGAAAGATCTAGATAAGAGGTCTTCTATTGCATCAGGGGCAAGAGTGAAGGATCTGAGCTGTTGCAGCTAGAGTTCCAGAGTCCTAGAAAGTCGCTTTTGTTGGTTGACAGAGTATCAGTCAGAGAGAGTATCAGAAGAATGCAGCTAAAATAGTAACCAGAGGTGCCATTATGCTTCCAGGGAAATCTCAAGGAAAAGTATTGTAAACAACTGTAAACTTTGGGGTTGGGCTCTAAAGGAAAAGGTGGAAAGATTCAATCACCAAGTGTGAAAGTTGGATACAAAGTGTTTTGGTGTAGAGGCATTAACTTCTTGGCAACAAGGATTAGTTCTTTAGAGATGGGCTTATTCTAGGAAAGCATGTGACTGAAGTCACTCTATGAAGTCTCAATAGGAAGTCATGAGTGACATCCTATTCCACAGAAGTTCTAATGCTTCATCATGTAAATGGTTTATTTCCATGCCTTCCTTTTATGATAAACTGACGATTTCTAAACTAGTGACCAAAACCAACCAAACAAATGAAAAATCTTCTTAGGAGACCCCTTTGATTTAGGAGAGTCTTGAACCAAGGAGAAAACCGTAGGCAGGAAGTGTATCAGAATGGCATTAAAAAATTAGAAAACTTGGCAGATCCTCAGAGGCCCAATTATATGGAATAATTGGAGTAGAAAATTATGTGGGTGGGAAGCACTGGGAGAGAAACCTAGACAGGGGTCCCTGCATATTAAGGAAATCCAAATGGGGGAGGTCTCTTGAGTACTATGAAAAGGGGCTGGCTTTTTAATGGAGTCAGTGTTGGGAAGCTACTGAAGGACTTTCGGCCTTAGAAGTAGGTGATCTTAATTGCCTTTTAGAAAGAGGCCTCTGTACAAAGAGAAAGTCAAGCAAGACTGTACTTGCCAAAGCAGATACTGACAAGAGCAGAGCCAAGGGCCAGTCAGGGGTGGCATCTGCTTTTAGGCCAGGGGCAGCTGGTGGAATTAAAAGTCATCTGTTTTACTTGTGGGCTCTAAACAAATTTTGGGTCTCCTTTGGACAAGATAAATGTGACCACATCCTTTCGTGATAAACATGAAATCCAACTTGCTGTGTTAACTAATCTTGAAAACATACCAGTTTTACAAATGGTGGCCAGACAAGTGATTTCCTCCCATACTCCTGGTCATCTTCTCGGGAGTTGCTTTAGGTAAATTGAAAACAGGAAATGAAGCTCCAGGAAAAAGGGTGGAACTAGGTCAAAGGTAAGAGGGGCGGAGCTGGAGGAGGCCTGGTGTGTAGCTGAGGTTAAGAACTTCAAGTGAGAAAATGAGTCAGAGATGGCATCCAGTTTGTCTCGGGTAAATGAGTGGGTGGCAGTGGCACGCTCCTGGATTGGGAACATTTAGAAAGAAGACGTAGAAGAAAAATGAGATATTTAAATTTGAACATGTACATTTTACATTTGGATGATGAATCCTCTCTGTTTGTGTCTCTCTGTCTCTCTGTCTGTCTCTCTGTTTCTCTCTGTCTCTGTCCTCCCTCCTCTTCCTCCTCCTCCTCCTCCTCCTCCTTTTCCGCTTCCTCCTTCTTCCTTTGGAACACTGGCTGGCCCAGAACTCCCTATATAGAACAGCCTGGTCTCACAGAGTCCTGCCTGCCTCTGTCTCAGGAGTGCTGGGATTAAACACCTGTACCAGCAGCTGTGCACTGGGGTGTACTACCCCTTTCCTGGATGTCACTGTAGCAATATTTGTTTGAAAAGATTGTCTTTACCTGATGGTGCCATTGTCAAAAATCAGTTAATTACTTCTTTCCACTCAGTCTGGGTTTTATACTTTTTTTGTGGACATTGATTAAGCCTCGAATAAATAGGGACTAGGCTCCAGCAGCTCAGGCTCCTGTCTCTGTTTCTTACAGTGTGCTTCTGGGGGGGGGACGTGTGTAAGGCTGGACTTAGGTTAAACTCAGGCAGGCTCTTTTTATGTGTGTGACTTCTTTTTCTCATGCTGTTTTCCTTTAGCTGTTTCAGAAACCACTTCAACTTTTATGGTGCTTAACACATGTGGTTTAGACATTACTTGTCAGGGAAGAACTTTGTCCTGTCCTGGATTTGCTTGTTTATGACAATGCCAGCAGCATGCTGAGTGACACTGGAATCTTACACTTTTGTCATGTTACTAGAGTTGTTTGTTTTTTGTTTTTTTGGTTTTTTGTTTTTGTTTTTGTTTTTGTTTTTAACAGAACTCATCCTCACGAGTTTTACACTATCATATATATGAAGGTCTGCATGTGCCGGGCGGTGGTGGCGCACGCCTTTAATCCCAGCACTTGGGAGGCAGAGGCAGGCGGATTTCTGAGTTTGAGGCCAGCCTGGTCTACAGAGTGAGTTCCAGGACAGCCAAGGCTACACAGAGAAACCCTGTCTCGAAAACAAAAACAAAAACAAAAACAAACAAACAAAAAGGTCTGCATGTATGTGGCCAAAGGAGCAACCCTATGGTTTCTAAAAGGCCTAGAGACCATGCATCTGCTGTCTTGCTGCTTTCTCTTTATGGTTTGTCATTTTGACCAACTTTGGAAGACAGCAGCTCTAGCCAAAAGGAGAGCTGAACATACTTTTGTGGCCTTTCTGTTTTGTTCACTTTTCTTTCTTTCTTTCCTTCTTTCTTTCTTTTTCTTTTTTTTAATTTCAATTTTTTTGCCAAGATCAAACTGTGGTGGTGAGTGCAGCTTTAGAGAAAGTCATGAAGTTGAGTAATGTGAGTCCTATTTTGAAGAGTTTAGCATCATTTATTTTCTCACTTGGTATTTTGCCCTTTACTTTGAACTCAAACAAACTTTATAGCACTGTCAACAAAGGCAGAGATGCCTTCATATCTCACGTGTGAGAGCTCCTCACCAGGCCTGTGGAACATTTGAGGCTTTCTCAAGAGGGCCTGCCCTGCCCCTCTGTGATAGTGCTCTCAGCATTGTGAAATCCAAATCACCCAACCTTGGGACTACTACTGATCTAGACAGAACATTATTTACACTGGAGACTGAGTCATGACAATACACATATTCCAGCTTTCATTGGTTAACTAAATTCAGTGCTCTGTAAAGCTAGTTAGATAGGCTGATAATATTTTTAGCCTAAAATGTTTCCTAGAAACTTTCAGGGCTGGGTTGATTCTCCATGACTAATGCAACTCCGGTCCGGGGAGAAGGGAGAGATGAGAAAGGACACTCACTGTTGTTAGTCCTGGTTCCAGTCATTGCACAGTAATCTAGCAACAAAGATTCTGCCATTCACAGTTTACAAACGTGAAAAAACTAAAGCTCAGAGAGTTTAGTGCTTCTTTGCTCAGGGTCAAGGAAACAATAATGGGCTTCCTCACTCAAACCTATCTCGTGTTCCAATCCCAGAGACCTCCAGTTTACCATTGTATGTTCAACTATGCTCTTGGAAAGATGAGTTGACCCCAGTGACAATACGGATTTGCCCTCCAGAAGCAGTAAGATAAAACTCTGTTACTACAATCACTTCGACACTATCGCTTTTGTGTCAATGGAACTATTGTGGGCATGTGGCTAGGTTGGGTGTGGAGTGGTATGAGTTTTTATTGGTCTGTAATTTGGTTTAATTATCTCTGGATTCTTATAGACTGCTATGATGACACAGACTCATTCCTTTTAGGTGAGATAAGCATCAGGTGAAACTGAACTCTGCTTTAAACATCTTACCAGCAGGTATCATATTTATTTTATGTGATAATTACCATGCCAGTAGATGATAAGTCCCAAAGAGAACCAGCCAATACCCATCCTGTCGGCCTCTGAAGGGCCTAGGCAACAGTTTTCTTCTGAATTCTCTCTAGGGTGTTGTCTTTATTAGTTACTGTATTGTTTCCTGCTCTGATGGGTACTTTTACTTAACAACTTGACACAATATAGAATTACTTGGGAAATGATTTTCAAAGAGGTCCTATGTACATCTTGGCCTGCTTGCAGGTCTGTGGGAGATTGTCCTGATTGCCTTAATTGTTGTGAAATTAGCTTGAAAGTGTGTAGTACTATTCCTGGGTATTGGGCCCTGGGTTAGATAAAGAGTAGGCAAAGCTAGCTGAGCTCCGAGCATGGATGCGTTTATTTCTTTCCCGCTCCCAGATGTGATGTGATTAGCTGCTTCAAGTTCCTACCTTTATGCCTTGAAGTGATGGACTGTAACCTGGAATTCTCACCTTTTCTCTCTTAAGATGTTTTTGTCGGCTATTTTATCACAGCAACAGAAATGAACAGAAAGAGGGCCAGGATAACAGCCCGTTGGTTAGCTTTTCTCTTCTTGCTCCTGGTTTTGCTCCTTTTGTTTGGTCACATTTTAAGGTTTTCTCTTTCAATTTCTAAAAAAGCAAAGTTCTTTTCTCCTTTGACTACCTCCCTTTAAAGTTTCTGTGTTGCAACATAATGGATCCTCTGTCAGTTAAGACTAAACTAGCAGTACAAATAAAATAGCCTCATGTTCTAAGCAGGCCCTCAGTGCTATTTCCCATGCCCTCGTCTGCCCTTCACTTCCTTTGCCTAACTTAGATTTGTAAGCGCAACGCATAGGCACTTTGACTTTGTTTATGTACACATGGTGCTTTGCAGTTGTGCCGGATTTAACAAATATTAAATAAGCATGACTTTAAAATGATTATTTGAAAAATCACAGCTGTGCCAGCGTGCCACTTTTGTGGTGGTGGTGGTGGTGGTTGTTGCTGTTCAAGTGACTTTGATTTGAACCACTTCTGGTAGTCAGCTGTACCATAGTGCATTGCATCTACCTTTGAACACCACCTGGAGACCAGAGCTGGCGATAATTGCAGCTGATCATCTCTGGAACTCTAACAGAGCCTTGCCCTGCGTACCTATTTGCACAATTTCAGTTGTGGGTAGTGACTTCCACATAACTTGGAAGCCTAGACAGGCTTATGCAAGGCTCAATTATCAAATTATTGTTTTTGCCTTTGCATGCTACAAATGGAAGGGTTATTTTTTTCTTTTTTAATTACTAATTTGTAATTCATATTCTCTATCAAGACTTAAAAATATATATTTATAGGACTGTCAAGATGGCTTAGTGGATAAGGGTGCCCACTGGCAGCTGAGCCTGGGTCCCATGTCGTGAAAGGAGAAAATGAATTCCTACGAGCTATCTTCTGCCATCTACATACACAATAAGAAAGATAGACAGGCAGACAGACAGTAATACAATTTCAATGTTCTCATTGATTGTTTTGGTTTATTATTCTGTGGCATTCATATTGTTAGGTTTAAACATCGTTCTAATTTTACTTACGTTTAGTCTTAAAAAGACTTCAGTTTGTGTTTGTTATCTAAAGTCATTTATAATACCCTTTATTGGCAAAATGATTTTGTCAAATTGTGTGTGTATGTTGTGTGGTGTGTGTGTGTGTGTGTGTGTGCAGGTGTCGATATGGAGAGTGGGAGAATGTCAGAGGTCAAATCTAGGAAGTCAGTTTTCTCCTTCCACTGTAGATACCAGGATGGGAATTCAAGTTGTCTGTGGTTTTCCCTACTGAGGCATCTTACATGCTTGGCAGATTGTTTCTTTCCCTCCCTCCCTCCCTCCTTCCTTTCCTCCAGCTCTTCCCATTTTTGAAGCAGGGTATTATGTAGGCAAGGCTGCTCTCAAACTCATTACATAATCAAGGATCACCTTGGACTTCTGATCTTCCTGTTTCTGACTCCATGTGCTGAGTTACAGTCACGTGCTGTAGTGTCCAGTCATTTTTCCAGGTCCTGGGAGAACTGACTGGACACTACAGATTGAAGTCAGATTGAGGCTCTGGATTCATGCATGTTAGGCAAACACTTAACAACCAAGAGGTGTACAAGGCCCAGCAGACTGATTTTGAACCACAATGAGCAATTTATAAAGACAGTTGTTAAACACCCGGGCAGTAACAATAGACGGCATCACTGGTGGTCAAAAGTGTAACTATGTTTTTTTCTCCAGAAGTGTTAGCTCTCTTGCAGCAGAGGAAATCAAGAGAGTCCTTCCTTCTTGGTGCTCCAATATTTCAAGTGTGAAGGATTCAACTGTGTGACTGAGCAGAACAATTTTGCTACACTGTTTATTGTTTGATATATTTTTAAATTAATTTTATGTGCAGGTAGAGCCAGGATAAAATATTGACAAGTCAGGGAGGACACAGTATCTATATGTCATTTTGATCCATGTGACAGCATCTTCAACTCTGAATTGGTGACACCTGTAAAATCAAATCTAAGATTCTGATTATGACTTGTGCTTTGATATTCTGTATCCAGACTAGGTAAAGAAAGTCCCCTGGTCTCAGACCAGGCCTTAACTTCCCTGTCCTTTGTCTATATCCTCCTCATGGAGATTCACTGGAATGCTGTTTGCAAGAGAATTCAGTGTCTGCTGGTGGAGCACACTAAGTATGATTCAGGCTCTGAATCAGCTTCAGCTTTCTTCAGCGTCTTCCTCACTTGATTTTGAAGGTAAAAGAAACTAGAAAAGTGCATGTTTTTGAGGAATGAGAGAGCAAGGAATTTCACAATCTTGGGTAGAAGGAAACCTGGCCTTGAGAGGGTTATACAGCTGGGAAAGGTAGACATCGGAGGCAGCTCTGTCTCAGTGGAACAAGCTGCCTTCCTGGAGCTTCCTGTCACCCGCACCCTGCTCCATGAAAGCACGTTATTTAAGATAGTGCCTGGCATATGACACAGGCACCCACTCATCTGTCTGCCTGTGTGAAGTAGTGAGCTGACACCCAGCATGTAGTAAATAGGCAATAAATATTTATCATTGACCTGAATGCTAGGTGCTCAGTAGGTTTTTTAATAAAATGACTCGTTCCTAAATCTTCTTTTATAGCCAGACTCATCAGAATTGCTGGTGGTTTTTTTTTTTTTTTTTTCTTTTTTTTTTCTTTTTAAACAAAGATGATTCAGAGTGCCCAATCTATTCAATATGCTTAGGGATGTATTAGAAAAGGGGTTTTAAAGCTATGAGTAGAAATTGCTTTAAGGCCAGATCTTGAACTGTAACGCTGGACCAATTTTTTTTAGATGGATGAATGAACAAAAACCAGAAAGCCCTCTCATCTTTACACTTGGATTTCTGAGGCAGCATAAGAGATGACTTGCTTTGATTAAGGGTTGCTGACACTTTGCTGTGGGAGTATTAGCTGGCACATTGTCAGACCTGTGCCTGATTCTGTCCTCCAAGTCACACCCAGTACAGTATTGATGCTCAAATGTTAAAACAGCAATGCATGCATGGCAAGTATTAGGTGTCCTGGATTCTGAGTGGTGATAGCTTTGTTGACATATGTAGATAAGTGGATTATAAATTGTGAGGACATTAGCTTTAATTGATGTCAAATGATAGCTTTGAAGTTGAATCCGAGTTAGTCATTTGGTTGGTGCAGAAGGCATACTATTAGGCCTTACCTAAGGTCATTGGTATAGTTCAGTATCATAGTGGAACACTGGGGGCGGGGAGAGGGTGGGCAGAGAGAAGGAAGAAAAAGAAGGAGGAGGGAGAAGAGGAGGAAGAAAAGGATACCACAGAAGAGAGGAAAGAAGAGCAGAGGAAGGGAGGAGAGAGATAGGGAGGAAAGGAAGAGAGAGGTTTGAATCTGGAATTCAGAATTTTCTGAGCTATGACTGAGGATGCTTCTGCCCAACGTCCATCCCTTGCCGACCCCACTGCAAATTCCATCCTTTCCTAGGAAATCTGTAAGAAATTTCACAAAATCTGAACTTCACAACCCTAGACCTTCCTACTTTCTGGCTCCTCACCAACCAGGACTATAAAGTGGCCTGAGGAGAGACCATGTGTGTCTCTTGTAAAGGGTGTGGTACAGTTTACACAAACTTATCTGATCTTAAGTATGTGAGTCTTTGTGTGGGATGAGCAGAGGCAGAGACAGACTGAAGAGCACAATGTACAGGCAGCAGTCAACACTCCCTGTACCAGGGCTGCCTGGCTCAGCTGTAGCTTTCAGTATTTATGACAGGTTATGGGATTCTCATGTTAGCTTGCTCCAGATCACCCCAAAGCTAAGGGCAGGCCTGGAACTGGGGCAAAGCACACAGCCCAGTTTATTGCCAGTTTCCCCATCTGTAAACAGGATGATAATAACTGTCCACAAACCTCAAAGGGTGGGGATGACGAATATGATCTTAAAAATAACAACTGTGTGTTGAGTTCATACTATGGCTCAAGCACTGTGCAAGATACTTTGCATATGTCGTATCTGATACTAGGAAGTCTTCAGCATATGTAAATGCATTCCTTCTGTAGGACAGAAAACAGGCTCAGTGGGCTCGTGCCCTCTTGTAGTCTTCTCTTCCCACCATACGGGTGTGATGGTATATATAAACATATCATACAAATATAAGGTATTTGAGTAATTCGAGTAGCCACCCAATAATATTAGTTGATATAGCAGTCAACAAAATAAAAAAGTATTGATTTTTGCAGCTGACATTACCATGGAGTAACAAAAAATGTAAAATGAGTAAAATATAATACGCAGCTTAGGTGTTAAATAAAGCCAGGAAGGTAGGCTACGCAACCACAGGGAAAAATGATATTTGAATAAAGATGAGAGAAGACTAAAGGAGGTGGGAAACAGCATCCCATCTGTTACATATGCTTTGCTTTTCTTCAGTGGTGTGGGTGGAAGGGGAAAGGTAGAGCGAACACAGCGGTAGAAGGAACAGCAGATGGGAGGCCAGGAGATCAGACTTTGCTTTATTTCTTTAGAAACAGCATGGAAGCTCATGGGCCCGAGGAAACGAGTAGGGAACATAGTAGATATCTGAGTAGGTCAGAAGAGGTCAGGATGGAGGACTAGGTTCAGAGGTCATTGAGGACCACAGAGTTTTAGGCTTACGGGGATGAGTCATGGAAGATAAGCAATGACTCAAGTGCACAATTATTCTGGCTGCTGAGATGAAAATGGGCTACTCGGAGGAAAAAACAAACAAACAAACAAGAAACAAAAAAACAAGAAAGAAAGGAAGAAAGAAAGAAAGAAAAAGGGGGCTGGGCAGTGGTGGCTCATGCCTTTAATCCCAGCACTTGGGAGGCAGAGGCAGGTGTATTTCTAAGTTCGAGGCCAGCCTGGTCTACAGAGTGAGTTCCAGGACAGCCAAGGCTACACAGAGAAACCCTGTCTCCAAAAACCAAAAACCAAAAACCAAAAACAAAACAAAAAAAAACAAACAAATAAACAAAAAAAAGGGGACTAGGGATATAACTTTAGCAAAATGTAATCAGAGGTTGGTAGTGCTTTGGGCCAAGATCACTGTAGGAAAGGTGGTAGAGATTGGAACACACATCCATTTGTACTTTGAAAGTTGAGCTAGAAGGTTGTACTGAACTTTGTTGCATAGAGGAGAAAGGAATGAAGAAGATACTAGGGTGACCCCCTGGAACCTGGATGGTGATAATGGTGTGTTATTATTTGGGATGGTTAAGGCTGTGAATGGGGTATGTTTGGGGCAAGAGAAGTGGAACCAAATTTGTACATGCACACTCTGAAATGTTGGCTAGACTCCAAATGGGGAATGTCGGATATATATGCGCATATATATATATATATATATTTGTACATCTTGGGTTTAAATTCTCTTTTTCTGTTATTTTGCTTTTGAAGTGGAGGTTTATCCTGGGGAATTCAAGTTGGTGCTGTAGGACTTCAGATAAAGCAGGAAGCAGTTGCTGCAAAAGCAATACAAAAGGATCTCTAAATTTGGGCCCCGCAGGTCCTTTCTTTTTAGAAGATATGCAATCCATTTACTGTTGTGCTGGTGATTTAAGGACTTCCTCCCTTACTAGCTGACAGCCTGTCCCAATTGGTTACAATAAACTGGGTGTTGAAAAGCATGCTTGAAAAACAAATTTTTTTTAAAGTTTGAATAACAATTGTCTTTAGTCGCCATACAGACTTCAAACACTGCAATCTTCTTTGAGGCTGACGTTGCACACCTCAAGCCTGGTCAGGAAGGGATGAACTCCCAAGAGCAGGGACATCGTAACATACTAATACGGGCTTTGTACCGGGCAAGTCTGGATTGGAAACTCGCAGTCCTGAGAAGGTGCACTGCACAGTGGAAGGCAAAGTCTGACCTAGGATTATACGTTCCTGATTATGTCAGAGAACTTGCTGGTTTTGGCCTCTCGATTACAACGGGCTGACCTGGTGTTCTCATGTCCGATGTGATACCAGGTCTGGGGTTGGAAAGCCGCATTCCTACCTGCCTAGCGCAGGGGTCATTTAAGGGTTTAGGTGTCACTGAGCGCGGAAGGCGGGAGAGCAACGCTGTTCTTGCAGTCCTTACAAATAAATAGAATCCAAGGATGGTTAATGTTGCCACCGAAGCAAAATTTCAATCAGCCCTAGGCTTCGGGAAGACCTGCCACTGCAGCCGAGTCGTCACAGGGACCTCATCGGGTGGGGTCAGCTTTCAGTCTGGGGAGGGGCGGGAGAGGGGCTGCGGTGCCGCAAGGCCTGGAATGCGGGGTGCGGCCGCTCAGCAGCGGGATCCACGGTCGCAAGAGCCCCGGCTGTCCCGGTTCCCACCGCACCTGGTCCCGGCAGAACACAGCTTTCAGCGAGGGCGCGGCCCCGCCAGGCCAGCGATGGGGCGGGCCGGCGCCACGGGGCGCTCCGCCCCCGATGATGCGGCGGCCTCCGACTGGCCCCCGGCCCGTCACTCACTCCTCACCATGGTTGCAGCACAAAGCAACAAGCCCCGGAGGCCGCTTCCTCCCTGAAGAGCGGCTCCGGCGGCCGCGGAGGCGCAGGAGAAGGAAGAGGCGGGGAAGAGGAGGCGGTCGCCGTTCAGCAGACGCTTGGCGGGGCTGCGCGCTCTGCTCTCGGCCTCGCGCCCGCCGGGGACCCGCGCCTGGCCCGCCGCGCCCGCCCGCCCGCCGCACGGACGACGCACAAAGTTGCCTAGAGCGCGGGGGCCGCGCGGGGAGTAGTCGCGCTCGGGCGCCGATGGGGGCGGGCGGCTGGAGCTGCGCGGCCCGCGGGGATGCAGCAGCAGTCGGGAGGCGCGGCCGACAGTAGACGGAGGCGCGGCGCGGCCACAGCGGCCGAGGCCAGCGGGCTCGGTGTTGCCCAGACCTGAGCCGGGCTCACCAGCCTCAGCGCGTGGCCCTCCCTCTCGACCGGCGCGCGAGGACCCGGGACGCGTCAGAGCGAGCGCGGCCGGAGCGGGTAGAGCCAGGGCCCCGCCGGAGAGGCTCCGCCCGCCGTCGTTTGCACCTCCCTAAAAATAACTCGGCCCGCCGGGGCCAGCGCGATCCGCGACCGTTCCGGAGCGCTGCCCGGCAGTCGCTGAGTCCGAGTCTACGGACAGCAAGCCGCGAGGAGGAGGGCAGCTCCGGGCTGCACGGACCCTTCGTGCTGTCTGCGCCCCGGCCCCGCGCCTGGGCTGGTTTGCCTCGGGCAGTGGCGCTGGGCCGGGAGGCCGGGGAGTGTGTGGAGCGGTCCCGGTGCGCCCCGCAGGGGGAGATGGCGTCCTACGTGGATAATAGTTTCCGCCAAGCGGTGATGAAGAACCCCGCCGAGAGGACCCCCCAGGTGAGACGCGCCGCCACCCGTCGTGGGGTTGGTGTCTGCAGACTGCGCCCTTCCAGTGCTCTGGCACTCCTCTGCTGGGGAAGCATCCCATTTCCCCCATCCAGGACCTTCCCTGCCCCAACTTCCAAGGGCATTCTTTTCAGACCGTTCTGCGATTGCTGCCCTCTCCTCTCTGCTGTCCTTTTCGTTGCGCTCCCTGTAGCTGACCTTGCCCGCGCGTTTGCGGGACTAGTTGTCTATAGGACATGTCTTTCTCCGGCTACACTCCTTGGGGCTCTGAGTCTTGGGGTCAGGTCACAGCTCCCTTAGGCCAGGTACTGTTGTCACCCTGACTGCAGGCTCAGTGCATGTATCAGGCCCTTGCATGTATCCCATCTTTAGAGTTTAGGGTTGTTTAATGAGCTGTAAGAAGGAACTTGCAGGGTTGTGCGATGAACTGACCGAGGTGGGCCTTATAAAGTGAAACACTGAGGTGCCTGTCTTTATTTACTACTTTACTTTCTTGAAAGAGGAATGTTGTTATCCGTTGAAAGGAAAAAGTTGACAGCTAGACTAGCGCTTCTCATTCTCGTTGTAGATCTAACTGCAGAACAGGGGTATTCAACCCCCTCTTCCTCGCAGGGCAGATTCTTTTGGTTTGCACAATATGGTGAAAATTAGATAAGTGGTTAACGTTTATACAATTGTTTATCCTCAGGTTTCTTTTTATTTTTAAACGGAGGGATAGCTGGGGGGTTGGATTTGGTTTTTCTTAGATTGGACTAGCGAGGGAGGAGTGTTATAAAAATGTGGTTTGATTTCCTTTGCTTACTGGCCAATGACGTATATTCCTAAATGTTGGGATGATGACTACAGGCAATCCTGCTTGCCAGCCCTGCAGGCAAAGATCTACAGATCCTTGGGGCCAGCAAATCCAGGGAGGGATCTAATACTTGAAAAAAGTTGCTTTGCTTGTCTGGGTGTTGGATCCCATCTGTCCAAATCCAAATGCTGCCCATCTCTGATGATGATTATTTAATGTGCGAGAGAATAGAATAAAATAGAGTCTTCCATTGGCTGCTTTTGGACAAGCCCCAAGAATGGCACCTGGTACTGTTCTTGATGGTTTTCCTTTTGCTTGGTGGAGCTGTCACATGTGGGATATGAGTATAGATTACATTTGCCAAGCCTGTGGAAGATGGGCTGTAATTGTACAAGAAGGTTCATTTCATGTCTCCAGAAGTACCTATTCTAAAGGACAGTTTTTTTTTTTTTTTTTAATCAGGTTCTGGGCATGCCCTGTCCTTCTGTGGTGGTGGTGCAGCTGCCCTTCATCATCCGTATTTGTTAAAACTGTCACTTGTACCCATTTTCTGCTCTCGAAAAGACACTGCCAGTTTATTGTGTAGGCAGAGCAACTTTCATGAGCTCTCTCAGTTTTTTTCAAGAACAGAGTTTGAAGTGCCCCGTGAAATCACACACTAAGAGGACTTTAGAGCCTAACAAGGATGGTCACAAAGTGATGTCAGAGGCCTGTGGTAGAAATGGGGAGGGTGAAATGGTATGCTAGGGTGATTAGTTAGAGTGACAGGGAACCTTCTGTCAGGTAGGGGTGTGTGTGTGTGTGTAGGGGCAGGGAGATGGGCATGGTGGGTTACTAAATAAGTCTGGAAGAGACAAACCTTCCATTTAGACAGCCTGTGGATTGACCAAGTAAATGGACTGTTGTTAGACTACCCTGTTCCCCCGCCAGTGGGGTGGAATATAGAAACCAACCCAACAGAGGACTCTTGGCCCAGTGAGAAAGTGGGCGGGTTCCTACTTACCTTACTAGCTAAAAGCTCCATTGAGGATCTGGGAGCTGTCTTTACCCCACCTGACCTCAGGAGAAGCAGACAGAGAAATCTGCCAAACATGGTGAGCATTCTCAAGTGTCAGCCCTGTTAACTTTGATGTTCATGAGATTGTACTAATGCAAACCCCCATCTCTATTTATCGTTTTAAAGAGAAATTAGTTCAAGCTATGAGTGCTTTTCCATCCTTACCTAAGTTGTCAGAAATAATTTATCCAGAAGTTGGAACTCTCTTTGAGTTCAAACAAGGCAGTGTGGTTGCACCTGTGGAAGCTTTTCCATATGTCGTATATTCTCATAGATGGCTGAGCGTTTTTTTTGTAATATGATTAAGACAACATTGTTGTATCATTTGATACAACTGGAAGAACAAGAATCAGGGAAGCTTTGCTGTGGAGTATCCTATTTCTGAAGATTGACTTTGATAAAGGAGTTTGTGTGACAGGCAAAACCACAAGGTTCTTGAAAAGAATGAATGAAAACATTTCCTTATTTATTCTTGTTGGGTCCAGCTCTTCCTCCCTTTCCTAGCCAGCCTTAGTTCTTTACTAGACTTTTTGAAGTCAAGTTCTGTATTTAGGTTAGTTAGTTGCTTGAAAATAATTTTGATAACTACCCTAGTGTAGTTAGTTAAGCAGTTGGTGACTATTGCATCTGGGGCTGGGGAATCTTAGGAACTTTGACACTTAAGAACGTTTCAGATGTGTCTGGAAAGTGGCAAGCTACTCTAGACGTGGCACAGGAAAGGTGGGCAATAAAGAGAAGTACAAGGAGAAATTATCACCTGAGATTTTAGCCAAGAGACTTCCAGTATTTCACCTGGTATTCCTAGAAGAGGAAAAGTCTTTAATCCAGTGTTTACCCTGTATTGTGTGTCTGGAAACTTGTCCTCCTCCTTCTCAATGGCGCACTGTATTCTAAAGTAATATACTCCCTGGAAAAGAAGGACTAATAAACATTCTATTGATACTTCTCAATGCACCTCTGTTGAAAAACAGGACTGCTAAGTAACTGCTTTATTCAATGACTTGGGCTTATGTCTTTAATCACTTAAATGAGAATTGTGGTCACCAAGGCAATTTAATGAAGTAAAAATTGCAAACAGCATCATACCCCAAGGCTTCATACAATATTTTTTTTTTGTTGTTAAACTATTTTATTAACTTGTTGAATTCAGGCCCATTGAGATTGCTTCTGTGGTGTGTTGAAATATTTACGTTCAAATGATATGTGTACAATAACTCTCATCCCATCTCCTCCTGTTAGTAATCTTACTTTTTCAGTATTAAACTCTGTTTTTGTTTGTTTTGCTAACCTTTTTGGCTGAGTTGCCAATGCTCAGGAATGCAGCTGTCAGAGTTCCCAAGAGTGTAGGACATCTTTTTTTTTTTCAAAGTCACTCTGTGGAAAATGGAATTCATTGTGACTCTTAATGACAGCTGAAACAAAACAAAGTAGATCATCTTGGCAAACTGAAAATGTATTGAATATACCCAGCCTAAACACCTGGTACTGCTGGTATCTGCTGTTTACCCTCATGATGTCTGTGGCCTGAAAGCTCCCAGTTGGAAGCATAATAGCATAACATATACTGCTACTCCAGGAAAGGTCAAAATTTCAAACCTATCTCATACAGGGTTTCTGCTGAATGTATCACTTTTGTAATTGTAAGAAAAACAAAACAACAAATCCTTTTGAACCCAGAAAGGAACCATCAGCATCTGACTTATCATAACTTACCATATATATGGCACAACTTGTCAAACATATCAGTATTTCTTGATGCATAGTTAATAGGATTTCTTGATCCACAGTGGCAATGTGATTTCTAAACAGCACTGTTGGGAGAGATGGGGGTTTCTGAAGTTTATTGGACAAAAAGGAGTGTATTATGTGGCAACCTCCTGACTGCCTTGACACAGTGTAATAATGATTGTAGCTAGTGTTTGAAAACAGTTGTTACACTTTTTGTTAATTATCTTTGTGCCATTGAAACAAATACATGGGGCAACTTTATAAACAGAACAGGTTTGTTTTGGCTCAGTTGTAAAAGTACATGGTTAGGTAGGTCTGCTGCTTTCAGGACTCTGGTGGACTTCCCAATATTCATAGAGGAACAAGTACCCATCTATTGGTCAGGAAGCTGGGGAAAGGAAGGGTTCCTAAGAGCTCTTTTCCAGGTCTGGCGATGGTGACCTTGGAGACCTCCCATTGGTCCCCATCTCCTGCAGCTTCACACACCTCCCAATAGTGCCTTTCTGGGACAAGCCTTCAAAAGGCCTTGAGGAACCATTCAACATCTAAACTGTAGCTGTAGCATACCTCATGTTTCACTTAGCATATTAGGTTTAAGAGTGATTTGTAGTGCATGTATCACCCTTTAGTTGCTTTGTTAGAGCCAGAGGTTAGAGAGCCATAGAATCAAAACATGCTTATGTGTGAAAGTAAGTGGACTGCCATGTTAATTGTGACGATTTTTGTATTTTCAGACAGGAAAAGACCTGCCCCCCTTCTCCCTCGATCTTACATGATAGTTAACCATGTGGTGAACTGTATGATGTGTGTCACTTGCTAGAGTCAGGTATTTTCGATCTATGTTTAGTGTGGTGTTGGCATGCTAGGGTTTGTGGAGGGTCAAGTTGAGATGTCCAGTGTTTTTGACATTGAGGCATAATGTTATCTACAAATGTGTTGGGATGCAGTCATGCCTATCCTTGGATCCGAGTGGCCTGTTGGCTGCAGGTTGGTCTTGCCTGTTAAATCATTGGTTTTCGTTTTTTGTGTTTTTGAGGCGGGGTTTTACCGTGTAACCCAAGGGGTCTGTGACTCTTGATGCATCCATTTCCACCCTGAGTGCTGGCATTGCAGGGTTATATGGGTGTGCCACTAAGTCCGGCTTCATTTTTTTATATTAACCTTTTGACTTGAGTAAGTGCTGTGTATGTACCCCTTTGTAAATGGCATCTGGTAAAGCTACATCGCTAGGATGTGACATGGTTAGTTGACACTACAGACAATCCCTGCATAACAACAACAACAAAAAAATCAGGAGTTGTGGCTTGTTGTTTGTTTGTTTGTTTATTTATTTTTTGGCCTGGCTGATCTCAACATCACTATGCAGCCGAGGAGCTTGAAGTGCTAATATTATAGACACGTGCTGCCATCCAGGGTTTCTTCATGGCTTTAATAGCCACTTGCACCCCTACCTCTGGTAGCTACCAATCTCCGTTTTATTTTCCTATAATTTTGTTGTTTCAAAACATTGCATAGATGAAAGCATGCAGTGTGGGACTTTCTGGGACTGACTTCAGATTTCTACCATTGTCACTAAATGATTTGGCTCTGAGTTCATAAAGTACTAATGATATCTGGTATTGGCCAGATGGATTTAAATTGAGATGGTGAAGAGGGAATTCTGTAATGTTCATGAGACATAGACCAACGGTCATGTCACAATGTGAGCATGTGGGGTATCTATAGATTGATTTTTTTTTTTTTTGGTAGTAATGCAAATAGTGAAACTAGCCTTATGGTCTCTCATTCAAGAAATCACTTGCTGTAGATCAGGAAGTCTTATGAACATACTTTAGACCCAAGAGGATGACCAGAACTTTAGATAGTGCTAAAATTTTGTACATTTTTTCCCCCTATTGCCTTCACACCTAAAATAAAACTTAATTTGTAAGTTAGAGCCAGGAAGAGCTTCACAATGATAACCAGTAATAAAGTAGAGCAGTTATAGCAATAGGCTATAATAAAATTGCCAGCCTGCTTACTCCTGTGCTTTGGGACTGCTGTGAAGTAAAGTAAGATTCAAGTAAGGGTCAAGTACAGTGCCTTTCACCAGGGGTCTGCCTGAAGAAAGAGTTTCACACACTGCATCCTGCATTCAGTCTGGAGATTCACATGGGTGCAGGCTACAGAACAGGTATATCCAACAAATGGTGACTCATGTGGTGCCTTCTGGCAGAAAGAGTAGCTTTAGGAACGAACTGCTTGTACCAGTTATTTCTTGATATGATGCATGGAGAACGTGAGTGGTATTTGACTGAGTTGGACACTCAAAGCCTATTGGGGGGTAAGTGAGGCTGGAGCATGCTCTTGGGGTTTGATACCAGTTTCTTAACAAGCAATAACCAGTCAGGGTTCCTCTGTGAAGATTCTCAAAAAGCCACAAAACTAAAGAAGAATCAGTTTCAAGCGGCTGGAGGATGGCTAAGCAGTTAAGTGTACTTATTGTTCTTGAGAGGACTGAGGTTCAATTCCTAGTACCCTATCATTTGTAACTCCAGTTCCAGGAGATCCAGTGCCTTTTTTTGACCACCACGGGCACCAGACTTAGTTGCATATGGTACATTTACTTAAAAGCAGGCAAAACATTCACATACATAAAATAAAAATCTTAAAAAAAAAAAAAAAAAAAAAAAAGGAAAACCAACTCTATTTCAGAAAACACCAGACAGATCAACATTTTTGATGGTAAACAATTGGGCAGTACTTTGTGGAAGCATTGAAGGTATGAAAACTTGAGGAATGCACAAGTTGTCACAGATTGGAGGAGAGTGAAGGGAATGTTATGTGTAGCCATCTGCAGTGTGGGATCCTGGCTTTTAATGGTGTCAGATGAAATCTGAATGTTTAAATTTTCTCATGCTTATTTTGTATGTAACCTTAAAAGGATCTCAGTGAAGTTGACATGGGATCTCCGAACTATTTTATAGAACTTTTCCTTTGGTTTTACTTTGTAGTGAGTGAGAGACAGGCAATTTTTATTTTTTCTATTTCTATGGTGCTAGGAATTGCTTTTTCTTCTGTGATACCTTGTAAAGTAATGCAAACACTCTGCCACTGAGCTGTTTCCACCTCTATGGTTTTTTTTGTTTTTGTTTTTTTTTAACTTTGTATGTTTACAGGGTCTTACTAAGTTGTCTAGGCTGTCCTTGAGCTCACTATGTAGCCCAGGCAGACATGAAATTCAGGCTTCCTGCGTCAGCCTCATGAGTAGTTAGGATTCATAGGCCAGCACTACCATGCCTGATTTAGTTAAGTTCATCATTGTTTAGGTTTATTTTGTTACTATTTTGACAGTGTGTTTGGTCTGCATGTATGCAATTGCACCATGTACATGTCTGATGTTCATGGAAGCTGGAAGAAGGTGTTTGATTGCTTGGAGCTGGGGTTACAGGTGGTTTTTTAGCTGAGTATAGAGTATGAGCTACCATGTTGGGCTTAGCGTTTGTGTGTGTGTGTGTGTGTGTGTGTGTGTGTGTGTGTGTGTGTGTATTATATATAAAAAATGTTTTGTGTGTCTATACACACACATATATACATATAGACACACATGTATATATTATATTAACATTTTTTTTGTTTGATAGTTATACTAATCACACTTGTGGAAAGAACTGAAAAGAAAATTTCAGGCTAGGTTTTGAAGTGTATAAAATCTTACAAAAATTAAAACCAGAGCTAGAGAGATGGCTTAGTGGTTAAGAGCACTGACTGCTTTTCCAAAGGTCCTGAGTTCAATTCCCAGCAACCACATGGTGGCTCACAGCCATCTGTAATGGGATCCAATGCCTTCTTTTGGTATGTGAAGACTCATATAAATAAAAATAAGCAAATCTTTAAAAAGAAAATGAAAACCATATAATAAACATGGAGCTATGAACTAAATCTATTTATCATGTGATTGTTTTTATATAATTAACTATCTGAATTCTGCAACACAAAACATTCTTGATTCCCCCCACCCTCCAAGCTATATCACATAGGTTTATGAACTTCGATTTCAGATACAGTCTCGCTCTGTAGCTGTACTGGCCTTAAACTTGTAATCCTCAGCTCACCTTCCACAATGCAGGAATTACTGGACTATATTGTTAAATAGTATTTACCTTTGTTGGTGTTGTTGGGAATTGGACACAGGATTTCTCCCTCTAATTTAATTTTGTTTTATTTGTTGTTGTTGTTGTTTTTTTTTTTTTTTTTTTTGAGACATGGTCCCTTGTAATCCATGTTGGCCTCACACTTTGTACACAGCTCAGGTGAGCCTCAACTGGTCCTTCTGCCTCCCAGCTTGTCTCAACCTTTGAGACTCCAGGCTGCGCTGCTGTGCCCTGCTGTCTCTCTTTCTAACTACATTTAAATGTATTAGGAAATGCACGCAAAAAATACTTGAGTCACAGTCTTAATTTCAGTTTTCAGATACTGTATTGAGAAGCCACTTGATCATATTTATGTATTTTCAAGCAAGTGGAAGTGAGTACTAGAAGCAGTGACTTGAAAATAGCTGCAGTACAGTATCATAAAGGAGTTTAGGTAAGGGAGGAGTGACAGCTTTTAACTTTGTTTCTGTTTGCCGCCATTCGACTCCCCACACTTTTTACAGAGCTGAAAGAAACTGACGGTCTAGCTTTGGAGACAAACATCTTATGTATGCTTATCCCTTGGGCTTGGGATACCACAAACTTCTTTTAGACTTAGGCAGTGTACTGTGAGAACCCAAAACTCCTTATTCCTAAATGTGAACCTTCAAGCCCAATCTTCCTTGGAGACTGTAGTTGGGATGGGTGGGAATTCCTGTCTTGATTCCATTTTCTCTGGTGTGGTTTAAATCTATAGCCAGTTAAGAAAATTGGCAGGCCTTATAGTCAAACCGTTTCACTTTAAAAGTCCTTGCTGTTAACAGTGAACTGGCATAGTTGTTTTCCTTGTGATGACAAATTTGTATCTTTAATTTTGTTCGTGAAATTGTCTTACATAAATTGTTTTCACTCACCCTGGAGGTGTGTCTTTGTCAGAGACTTTTAGAGGGTTACTTGTTACTGTTGTAAAACTATGTATACATGTATGTGTGTGGCTTGTTATACTGGAGCAAGAAGAGAGTGCTGTCTCTCCTGCAGCTGGAATTACAGGCAGTGTGAATACTTGACATGGGTTCTGGGAACTGAATTAGGGTCCTTTGCAAGAGCAGTTAGCTTTTCTTCTAGCCCTCCATTAAAGATGGAGGAAATGTTTACAGCAGGCAGAAATATTGATGTTACAGACTCTGTTTTGTGAAGTTATGTTACTGTGTCCTAACGCAGTCTCTGGAGTGGAGTGTGTAAAGCATCTTTGTCTTTACTAGTGTTTTTCAGCATTTGGCACTTATTACTCTGATTATACCTTTTAAAAAGAGGCGTGTTTATTTTACTTGTATGGGTATTTTTGCCTGTGTGTGTATACATGTGCACCACATGCATGCCTGGTGCCATGGATCCCCTAGAACTGGAGTAAGCTGCCGTGTGGGTGCTGGGAATTGACCCGTGGTCCTCGAGAACATCCAGTGCTTCTAACCACTGACCCATTTCTCCAGCCCCCTGATCATACTTTTTCATAGATGACCTTTTATTATTATTTTATCCTATGGTTTGTTCTTCTGAGTACATTTATAGCATTGATTGCATTAGGGTTGTATTAGTTTACAAGTTACCCAAACACTGAGTGTATAGTGCTTGGTGGTTTAATAAGAAATCTAAAGGTCTGCAGTGCTACATTGTGCTTAAGGTGTTTCTAAGGATCAGATGATGACTAAGTTCTCAAAGCACAGGTTCAAGGATGTACTACTGCCTTTGTTAGGGTTTTACTGCTATGAAGAGATACCGTGACCAAGGCAACTCTTATAAAGGACATTTAATTGGGGCTGGCTTACAGTTTCACAGGTTTAGTCCATTATCATCAGAGCAGGAAGCATGGCAGCATCCAGGCAGACATGGTGGTGGGGAAGGAGTTGAGAGCTCTACATCTTGATTCAAGGGTAGTCAGAAGACTGTATTCCAGGCAGCTAGAAGGAGGGTTTCAAAGCCCACCTCACAGTGACATACTTCCCTCTACAAGGCCACACCTACTCCAACAAGGCCACAACTCCTAATAGTGACTCTTCCTGGGCCAAGCATATTTAAACCACTGCAGACAGCAACCAGGGAAAGGGAAGAGTGAGAATCCTCTTGGCAAAGGTTTTGGCATCATCTGTATTCTCATGAACACCCCCATCCATGGCTTCCCTGTTAGACAATGCTTTACCACCGAGCCATAGCTCCAGCCCAGTCTTTATTTCCACAAGGTCTGTATATGTTCTTTTGGCTAGAGATTTGCCACCCGATACTTTTGGCTGCAAAGGAGGTTGGATATTTGAGTCTTTTAAAGCCTCTCTAATACAGAAGGGCAGGGAAGAAAGAGATTAAGATTAATGGATACTGTGAGCAGATAGTATTTGTCCAATTTACTTTGCATAAGAACTAGATGATCGCAGGACATTTATGCGGCGATTCTCTGGAGAGTGCTTTGAGAGTCTTATTGGATTAAAGTGCTGCATTAATGTAGCTCAGTAACAGAATCATGTGAATGTATTCTACCACCTGATTCTCTTAGGTAATGCTTATTTTCAGAATTGGAATCTGTTATTTAAAGGCAGGGATACACACAGTAGTGGGTGAGTAATACGTGTAAATATTTACTTATAAAACATGGCATGTAACTATAATCCCTGTGATAATATTGGGTTCTTAACATGTCATGTATTGTTTTAAACATAAAATACAGATTTAGGGCTGGAGAGATGGCTCAGTCGGTAAAATGTGTATGCATAAGGATCTGAGTTAGGATGCCCAGCACCCACATAAAAAAAAAAAAAAAAAAAAAAAAAGGCTGAGCTTGGTGACAAGTATTTGTAACCCCAGGGCTGAGGAGGCAGAGCTAGGCTGATCCCTGAAACTCACTGGCCAGTCATTCTAGTTGAGCTGATGACTCAAAATAAGGTGGAGAATGACCAAGGGATATGGCTGCAGTCAACCTTTGGCTCCACACACATGAGCACATACTCATGTGAACATGTGCATGCATCACATATGAACGTACAGAAGAGAGAAGAGAAAATACTGGTTTATTTCTACTAAAGTAATTCATTTTGTTTCAGGCTTATTCTATTTTAAAAATTGTAACAACCCCCATCTTTCTTTGTATCTCCCTGTCTTTAGTTATGGTTGAACCTGAGGTTTCACATTTGGTTGGCAAAATGCAAAATGTTCTACTTAGCTATATTGTCACACTCCCCCCCCCCCAACCTTTTATTTTGAACAGTCTCATTGCATTACTAGTGTCAACTCACTCTCTAACCCAGGTAGCCCTTGAGCTGGCTATCTGTCTGCCTCAGGTTCTGAAGTTGCTGCGATTTACAGGCCCATGCTAACAAGACTGGCTCATTTTCCCACTGCTTGCAAGTGCGCCCTCCCTCCCTCTTTTTTTCCCTCCCTCTTTTTTTCCCTCCCTCTTTCTTTCCCTCGCTCCCTCCCTCCCTCCCCCCTCCCTCCCTCCCTCCCCCCTCCCCCTTCCTCTCCGTCTCTCTATCTCCCCCCTGCCCTTGTGTGTATATCTTGCCACAAAGATTTTCCTGATAACACCAGAATATATGTAGCTAAACTGTTCTTGGTCATTTGCAGTGGGATTAGTTGAAATGGTATCAGAAGCTAATGGCTAAAAAACACTACTGGTAAAAATTGAGGCCTTAGACTTCACAAATTGTTTATTTGTGTAAACAAGAACCATGTTTCTGGCATGTCCTAAGCCCCACAAAAACACAGTTTTTGAAGACAGAATATGTAACGAGGATAAATGGCCTCTGCTGTTCCCTAACACTTCTTGTCTTTAGCAAATTAACTTCAAGCTCAGTGATTAGCTTTACCACACTAGGGCTTATTGGGCTGGGTCCATCCTTAAGGCTCAGTGCTAAGCACCTCTTAGGCAGAATTTGAGCTCAGTAGTACAGTGTGAAAAATAGATAAAATGACCTAGAACACATTTTATTAAGACTCACATTTGAATAACTTTTAAAATAATACAAACCAGTAAATAACCAAGACTTCTTTGGGCATCAGAGTACGTTGCTGACCCCTTCCTCCCTGTTCATATTACATGTAAGTCAGTCTACAGTTTAAAAGTTCCTCAGGAGTAAGATGAATCAAGGCAAGCATAAGGACCTGGGTTCAGGTTCCTTACACCTGTGTCAAAAGATGGGCGTGGCTGTGATCTCAGAGCTGGAATAGGCAGAGGCAGGACTGTTGTTGCGCTCATTGGGAAGCTAGTTAGCCCATGTGGCAAGCTCCAGGTTCAGTGAGAGAGTTTCTCAGAAAAGTAAAGTTAAAAGGGGAAGCAGTCAAGTGACTGTTGAGTATTACTCTAAGTTGTTTCTCACGTAACTTTATAAAAAATAAGTAAAAATCACCTAGATACATTTTGTTAGGACTCGCAGTTTTACACATTATGTATGTAGACATGTAAGTTCATCTCTATATATCTATATATCCATATCTACATATCAGCATGATTGAACTACAGTGACACAGCTACTACCTAAGGAGTAAAATCCTTTGGTCCACAGTGTGCGTCTATGTATGTGTGTGTGCTGTAGGGGCAGGTGTCTGTGGAGGGCAGAGGTTGGCACCAGTTGTCTTTCCCTATCACTCTTACACACTTTACAAATTAGAAAAAAGAAATTCATCATTAAAACACGTTTGAGATACCAAGCTTAGACTCTAGAGGAGAATACCAAAGACAGATCGAGTTTCTCCATGTTTTTGGGACAAAACCAGCAAGTGCTGAAAAATTAATCTCTCTGATGCAGGTGAGCTAACTATGGCCGACCCCGCAGCTGTGTTTGGATGCAGTGTTCTTAGGGCAGTTAGCTCCCTTGCAAGTCTGAGGCCGTTCTCACCCTGCAGAGACTTAGCTGAGTGGGTGAGAAGCCAGGGTGGCCTCTTCTGTGCCTCTTAGGTGTCCTAGGATAAAATGCAGACAGAGGCCCGGGAGTTACTCCTGAGAAGTGTTTCCACTCCTGCCCCCGAGTGGAAAATTCCTCCGTGTAATTGATGGGCTGAGGAGTGGGCTTGTTGCATTTGAGGGTGGCTGACTCTGTTGCCTTACTGTAAGAAACAAACACTTTCTTTGTCTTGACTTCTGATTACAGTCTCCCATTGTAAGTTTGCAGTTGTGGTGCATGTTCCTTAGATCCACGCCTTACTTATCTCAAGGCAAGTTAAGTTCTTGCTTTTTTTTTTTTTTTTTTTTTTTTTTTTTTTTTCATTTCACTGAAAATAAATGTTACCTTGGAAATGAAGTTTACTTGTTAGCTGATTTAAGGGATACATTCGGTAATAGGAAATCAAATTCTATACACTCATTAGCTTTGATTTCTTCCTTAATGCCTTCAAAACGAAATGCGTTAATTTTAGTCCTCCGTATTGCCAATAATAACAGTAAAAGCTTATGACTCATATAAGTTGAGCATATGAGTGTAAGTGAGGAAATTCTTAGCAAGACCATTATTGCTTTGCCGGAAATGTTATTTCCCTCATACTTTGCATATCTTGCTAACTGCCCTGGAACTGACAGAGTTTTCTGGTTCTTTGTGTTCTAGCTGGCATAGGCAAGAAAAGTCTAATCATGTTTGGTTGTGAACTTTTGGTGTGCAGTGGGCATCCCTGTAGGCTTGCTATGTTAGGCAGCGGAAGTCAGGGAACCTGTGGAAAACAACAGTTCAGCAGCCAGGGGATGGGTGTGAAGATCAGGACGGCAAGGCTCTTGTACTCCTAACCTATGGACTAAATAGGTTGAACTTAAAGCTGGGTACAAGTCGGGACAGGTCCACACCAATTTTAGTAGAAACACAGATTTTGGAGAAGGAGGGACCAGCAGTGGCTCAGGTTGTGCCTCAGAATTAATGATTGCATATTTTTCTTTTATTTTGTGATTTTGAATGATCAGTTATGTTAGGAAAGGATGGGTACTTGGGCAGTTTTGTACTTACTACAAGTGGTTTAGTGATGTTTTAAGAGACTGGTTGAGGCAGCTGAGGAAGGAGCTGAGGAAGGAGGTCACGGGGAGTTGGAGGTATCTGGATGTGGATTGTTACAGTCTTATTTTGGCTTTTGTTTTGTTTGGCCTTCCTGTGTCCAGTTGTGTCCCCTGAGCTTCAGAGGAGAACGTTAGCTGATGCAAGGCTCAGGCATCTAATCTCTAATTATAAGTTTGAAGTCTGAGCTGGGAGCTTTAAGAAATGCATAGAGGTCATGACAGAATTTCGTGTTATTTAGAAACAGCAGAAACGAAGCTCCTTTGTTTTTCTCAGTTAATTTTTTTCTCCCCAAATATTAGCCATCTGATGACTAATAAGTATCTCTTGGTCCAGCATGCTCTGGGGAAGAGGGAATTGATTTCCAAAGTAGCATCGTTATGCTTTTATTACTTTTATTGGTTCGATTTTTTTTTTTTTTTTTGATAGAGTCTAGGTAGCCCAGATTGGTTGGAACTCAACATCCTCCTGCCTCAGCGTTGTGAATACTGGGAGTACAGGTGTGTGCCATCACTCAGATCCACAGATATCCTTATGAACAAAACTGCACAAAGCTTCTTAATGATATCATGCATCTGTCTGTCCGTCTTATCACCTATGCAACATATCTATCATATCAATTTATCGATCCACCTATCTATCTAATTGACAGGCAGTGTTGTTATTTCCAGGCCATACAATCTTACTCATAGGAAAGAAACATTTTTATTTAGGTTATTTGCTGCTTTCTGGCCTTTCTTGAGCTTATCTAGGTTTTCTAGAAATTTCAAATAAGTGAATGAATGGCTTAATACAGTTTCCTGAATTACGCTTTCCTTATTAAAAACAAACACACAATTATGGGTTGTTTAAGTTCATCACATAAAGCAGGCCCTAGTGCCTGGCATACACCAGGACTCTGCTCAAGATCAATAGTGTGCTGTACTCCAAAATCTCCTCATTTTCCTTTAGCTTGTATTCAGGTATTTTATAACTGCTTAATTACAGTGATTCTAGGCATATTGTCAAAACCTTGAAATTGAATTCAGGGCTAAGAATTTTTTTTTTATTAGTTGTTTACATTTCTCTGTCTTGTATCCAAACAGAACTGCCCTGAGTTTATTCTCCAGTCTCTTTGTAGTGTGCTGTGAGAGCATGGCTCTGTGTGCTGTGGAGTCTGTAGCATTATTTCTTGGCAGCCACAAAGATATCTTTTAAATAATTAGCATAATTTGCACAGCCATGTCAATTAATTATATCAATAGATGTCAAGAAGAGAGAATTCTGTTGGGATTTGGAGACTAGGAGTGAAGTGAGATAGTTGAGGGAATGGGCTTTGTGGTGGTGGCACTGGTAGAGTCTGGCAGCTGTGTATTCCTGTGATGGTAAGTCCACGCCACAGCAAACACCAGGGAGAAACCTGCCGCAGCGTTTGAAGTACCAAACCCAGTGCACGTGCTCCAGCATTTATCTTCTCTTCAGCCACTTGAACCTTACTCAGGGTGGATAATCAATCTTTGTATTTTTATCTGTTACTGAAGTCAGTTTTGAGAGCATAGCTTATGTAGTCTTCTGGAAAGGACTGAAAACTGATTTAAGTCTTACCTCAGGTATAGGAATGTATTTTGTGCATTTTTCTTATTTTTTTTTTAAGGATGGGAATATAAATATTAAACATTGAATGAGTTTTCAAGAAGTTAATTGAAACACAGTACAGAATAGCATCCAGAAGGAAGAATACCCTCTAGCTTTTTCAGTGAGTGTGGTGTGAAAGAGCCTGTTTCTCTCTTTAAACTGGATGGAAGTTCTTAGGAGAAACGAGGCCTCAGCCAGGTAACTCACAGTCTTGCCACTTACTTTCCTCCTCCTTCTCTATTCTTCTTCCTCCTCTTTCTCCTTCTTCTCTTCCTCCTCTTCTCTTCCTACCATCATTATTTTTCTTGTTTTTCTGGTACCAAAAAGTTAGGATAATTGAGATAACTTGTCTAAATTGTGTGGGCATTTTGTATGTTGTGATTTTATTGATATATAAATCTGACTAGTTAGCTATAAGCATTAAGAGTTTGGATTTACTGGGTTACTGGGTATTGTCATATCTAACTGTGAGAATGGTGGTTATTGCATCGGGCTAAGCCTAGCGCTGTGGAGGCAGCAGAGTTGGTCTAGGGGCCAGGCCTAGAGCTGTGGAGGTGGTGGGCAGAGGCAGCAGCCACGCCAACATCTGGGGGCCCCGGGCCAGTGCCACTGAGACTGCCGTCCAGTGTTGAGCTTAGTGCAGAACATGGTGGCAGAGCCAGGAGCCAGCCAGATGCCTCTTTTTAATACCTCCCGCTACACTTGGTTTTGAATCCAGGATGCTAGGCAAGTTGCTCTCCTCTGCAGCCCAGTCAGGCCTTAACTTTGGACGCCTCCTGTCCCAAATATCTGGGATTATAGGCATGTGTTATATAATTTATGTTACACTTTTCATAATATATGATATATTTTGAATGCTTTTGATTTAACCATTTGTCAAGTGTTAAAAAAAAATACCTGATCCTTTTATTGTCTGCTTGCAAAGGTTATCAGAATTTCTCCCAAGTTTTCTTTTCAATTTAATGGATAAATAAATATTCCCTTGTGATGATAATAAAATGGCTGATTAAAAACAGGAACCTGCATGTATTCTCCTCCCCTCTATTACGTTCAGGTTAGACTCTAGTGGTGTAGTTGCATGAAGAAAAATACTGTCTAGGCCAGCTTGGATGTTGTGTTAGAGACAAAAATTCCAAAGCTGTGTTTCTCACTGTCAGATGAGCCCATTCATGTGGCTGGAAATTACTAAGTCATACTTGTGGCTGAAAACGGTGGTCCCGCATTGTCTTCTGGGTAAGCTGCTTCTGGGCTTGCTTTGGTTTTCTGAAGGGATGACTGGAGTCGGTGAGAGGTGGTGTCAGTTTGTTGTCTGTGTGCCACACTAATGGCGGCAGACCCCAGCATAAACTACGATTGTGTCCTTAGTGCAGCTCTCCCTCCTCACTGGTGTGTTCCTTCTTATGTTTACTATTTACTTATTTAGAGACAGACTCTCACTATGTAGTTTTTAGTTGTCCTGGAACAGGCTGACCTCGAATTCACAGAGCTCACCTGTCTCTGCTTCCCAAGTGCTGGGATCAAAGGCACGTACCACCATGCCTGTTTGATTTGTTCCTTTTTTAAGGGTTAGCATTTGCTTCTGCAGGAAGCACCCTAGTCATTTGGCCTGGGGGTTGAATTTCATGTATGGGATTGTCTTGTTATTTTGTGTTTGTGTGTGTGCAAGTGAACTCACCTTTGTGCATGTGAAGGTTCTGTCATGTGTATTCCTGTTGACTCTACTATATTTTTTGAGACAGAATCTCTTTCTGAAAGAGCTCCTTGTTTTGAATAGTCTGCCTGCCTCAGTACTGGGATTATAGGCTGTGCCATTATGCCCAGCAATTTTTATGTGGGTTCCTGGGGTCTGAACTCATGTCCTCATGTTACCATTTGGGGTTTGAGCTGGTTATTTCCAGATTCTTGGCATCTTACTCAATAATGAAATAAGGACACACAGATTGCAAAGATGCAATGAAACTTTATTCAGTTCAGAATATATTATCAGAGTGGCAGCAGCCACATGAAGGAAAGTACTCAAGGGTCTTGATTTTTGTTTGGCAGGCATTTCCTTTTATAGCATTCAAGAGGAGGGGGCCGTATTGAGAAAGGGTGCAGCATGGTGGTTCTCTGTTGTCACTGGCAGGCTTAACATATATAAGCCGTTTACTACATCTCGTGGTGCCTCTGGTTTTAATCATATGCATTCCCAATTATATGTACACATAAGATGGTAAATAGTGGGTTTCCCTAAATGTTCACCCAGAGGATGAAGTTTGTCTTATTCTGTGTGCAGTGAAAACTAGTCTAGCCTGGATCTGCCCCCTAGTTTTTACAAAGAAACTGCATGAAATGAGAGTTTTCGATGGTGTCAAGAGGAGAAACTTACTATTGCTTGGAGTGGTGTGCACATACAACACAGCCTTTGGAACAGGTAGGGATGGATCCTAGGTTGCCAACAGGTGCTAGATGTATTGTTAGAAGGTGTGTGCACAGTACAGGCAGGTGTGAGTCTTAGGTTGTCAAATGCATTGTTAGAGGTTGTGTGTATAGCCCAAGCCAAGTGGAGTACTAGTTGCTGTGGTATTCATTCACTTACTGGAAGATCGCCCCAAAGCCATTCATATCTTCCTGTTTTAGTTTGCATATCTCTTCACTTTGCATTTACCTACTGGTAGTAATTAATAATTATTAGATGTACACATTTTTTAAATAAAATCTTTATTGTTTTCTGTCTCTCACATTCTTCACTAAAAGTTAGCACATGAGCCTTAGCTGTCTTTCCCTGATTCCCTAGTTCCTTAAACTGTCCCATCTCCAACCTGCTCTTGGCTCTGTCCCTCCTCTGGTTCTGAAGAGTCCAGTTCCAGGCTGCTGCCGATCTGGGCTTCCTCAGACCAGTTGTCCTGAGATCAATTAATTCCCTTAGATCTTGAAGCAGCTAGAAGAAAGATGTTTCTAGAATGAGGCCTGGAATGCAACCAGTTTTTGAAACTCCAGGTGGAAAACTTGCTTCCTCCCATGTGTTTCCTTCAAGTGAGTGTGAGGTCCATCTAGGTGGGGTTAGAGTGTCATGGGGCTCTGCTGGCTTAGCTGTGAGGAGATATGCCCAGGCCATTGTGCAGAGTCAGACAGCTTCAAGCCAGAGCCCAAGAGGCCACTGAGGGCATAGGCCCAAAGGATGAAGAACGTTGCTACTCTTTGCTTCCCAGAACTTGTGGAACAAGACAACAGAGAGTTGGTCTTGTCTACTAAGACACCAAAAGAAGATGATAAAGACCAACAAAACACAATAAAAACTGTAGGAACTCTTGAGGGTAACAACTCAGGTGGCCCTCCCTGTTCTTGCTCAGAGGCGAGAAGGTGGCAAGCAGGCAAGACTGGATTTGTCCCTCACTTCTCATGAAGGAAGAGCCCTTCAGTTATATCAGTGCTCATCTCCTCCCCCACCTTAAATAAGGGCACTGAGACCCCAAGCCTGGCCAGAGAGTGAGAAAGTAATGGTTACTTTGTTTGGGGGAAATGTCAAACACCCAGTTGCAGAACTGAGTTGTTCCTTGGTGCTGGGGTCTTCGCGATTTTTTTGAGCACATTGACGTGTACGGTGTTGCTCAGGAGCCTACGCTCACGGATGGTAATAGTGCCTCTAATCTGAGATGCCTGCAGCAGGGCACATGCTCCTTGGTGCTTTCTGATGTGGTTCTATGGAAACCTAGATGTCGTGGGAAACGGTCCCTGCTGATGGCAGTGATCCTCTGGACCTGCGTCTCCATCTCCGTCCGTAGAAGTAGAATCTGCCCGTGGAGGGCACTTCTTGACAATATAGTCTCCTCCCTGGCCTCCTGGAGCTTGAACAGATGTTCTTGGTTCATTTGGGGAGCCTCTTGTCAGTTTCTCACAGCAGGACCTCCTTGCTTGTATGGACTAGCTCTTGGAGGTAGCTTTCTTCCTGGTTGTTCCTTTAAACAGAAACATTCTTAAGGGGAAAACTATGTTACTAATTTTCATGTTTCCATGACTTACTGTAGTAGTAAAGCAGTCCACAAACGTTTCAGTGCACGTGTAGTGTGTGCTAGAGATTGGTCTAAGCAATACTGACGGGCTCAATTCTGTTGGGTGCAAGTAAAGACTTAAACTCTAGGAGATGAAACCCGGGATTGGGTAAGTGCTCTGCCACCAGCTTATGTAAGAGGGGGATTTTATTGGCTCAGAGGGGCGGAGCTGAGGGAGAGGGCTGCAAAGCTACTTTCCCCATACCTCAAGAATACACATTGTCTCTTCTCATGGGCCATGGTTGTGGGGATACCACACAGAGAAAAGAGGCTCACACTGTCCCAGGGGTTCTCAGGTTACGGAGGACCATGAAAGTGACACAAATTTCTTTTGTTGTAAACACAGGCCTAGGGGCCTCTTTGCTCTGGAGGAGATCTTAGTCCATTCTTGATCAGGGGAGAGGTGTCCAACCCCTTCTTAGGCCTAAGAGCAGTCCTGCTACTGATGACATGAATGTAGTATTCATGCTTGTATTTTAGGCGTGAGTCAAAATCAATTCTCAGAATTGCTTGTTTGGTGATAGTGATTAGGATTTTACTTGGTTACCATGACTTGTGTAAGTCACGGATGCAGCTCCAGAGTCAGAACTGAATTCTGCTGATGGCATCATGAAGTTCTATACTCGTGACTAGAGCTTGTCTTATGGGCTACATTTAGGTCTGTTGGCATTTGCTTTTATTTGATTCTGACACCTTCCTTGTAGTTTTTCTTCAGATCTGACATCAAAGTTGGGAGATACTAGGTTGTATATTCACTTTCCTATAAGACCCTGGGAGAAAAATGAATTGAGATTAGTAATGTCTTGGGCTTTCTTTTGCCCCAGTTTTGCTGTAATAATTCATTTGGGCTGTAATTCTAATTAGGAAGAGCTGCCAGAAGGAGAGAATGGTGGGCTATCCCAGACCTTGTCTGACCATGACAACTTTCATTGGCTCTTAGTTTTCTCAACCGCAAAAGGAGATGGTCTCAATTGTATCAACTTCCCAGGTGGTCATGAAGCTAAATTAAGCATGCCTCTGAGAAAGTTTATTATAAGGGGAGGTCTGTGTGAGTGTCTTACTGTCATTGACATAATGAGAACATTAGTGTGAGTGGGAATTGTGGTAGAGTCGCAGAGTAATAGACTGTGTCCTTCAGTGTTAGCTGGTAGTATCTGGCACGTACAAAGCAGTAACACTGTGTTTTAAAATTATTTCTTTATTTAGTTGTTTGGGTTAATACCTGGATTAGTTTAGGCTTCCTTTATGGTTAACATGGTGTCTTAGTTAGAGTTTCCATTGCCGTAAGGAGGCAGACATCACGACCAAGAAAACTCTTATAAAGGACAACATTTAATTGGTTCTGGCTTACAGGTTCTGGAGTTCAGTCCATTATCATGGCAGGAAGCAAGGCAAGATCCAGACAGGTATGGTGCTGGAGGAACCAAGAGTTCTACATCTTACTCCAAAGGCAAACAGGAGAAAACTGTCATTCAGGCAACTAGGAGGAGGATCTCATTGATCTACAGTGACACGCTTCCTACAACAGGCCATACCCATTCCAAGGTCACACCTCCCAATAGTGCCACTCCCAGGGCCAAACATATTCAAAACACCACATAGAGGGTTCCTGTTGAGGATTATAGAGAGCCTTAGTGTTTTCAGACTTCCAAAAACCATCGTGTAAAATCATCTACAATAGTATATCTCGAGTAGGTTGGGTCGTTTGTCATGAAGCTGATTCCAAAGTTATCCACTTCCAGGAGTTGCTGAATTTCTATCCCTGTAGCATGTATATGTGTTTCTTTGGAGTGTGATCATAGTAGTAATTATTTCTAGAATAAAATATTGGTATGACATGAAAGGATATAATTTTCATCTGATTGTTTATATCTGTCATGATTTTATATTTAAATTTGGGCAGTTCTTAGGCACTGAGCTAGAAAGTACCAGCAAAGCTGGATGTGGTGGCTCATGCCTTTGATCTCAGCAGAGGCAGGTGGTCCTCTGGGAGTTAGAGCCAGCTTGGTCCACATAGTGAGTTCAGGACAGACAACAGTACAGACATGACTGACTGATTCCAGTGCCCCTGATCTTTCACTGTAGGATAAAATCAGAGACGCACTTACCTGTTGTTACTGAGGACTTCTTTTACAAAATGAAATTTTTGTTGTTCTTATTCTGATAATGTCTCCTGATTGAAGGCTGGCCTGGAACTCCTTGAGTAAAGAATGACTTTGAACCTCTGACCCTCCTGGCCTTATCCTCTGAGGTCTATGATAGCAGGTACATGGCTGATTTAGTCAGCGCTGAGGTTTGAACCCAGGGCTTCATGCATTCCAAAGAAGCATTGTACCAGCTGTTTTAGAGTTTCTATGATAAACACTACGATGAAAATCATCTTGAGGAAGGAAGGGTTTCTTTCATCTTCCACCTCTCCGGCCACACTTTATCGCTGAAGGACATCAGTCAGAAACGGAAGCAGAAGCTGTGGAGGAGAGCTGCTTACTGACTTCCTCCTCAAGGGTCTTATTCAACTCCGGATGCAAACTGAAATGCCATTCCTCAGGTCCAGAGAGATGTCTTACCCATGTCTTACCATTAATCAGGAAAATGCCACAGGCCAGCTCACAGGCCAGTCTGGTGGGGACATTTTCCTAATCGAGATTTCCTCTTTCCCAAAGACTCTAGCTTGTGTTAAATGGACAACAAACCAGTCAGGACACTAACTGAGCCCCCAAAGAGTAGTTTTTATTCAGAATGCTCTGCCAGGCCACTTTTACTTTGGAGATGAGCTTCAGGTCTAAAGTTTAGTTTCATTGAAATTAATATCTTAAAATAATTCAAGCTACTACAGTAAAGTAGGAAAGTTTACTTTAAAATTAGACACATGTTAAACAAATAGACTTTAACTGATATTATCATTATTGTTATTTATTCTTAATTTTGAGATAGCATCCTGCAGATGGTTGTACTTTTCTATCCTTCTTGTCTTCCTCAGAACTGTTGTGATGATGAAATGTATACCATCATGGCTGGTATTATCATCCTCCTCCTCCTCCTCCTCCTCCTCCTCCTCCTCCTCCTCCTCCTCCTCCTCTTCTTCTTCCTCCTCTTCCTCCTCCTCTTCTTCCTCCTCTTCCTCCTCATTATTATTTCTGTTTTTGTGTAACATAACAGCTCTGGTTATCCTGGAACTCACTTTGTAGACCATGCTGACCTCGAAGTCACAGAGACCCATCTGCCTTAGATTATCTGGCAGCAGTACAATTTTCTTTGATAATTTTTTAAAATTTATTTTTAAAGTTTTTTTTTTGTTTGTTATTTATGAGTATGCATGTTTGCCTGCATGCAGGTTTGTGCATTATGTACGTGACTGGTGTTCTTAAGGCCCCAGAATAGGGTGTCAGATCCTCCAGAACTGGAATTCTAGATTGTTGTAAGTTACCGTGTTGGTGTTGGGAACTGAACTCTGTCTCTTAACCATTAAACCATTTCACCAGCCCCAGCATTTGATAATTTTAATAACATGTAAGATTAACTGATGGCTAATATGTCACCAGATACCATATTAAGGACTTGTTGCTATTGGTATTTAAGCTCTTAGGTTTCTTTATTTCCTCCCTCTTTCCCTCTGTCCGTCCCTCCCTCCTCCCTTCCCTCCCTCCCTCCCTCCTTCCCTCCTTCCTTCCCTCCCTCCTTCTCTCTCTGTTTGTTTTTCTCTCTTTCTCTCCTCTCCTTCTCTCTCTCTCTCTTTCTCCTTCCTTCCTTCCTTCCTTCCTTCCTTCCTTCCTTCCTTCCTTCCTTCCTTCCTTCCTTCCATGTGTTTGGGTTGCACCCCACCCCCCCATACTTGTATGTACTTAATTACACCATTGGGGATTTGGGATGTTGAAGAGAATTTTGTCCAGTTGAGTTGCTCAGGCTTTGGTACCTTGAGCTGTATTGCTGATTGCCTTTTTGGTTGGTCTGTGTGTGGTAGAGAACCAGGTTGTTTTTTTTTTTTTTTTTGTTTCTTTTTTTTCCCCCCCTACAAGTAAACTAGCCAGGAGTTTGGGATTGTGGGGAACAGAATTGGCAGGCTTCTTATTTCCACTCCTTGTGAAATTTCAGTATGGATTCTGATAACACTGTCTCTGTGTAGGGACTTAGCTGGAGATCTTGGCTTCCAGTGGCAGACTGAGTGCCTAGGGAAAAGCCTCTCATCTAGGGAGCCAGCTTTCTGGTTGGATGCCACAGCAGGGTGGTTTGCATGGGAGAGTAAAACATTCCTGGCATTTCTAACCTTTGCCCTAGGGATAGTGGCTTCAGTCTTCAGTGACTCTGTTGTCTGACAGCACTGTGCGCTCAGAGAGACAGTTGGATTAGTGTTTGACCAGGATTGAGAAACATTTATTCACATAGCCTAAGAACTGCTTGAAAGATTGCTCCTCATAAAGGAGCCCTGTTCAGATCCTTTCAAGTTATGTGACTTGAGTAACACTGTGGTCCTGTCCTGTTCTTTCCTTTTCCTTTCCTTTCCTTTCCTTTCCTTTCCTTTCCTTTCCTTTCCTTTCCTTTCCTTTCCTTTCCTTTCCTTTCCTTTCCTTTCCTTTCCTTTCCTTTCCTTTCCTTTGATGTAAATTATTGCTGTGTACCTCGGGCTGGTCTGGAACTCACTGTGTAACGTAGGTTGAACCTGCACTTATCCTCTTGCTTCCGTATTTTGAGTGCTGGGGTTACAGGCGTGGGCCACTGTGCCTGGTTCAACATGCATCCCCTTATGATTGTACCCCACAGTCTCAGGACCAAATGAAAGACAGAGTTAACTTGATGTGATTTGGAATGTGAGATCTCAAGGAGTCCCAGCCGCTTCTGAAATCCTAAAATAATCTATTCTGGTGTTTGGTTGTGATGGGTGTGTCTGTTTAAATATGTTGTTAAGTCTTTGACTTTCAGAAAGAATATGTCTTCTTATCTGTGACAAGATCTCTGGTCTTCTGGTACATAGCCAACACTTTCATTACTTCAAGAGAGATGGTCACAGCACTTCAGAATGGAGACATTTGAAAGCTTCCTGACTTTTTTTCTGTGATATTTTCTCATTTATCTTACCCCCTCCATTTAAATTATAACTTCTCTTTTCAAACCATTCTTTGTCCTCTATTTCTTACACTCCTTATTTTCTTCTATTTTTGTGGGATGCTGGGTCAGAACGGAAGGTTAAGTACACAGTCTGCTATGTGGATGCTTGTTTTCTTCTGGTAACTGACAGTTAACTTGCATTCTGAGTGCTTATGGTCATGATTTCCGTCCCTAAAATGTTTTCAGGGTTTTAGAAATGCTAATCACTTGTACTTCCACTATATATTTTTAAAATTAATGTTTTGAGTAAGTTTTTTCTTTTTTTGTATGGTTGACACATAAAACAATATAAAAGTGTGCGTGGTGGATGTTTACTCTGTCTCCTGGAGGCACCTGCTCAGTTTTCACTCCTTGTATGTTGATGCTACTTTAGGTGCTTGTGTATTCTTCTGGATTCTTCCTTACCAGCCAAATTGCATCTGCACAGTACTCTAAATATACCTTGCTGATTTAACAGAGCATATAGTTTGAGGATCTTTCTAGATGAGTACATGAAAAGCTCCAGAGAGAATATTCTAGATTTTTTTGTAATGCTGCAATGAGAATCCCTCATGTACATACCTAGTCTATTTTGGTAGGGCCACAGGGCCTTTCTGGTTTTTGGCATTTATAGTATGATTGTTGAATTAGGGCCTTTCTTTCTTCCTTCCTTTCTTCCTTCCTTTCTTTCTTTCTTTCCTTCTAATATAGCATTTCAGCTAAATTGGTTGCAGTTTGTGTAAAAAATCCGATGTAATTTACATATGGTAAGATTCAACTCTTGTGTGTGTGTGTGTGTGTGTGTTTCCTACTGTTGAACCCAGTACCCTACATATGCTGAGTGAATACTGTACATCTGAGCCATATCCCCAGCTTCTTCTAAATGAAAATGTAAAAGTCCATGTGTTTATCATATGGGTTTGTTTGTTTGGTTTTGGAAAAGTGTTTAATGTAGGCCAGGTAGCCTTGAACTCTCTATGTAGTTGGGGGTGACTTTGAATTTCTGTTCCTCCTGCTTCCTCTCCAAAGTGATAGGATTACAAGCGTATGGTGGTGTGTGTGGCACAGGGTTGAACTCAGGACTATCTACTTGCTAGGCATGTATTCTAAAACCGAGCTATGGTTATATTTGTTATGTTCCAGCATCTGAGGAACCATATAGACCCGGTCACAACCAAAAACATTCTCAGCCTCCTAAAAAGTATCCTGTGTAGGTTTTGTTTGTTTGTTTGTTTGTTTAATAGTTAGTCTTGCCAAGCCCTGTCTAACAACGATTTCTATTTCTGTAGTTTTACTGTTTAAAAGGTATCATATATGTTGGGCTGGGGAAATGGATGAGTCAGCAAAGTGTCTATTGCACAGGCATGAAGACATGAGTTTGATCCCCATCACCCATGTAAAAAGCCAGCGTGGTGCCATGGGTGTGTGGTCTCAGCTCAGCATGGGGCTGTGTAGACAGAAGGATCCCTGGAGCTCCTTGGCCAGCCAGCCAGTGAGCTGTAGGTTCGGTGGGACTCCCTGCTTCAGAACAGTAAGGTAGAGAGCACCTCTGACTTCTCATACTTGCTTTTTAGTATAGTCACGGAAACATGAAACCATCGCCAAGGCTAATTTAAGAGCATTTTTCATCACTGTGAAAGCAAACTAACCACCAGTCTTTCTGTCCATTTTCCCCATTTCTGGACATTTCATGTGCATGGAATGATTTAGTCTGTTTTATAAAATAAGCAGCATATCTTCTTGAAGTATTCGCTGTAGGGTACACAGCAGCAGCTAATTCCTTTTAAGAGACAGATAATATTTTAGTGTATGAATATACTATGTTTTGTTTATCTATACGTCAGTCGATGGGCATTTGGGTTGTTCCTCCCTTCTGGCTCATAGGAATAATGCTGCTATAAACATTCGTGTCTGAATTTGCATTTTCTTAATGATTAGTGATTAGGTGGGCTGGTAGAGTATATAGGCCAGTGGTAGAGTTGTGCTTAGTGTGTATGAGACCCTTGTTTTGATGTTCTGTGCCAGAAAAATGGGGAAGTTAATGATTGATTGTGAGAACCTACTTGTGGATCTATATCTTGTCTGTGAATATCATTTCAGACATTTGACCTCTTAATTTCTTACTTTGAAATAAATTCTGCTTTACAGAGAAAAGTTGCCAAGGTGATGCAGAGGTCTGTATTGCTTGTTACACAGTTTCTTCTGTTAATACTTCAGAATATATCGAAAAAAAAAGAGATTAATATTAGACTGATAAGTACTGTTACATTAAATTATAGACTTGGCTTTTACTATTTCTTCTGGTAAGGCTTTGTGAGCTAGTCACCATCCTTTTGGGATGTGGCTGCTGCTAGGTTGCCGGTGCCTCAGTGGATAGCCAGTTTCACACCCATGTGTATATGGGGAGCACTAATTGAACTCAAGGGGCTTGTTACCAACAAAACAGAAGCAAGAGGCTGGAGGGTGGTAGGTAGGGGCACTGGGGGAGTTGCAGGGAGTTAATACCAGGTGGTTTTTGATCAAAGTACATTGTATACATGTACAGATTTTTCAGCAAATAGGCAAAATATTATTTAAAAAACATTTGGGAGCGGAGCATACTTTGCACCAGGATGCAGAGGCAGGTGGATTGCTACTTCTAAGCCAACCTGAATTACACAGTGATACCTCATGTTAAAAATCAAAACCAAAAATGCTGGGTGTTTTTCTTGGATTTTTGAGATTTCTTTATTCTCAATGCAAGTATGTTATTAGATAAAAGGCTATGTTTTAAAAGGGAGTTGTTTTATTTATCTATACATATATGTATATATGTGTATGTATTTACATGTGTCTTTGTGTTTTCCATGTGTGGGTGCCCAAGGAGGTGTTGGATCCCTTGGAGCTAGAGTTACAGATGATTGTGAGCCACTTAACGTGGGTTCTGAGAACCAAACTCAGGTCCTCTGGAAGAGCTGCAAGTGCTCTTAACCACTGAGCCATCTCTCCAGCCCCTAAAGGCCAGTTTTTAATAAAAAAATATTTATTATTCTTATTATTTTATTTGTATAGGTATATTTCCTACAAATGTGTCTGTGTACCACACATGCATGCATGGGCCCCATGTTTGACAGAAGAGTGTCAGGTCCTCCAGCACTGGGGTTAAAGACAAACTGCCATGTGGGTGCAGGGAGAATCTGGTTCCTCTGGAAAAGCAGCTAGTGCTTCCTCCTAACTGCTGAGCCTCGTCTAGTGCCAGTAAAGGCTACTTTTTAACTTGGAAAAAGTTCTGCAAAAACAATTTCATTTGTAACAAGAGTTATTAATTATAGTGTTTTAAGTCAAAACAAATCTATACTTTAAATGTTGATTTAAATTACTCAATATTAAAGGTTTGCTGTTTTCTTTAAGACACAGTAAGTGAATTGTGTTCTGAAAGTTAGAAAAAAAACCATATATTTTTCTCATCCACCTTGGCTTTTGTCAGTGTATTCTTAAGGCAGCATTTTCTTGTTGAATAAGTTCTATGATGTGACTTTTTGACACCGCAGGAGAATATCCACGGTAGACATGAGGTGGTGGTGCACATTCAAAGGACCTAAGGGACTTGGGAGTGCAGCTCAGAGGTACAACATGTGCATAGCATGCATGACGACCTCTGCTCAAGCCCCAGCACACATATAAAAGCCCTTTAAGATTGGTGTGGAGGAAGGAAAGAGTCTGGCCTGGAACATTTGGTACTAAAACCAGACGTTTTAAATTTTTTTCTTTTACTGTGAATGTCAGTACAGAAATATTTGTGCCTAGGCAGATGGTAATAAATATTTGCTACTCCTATGAATTATTATAATATAAATCATTTAAAAATGTTCACAGGGGGTTTCCTTTTGGCCATGTTTTGTAGCTGCTGAGGCTACAGATGACTGTCAGAAGGCCTGTTGTAGTGCCTAGTGAGGCAGCCACACCTGCATGAGATGAGTAACCTGACAGGTGCTCAGTGCTGTGGAGACACTGCATGGTAACAAAGTGGTCTCTGGATGAGGATTGAGTGCCAAGGAAGCCTTGTGGACAGAGGGCACAGAGCCTGGGGTGGGGATGACCAGGTGGCCTGATGAAAAATGGATACTTCTGGGCTAGGCAGTGGATGGGAGATGGAGGGAGACAGTGACACTGCTGATAGTAGGAGGTCTGATTTTGAAGAGTTTTACTATTACAGACTTTGTTGGTAGAACCGTTGGCAGGACCTTGGTGAACTGCTCAATGAGAGGACAACGTTAGAAAGGGCAGCAATGGGGACGCTTACATGCTGTCTTAGTGTTGATCAAGGCAACTCTTAGAAAGACAACATTTAATTGGGACTGGCTTACAGGTTCAGAGGTTCAGTCCACTGTTATCAGGGTGGGAGCATGGCAGCATCCAGACAGGCATGGTGCAGGAGGAACTGAGAGTTCTACATCTTCATCTGAAGGCTGCTAGTGGAAGACTGGCTTCCAGGCAGCTAGAATGAAGGTCTTAAAGCCCACTCCCACAGTGACACACCTACTCCAACAAGGTCACACCTTTTAATAGTGCCACTCCCTGGGCCAAGCACATACAAACCATCACATGTGCTGATACAGTTGCCCTTGTGACAGCAAATAGGACAAGCAGGAGGGTCACTTGTCAGATATGTAATGGAGGCAGCACAGACAAGGATACTAAATTTGGGTGTGAGAGAAAGATGGCTTAAGAAAGACAGACTTGGTGGACAGATGGACATGCCAAGCACTGGAGAAGAGTCCTTCCCCAGGTCGAGTGGAACAATGGTAAGCCAGATTAGTAAAGTAGAATTTGGGACTTTTCTTCCTAGTCTAAAGAGAACTGGTCAGCTATGTGATTGAGAGTTTATTGGGCCAGAGACTTAAAGCCTTTTAAGTAAGACCTGGCTTCTGCTCATCCTTAGAGAGGTCTTCATCTCAGAGCAACATCACCGGGCAGTGCAGTGTGCAGTGATGTGTGTGAGGCTGACTAGAAGTCCATGTCTAAGCATTGTTTTATGCAATTTCCGTCTTATTCTCAGTTCTGGTCGTTGAAGGGCACATCTGTTATTGTAAATGAGCTTGTGTAAGATAAAGTGCAACTCTATTGAATCATGAGAAGATATGATGACCCCTGTTAAGCTGACATTCCTGGAGCTGTGTGGGCATGGGGAAGAGGGCTGCTTTTAATCCAGGATTGCTTGTCGTCCTTAGTAGCTCTTTCTTGGTTTTCGGTGTTTGGGCTGTGTGAGAAATTGGATTTATATGCACTACAGGCTGTTCGTAATTTAGAAAAGTGATGGTTTTGGTAGTAGCAACTATTTAGTTGTGTTCAGTGCACCTGGAAATCCCTTTGAATGTAGTATTTTGTGCAGTTCCAGGACTTATGTTGGTTTAAGAGATGTACTGTGTTGGTCTGTTTGGGTTACCATTACAAAAATGCCGTAAGTTGGTTGACTTAAACAACAGAAATTATTTTCTCCCTGGTTTTTGGATACTGAACCCTCATACAGGAATCTGACCAGTTCATGTTGTGGAGAGGGCGTTTGGCCTGGAGTGTGGATTGCTTCCTTCTGTGTGGGGTACATACTCTTTCCTTTGCTTGCAGGTGGATGGAGGGAGGAAGTGTGGGAACAAGTTTTCCAGTGTTTTTCAAAAAGAACAATAACACCACGGAGTGATTATCACAGTGTTATGACCTCAGATTTCCCCTCGCAGGCTCCTACCTCCAAGGATGATCACTTCAAATATGGTTGCCCCGTCAGGGCTTCAAAGAAATGTGTATTATAAATACTATGGTAGCCGTTTTAAATATTGGGGTTCTTTAGCATTTCCCCATGTGTGAAAGTTGAACAAATGGCATGGTTTTTAGGGGTTCATACTTTAGGCGTTCTACTAGGAAACGGAAGTGAGTTAGTGAAAAACAATGCATCAGTGTCCTGGGCAGGAGCTCTAAATTTGTGAGGTGCTCACGAAATTGTTCATTTGTAAGATTCAGTTAGTGTGCTGGAGTCTTAAGTTCTTAAGTAGGGTAATGTACCCACGTACAGATTCACTGTTGTTAATTTGCATAGCACTTTTGTGTTGTAATCGGCCTTCACACACACTGAATTACTAATTAGTATAATCCTGATGATTATAGTTTAATTTTATCACAGAATGTGGCCTGTTACGTCAACTATAAGTTTTCTCTGGAGATGTATTTTTTTCCAACTCTTATTGGAAATAGGTTTTTTTTTCCTCATTTACTACATCCTGGTTATGGTTCCCCTCCCTTTACTCCTGGAGAGATACTTGAACAGGAGACGTTTGTTCTTAGAGGTTTATCGCTGTTTCATCTCAGTCAGTACCCTGCTGGAATGAGTGCCCAGTCTCATCTGGGAGGATAGAGATGGCCTCACCCTACCACACACGTGCAAAGATGTAAAGCAGACACTCGTACATTAAATCATCTGAAACCAGGCATACAAAGTATTTCCTCTTTTTGTTTTTATTTTTGAGACAAGAATTTATGTGTCCTAAACTGGCCTGTTATGTTGCTGAGAATGAGCTTGACCTTCTGATCGTGCTGCCACCTCCCAAGTGCTGGGATTAAGTCTCTGCCACTGTATCTGGTTTTTCATAGAGAGCTGAAAGGAAGGGAGACTTCATATTTTAGTGTCCAAAGCTAAAGTTGTGTGTGCTGTATGTTTTGTTTGGCTATAGTTTTCCCTGCCACATTGAATACAGTTTTATTTTTCAGCATTTGAAACACAGGCAGGTGTGTGAGAGGAGGGAGCAAAGTGGCACACCTGGTCAGACTCCTGGTGTCTCAGGGTTTACTGCTGTGAACAGACACCACGGTGACCAAGGACAACATTTAATTGGGGCTGGTTTACAGGTTCAGAGGTTCAGTTCATTATCATCAATGCAGGAACATGGCAGCATCCAGGCGGCTAGGATGAGGGTCTTAAAGCCCACACCCACAGTGACACACCTACTTCAACAGGGCCACACCTTCTAATAGTGCCAGTCCCTGGGGCGAGCATATGTAAACCATCACACCCAGTGTAGTCTCTGAGTATGGGGCTGCTGCTTTGTCCATAAGAATGAATTCCCTGGCAGTGAGTCAGCTGACAGTGTTAGGAAGTGGAATTCTGTGGAGGAGCAGAATTTCTGTATCTGTGTGGTATCCCAAGGGCGTATATAGTTGTCTGAGCCCACTGAATCACAGATAGCAGGGTGAATGTACAGTCATACAGCTCTACATTACAGCCGGTTCATATGCATCGGAAGGATACCTGTTTAACCATCACACAACTTTATTTCCAAAATATAAACACAATAGGTAGGGCAGGATATTGAAAAGGTTTCATGAAATAGAGTCTGAAGCTGCTTGATACGTCTGGTCAGGCAGCAGCTTTTAGTGGATCAATTAATCCAGCTTTAAGTCTCAGTGATACAGTTCTAGGCTGTACATATTTGTACACCCGAGACCCCCAGCCACATGCTAAGCGCTTGTGAAACATACCTGTGTGCTAGGAACTGAGATCATTGCATGGTACAGGAAGCCTGTAGCTTGGGACCATGCTTGCAGGATTCCTGCTGTAGTGTGAGCGAGCAGTGTGCTGATGTAGAAGAATTAACACCTCAGAATGCAGTTAAACAGCACAAAGGAAGGGTGAAGTGAACTGTGGCCCTGTCTCTGGACTTTGTTCAGTCTTATTTCAGATAACTCTGCAACAGTTTGGTGAAATGCATCCTATAGAGTAGAAGATTCTAGAGAATTTTGAGCATCGGTTCCTACACGATCAACCCCCTCCCCCCCCCTTTAATGTGCCAGAGATCTAACCCAGGACACTTGCTAGTTAAGACCTCTCCCTCTGAACTGCATTGTACCCCACATGGTGGAACACTTCCACTTTTTTTTTTCTTTAAAGGGTTTACTCTGTTAATTCCAGCTCCTTAAGTCACAAGGACATTGAGCTGAATGGTGCTCTGTCCCTTTCTGTTGGTGTGTAAGATGTAAGGTTTGGTGTCAAGTGGGCAGTGAACAAAGCCGAAGGTTTCTGCCAGCTGTAAACAACTGCATCCTGTTGATTGAACAGAAATATCTCAGTGAATGTGTGTGTGTGTGTGTGTGTGTGTGTGTGTGTGTGCGCTAAAAGTAGATTCCTTCAGGTTTTTGTTTTTTGTCAGAATAGGGGCGGAGTCACTGAACAGGAAGAAAGGAATCTGGTAAACAGGAATTGCTGCTGAGAGATGGGCTGAAGGGAAGATGGGAGCCTTGTGAGAATGAACTGCAGCTCTGCTCTTCCATCACTGCTGTGGGAGGAGACCTGAGCTTCGCTAGCACTGCGTGGTGCAGCTGACAGGACTGGGAAGTTATTTCAATTGATCTCCACAGATTAGGCAATTGTGTTCAATTTTAATAGTCTCAGTGTTTACACTGTGAGGAGATACCGTTCATTGTCTTAGTTTGTTTTTGTTTTTTTGAGACAAGGTTTCTGTGTAGCCTTAGCTGTGCTGGAACTCACTGTGTAGTCCAGGCTGGCCTCAGACTTAAAAGGATCCACTTGCCTCTGCCTCCCAAGTGCTGGGTTTAGAGGTGTGAACCACTATGGCTGGTTTTGCTTGCTTGCTTGCTTGCTTGCTTGCTTGCTTGCTTGCTTGCTTGTTCTCTCTCTCTCTCTCTCTCTCTCTCTCTCAATTTTCTTTATTACATTTTGTGTGTGTGTGTGTGTGTGTGTGTGTGTGTGTATGTGTGAACGAGACGCTGTGGAGGTCAAAAGAAAGCTTGCAGGAGTTGGTTCCTTGCTTCTAATATGTAGGTCCTGGGGATTGAACTCAGGTTGTCAGGTGTGGTGGTGTCTTAGTGGCTGAGCCATCTCCTCCCACCCTCTTTGTTTGTTTGTTTGTTTCTATTGTCCTGTTATGTAGTCAGGTTGATCTCACTCATAATTTTCCTGTGTGGGATCAAGGGTGTGTGCCACTACGACTGTTTTTGTTTTTGTTATGTTTTTTTTTTTGTAAAAATACTGTTCATTTAGTATTGTTAGTAAAGTCTCAGTAGTGAGGTAGCCATCTTTTTTACTGTTCAAGAAGGTTGGGAAAGTGGCAAGTGAGATTCTTACCTATTTGTCTTCCCAGAAATCAAGCAAAGAAACAGAAGAAAAAAAAAATCAAAACCCGAGACATCTTTCACTCTGGAGCAGGTGGTTTTAGAAGTTGCATATTTACCCCACTAATATTGTCATTTCTAAAATAACTTTGTGATGTGTCTCTTGTAATCACCAGATGCTAGGCTGTGGTAACAGCTCCACGTGTTCTTCAGGGGTTGCTGCAGTCTGGGGAAACAACTGGATAAATAGGGTGGTAGTGTAGAGGACTGTTGTAATTATGGGGAAACTCCATGAGATGCCATCAGAGTCAGCTCCAGTAGATGAGAAGGAAACAGTCTAAGAAAGCACTTTACTTATCAGGGCTGGGAGGATAGAGTCAGCTGTTGACAGTGTTATTTCATTGCTTAGGGGAATGTGCAAGCATTGATGTTGAATGAGTGCATACATAGCGTTCTCTCCATGCAGCGAGAATGTATAAGTATTCAAAGCCATTTTAAAGCACTATGAAGAATGACTTCCTACCGTGTGTCCATTCTCTAGCACCCCTTTCACACACTTGAGACAGTCTCATGATGCTAGTCATTTGCTTAATTACCTATTTTAAACAAACATTCTGTGTATGTAGATCATTCTGTGTATGTAGCTCTTACTCTTACGTGTTTCTGTCAGCTGATTCAGAGGTGAGCCTCCTGCTGACCAGTGGGTGTGCAGCCTTCTGCACGTTCTTCTGCAGTCCTTAAGGTGGGTAGTTAACTAGTTTCACAGACTGAGGCTTCACACACATAGTGCTGTGTTGTGAATATCACCGTGTGCATGCATGCATATGTAGACTGCCTTAGTTTGTGTTCTGTTGCTCTGAAGAGACACTATGACAGCAAGTCTTACGAAAGGAAGCACTTAATTGGGGGCTTGCTTACAGGTTTAGAGGTTTAGTCCATTATTATTATGGCAGGGAGCATGGTAGTATGCACACAGGTACTGTGGCAGTATCTGAGACCATTACATCCTGATCCATAGACAGACAGACACACAGACACAGACACAGACACAGACACAGACACAGACACAGACACAGACACAGACACAGGTTGAGAGAGACAGACAGAGAGAGAGAGAGAGAGAGAGAGAGAGAGAGAGAGAGAGAGAGAAAAGCAGAAGAGAGACATATAGAGAAAGGCAGAGACTGAGTGAATGACTGGGTCTGACTTGGGTATTTGAAACCTCAAAGTCTACCCCTAAGTGACACTTCCTTCAACAAGGCCACATTTCCTAATCCTTCTAATCTTTTCATGTGGTTCTACTCCCTGTGAGTCTAAGGAGGCATTCTCATTCAAGACACTGCATAGATATATTTTGTGAGATGATTATGGATTCAATTCCTAGTAGTGGAATTACAAATGTGTATGCATATATTTAATATTTTGATAGATATTGCCAAATGGCTCATGGAATAAGCAGTTCCTATTTATATTTCTACCAACAGTTTGGAAGAATCCATCCCTGCAATGAATTTTTATTAAACTTTGAATTTGGCTAATCTGAGAAATATATGTTAGATAGCATTTCCTTGATTGTGAGTTTGAATGTATTTTCCTATATTTTACGGATGGTATTAAAAGGTAATTTCAACCATTTTATTTATCTTACCCAGAAATACCTATTTTCCTTTTATACAGAGAGTGTTATTTAGAACAGTTTTTAAAGTGGCTCAATTTGGATATTTATTTTTCCTTCCTCTGATGTCATTTAGAACCCCAGATCATAGTAATATCTTACTTTTTATTCCTTTCTTCTGCTATAGTTAAAGATAATTGATTTTTTTTTTAACTTTGACAAGTGAGGACCATTTTCTCAGATATATTGGAACCCAGTAGATTTCTGATGAAATCAATAAGCAATTTATTTTGAAAATAAATTATGGGATGGAAAACCCTGCAGGCACATTGGCAAGTGGATTGGGGCAGATGATCAAATATTTCAGTTCTATGTCTACATTTCGTGAGTCTTTCACACAACAGCTGCTGTGGAGGAAGGGCTGACTTAACTAGAAAACTTTGTGATTTGTTCAAAAATTGAAAAGAAATGGATTTGGTTACTAAGGGCTAAAGCGTGTTGCTTAATAAGTAAGCAATAACAATTCTATAGATAATAAATAAATAACAATTCTATAGTTTTGTTTTTTTGTTTTCAGTATTTTAAAATAGTTTTCTATGTTAGCAATTGTAATATTTGATAACAGTTTCTGGCTTCTTTCTCGTGCCAGGGCGTGTGTTAAGGCCCTGTGAGATCACGTTTGCTGTGCGATGGTCCTCACCACCCTTCAGAGGCACGGAAGCACAGTGGTTGGTCAGGCTGCTGCAGTGTTCAGAGGTGGGGCTGGTGGACAAACTCAAGAACAGTGTGTAAGCCAGGCATAGTGATATACCTCTGTAATCAAAGCACATGGATGGTTGAGGCAGGAGGCTAGTCTGAGCTCCATAGTGAGATGTTGTCTCAAAGAACAAACCAATACACAATAAAAAACTCAAACCAAAATGGTTTTCAAGCATTGGGAGAATGGATCCAAAGAATAGGGAAGGGGTGTACACTATTTGTTCACTGAGCCTATTTTATTAACATAAATATTATAAAACAATTCTTATGTACTTTTTCATAATCCAGGAGGATTTTTTCCTTCCTATTTCTATTTCCCCCAATCTCCCTATTTTCCTTTTTCCTAATTTCAATTTTAAAAAATGTTGGTGTTTGTTCTACTCTTGGCGTAAGCCTTTCTGTGTAGTCTGGGGCGGGGGGGGGGGGGGGGGAGTGTCTGTGGAATATATGTATATTAAGCCTTGGTTAGGGAGCTGTGGAGTTGGCTCAGTGGTTAAGACCGTGGCTGTGCATTTGAGAGGACCAGAATTTGAAATCCTACAGCCAACATAAAATGCTGAGAGTGTTATGTGCCCACTTTTTATCCCAGCACTTGGGGGGAAGAGACAGTGGACACCCTGGCTAGCAAGACTAAGTGGGCAAGCTATGGGTTTAGTGAGATACTCTGCCTTGCAGATACAGTTCAGTGCGATTGAAGAGGACACCCAGTGCCGACCTCTGCCCTCCACTGGTTTCCTGTGCCACACACAGACTGTTCTCTGTGAAGAACTTTGAGCTGTGTCATCAGTGTGGTTACCACAGCTGCAGTCAGACATTGTGTTGTGTCTTCATAATACTGATTATCAAGGAGGTTTTTCAAGATTGTCAGAATGATTTTTTAAAAACAATTGTTTCCTTTTTTTTTTTTTCCCTGGTATTGTCTCACAATGAAGCCCGGGGTAGCTTTGCCCTGAGTCAGTCCTCCTTCCTCTACCTCCCAAGTGCTGAGATTTACAGGCTGCACCACAGCATTAAGGGCCTCTGCATGCTCAGTAAGCATGCTACCAGCTGAGTTGGTTTTAAGATTAATACATATATACTAAGTATGTACTATGTCTGAAATCCCGTGTTAGATTGTGGCTATGAATTTATAAATGATTCATGGGGACACCCAGACTTTCATGGATTCACATTAGGTACACAATGGGAAATGTTGAAGACTAGTTAAGATGGCCATTGGCATATTTCGTTCACCAAGCAGGGATTGTATTAAATCCCACTGTTTCTTTACCAGTTCATCCTTGTGCTCTGGACCCTAGGACACCAGTTGCCTTCAGTGCCTTGTCTTCTTAGGCGGCTGACTCTTCCGACCTGTGTTTTTCTTGACAATTTGAGGGTTGGTGGTAGATATCCATCCTTTGGCATTTCTCTGATGGTTTCCTCCTCGTTGGGCTGTGGTTATGGGCGCTCCTGAGGCCACAGATACAAAGAACCGCTTCCGTCACCTTGTTGGTGCAGACCTTGACTGCTGGCTGAGTTAGCACTTGTCAGGCCTCTTTCAGAACATGCCCTGACCAGAACTTGTGTTCTTTGGATGCAAGTCTCTCAAGGGGTGGGGAGTTAAGCTTTCTTCCTAGAGGGAGGGTGGAACATCCGTACAGACTGCAGTACTGTATTTGAATTCTGTGAACTAGATTTTATTCATCTCCGCATGGATTTGGGCACAGTGACTCTTTGAATTATAACATTACATGATATTTCTCACGTTTTCCCAGCCCTTTCAGCTCATTCCTGTCCACGAATCCCCTAGTTCTTCTGCTGCTGATAAGTATTGTGGGCTCAAAGTTCATACCTGGAACCTGGCAGTTTTTGGAAGAAGTCCGGTTCTTTCCAGCACCGTGGTGCAGAGAGCGTTGTTGCTTCAGGGATGTCCCTTCCAGCATCACCTCACAGAGCAGAAACAAATGTGCACAGACTGACATGCGCTAAGTGTAGGCACTTGTGCTATCAAGGCCTGCATGACACTCCTTATTTTTAGTTCTGTGCTGACAGGTAGCTAGTTCAGGACCCCACCCAGTGGGCAAGTACTTGTCATTGAACTGAATTCGCAGGCAGTGACTGGACTTTTGAAGCTTCCCCAGGTGATTCTAATTTGGAGCTTGGTCAGTTGGTCCAGCAAAACCAGCAAGCTCCATGCCAAAGAGCAATACTGTACCAAAACCAAAAAGGTGAACAGCAACTCAGACAGTGTCCAAGGTCCTCTTGCCTCTATACACGTACATACACATGTACACATACACAACCGCAGACACACACACACACACACACACACACACACACACACACACACCACACACACGCGCGCGCGCGCACCCCCCCAAGAAAGTGGTATATATATATATGGTGCTTATAAAAAGCTGTATAATTGGTTTCTGGGACACATAAAATGTGCCTGTGATTCTGAGACTACCTTCACACTCCTGTCACTGGTTTCTACCAAAGCAGAACTTGTCTCCATCCACTTGGTCTAATGCACAGCGGAGGGGTGCACATGTATGCATGTGTATGCACTTGCCACAGTGTGTGTGGAAGTTCGAGGAAAACTTGAGGAAGTCAGTTCTCTTCTTCCACCATGTGGAGCCCAGGGATTGAACACAGCTTGGCGGCAGCTGCTTTTACTTTTGGAATGATCTCACTGCCCAAATGTATAATTCTTAAGCAGCAAGGAACCTGACTGAATCTAGAGTCGAATCTTGCTTGAGAGCCCAAGCAAGTCACCAATCTCTGTCTGTACCTGACTCCAAGTCTGTATAAAAATGCTTTTTCTGGGCTGTGCCTGTGTTGCAGTCCTGCAATAACATCTTGAGACAGGATCCAAGTTCAAAACCCTCTTGGGCTACAAAGTCAGTTCAAGCCACCTTACCTCAAGATTAAAAATTAAATGATGGGGGTGGGGTGCTGAAAATGCAGGAGGCTCTAAATTCAGTCCCCAGTTTAACATGAAGGAAAGAAGAAAGGAAGGTGGGGAGGTATGGAGGGAAGGAAGAAGAGAAGGAGGGAGCCTCCTGTCTCCTTAGTTGATCATTAATTCAGTCTGCTATCACCAAAACCAGTTTACTGTACAGATCCACTACACTGACAGGTAAACTGCGTTACCAACCACTGGTTCTAAGTGCTTGAAGCAACCACCTATTTCTGGAGCAAAAGGCCTGGGCCGGGGGAGGCTTAGTGGGAGACAACTCAGGTAATCTGAGCATCCATGGTAATCTGCACTTGGTGACACCTGATGTAGTCATCCCCCAAAACAAAATCAACTTATGAGTGCAAATATTTCAGAAGATGGAAATGTACAAGGCAGTGTGTTAGTCAATAATACAGTGTGCTTCCACTCCTCCTTAGAGAACAGAGGAAAAGCCACATAACAGAGGTTCCAGGAAGGGAAGAAACCAGCTACTGTTACTGTCCTTGCTGAATCCTACCTGCCTACTACAGACTAACAGTCTCCTACTTAGCCCACAGAGAATCCTGGGTCCTTTGGAGTGCTAGGAGAGAACGCTCATTTCTTTAAATTATAAGGTCAGATGTTAATAGCAGTGGGACCCTAAGATCTTAGAGCTAGAGAATCCCAACTTACGAAGAAAACATTAGTGTCTAAAGGAGTAAATCAGTCATCTCCTAAAATGTAAGTCTTTATCTATAGCCAGTGTGCATGCCCTGGCTGGCTGCTGTACTAGGGACTGAGAGGATTAGGAACAGTGTAACGATTAAAGCACAGTTCTTTGTTCCCTCAAATACTAAACAAACAGCAAACACATACCCTTCCTTTCACGTACTGAAATGTGTTCACCTTTGTGTAGGTTGGCTAATTCTTAACGGCATTTAAAATTAATCCTTTACGTATAAGTTTACATTAGCATCCTTCCTGGAACACCCTACAATTTCTTCTAAAGTCTAGATCCCTTTTTAAAAGAAACAGCACGATTCAGTGACAGGGTTTGGGGGAGGGGATGCTATACACTCGAGCAAAAACTCAGCCCTCTTGTGTTGACGGTTCCTCACCATATAAAGCCACTGGAGGCTCAGTTTAAAGAAAAAAGATCTAAAGAAAAAGATCTCTCTAGTCTCTAGCTATATTCCTTAATTACTAAGCCCTGTCATACGCATCCAGGAATGGCAGTACATGCCTATAACCCTAGCACTTGAAAGACAGAGGCTGAGGCAGGAGGATCACAAGTTCATGGCTAGACAAGACTACTAGCCAAATCTTGACTCTGGCTCCCCTGGCCCCTTACCACATAACACATGCACACATACACATGGACACACAAACATGCACATATGCACACACACATATGCAATTGATTTTGATATTTAATAATAACGCATCCTTAAAATTAGTATTACCTGATTAGCTAGTAAGTCTTTCATCTCGTCTGTGTTGTCTGTGAAACGAGGAACAGTGGCCCTCAGACCTTAGTGGATTCCCTTTCATACTCAACATTATGAGTATTTTAAGACCTTGTATACAGACTAAAGGTCAAAGAGAAGATGTAGGAAGTTTCGTTTAGCACCAGTCACTAATATGTCAGAGTTAAGCCTAACTAGAGGAAACCCACAGCATTGACAAGTTGCGAAGAAGGTTCAAGGGCCAAATCCTGGTGCTTAGTGTTGGTCACAGAAATGAAAAGAAAATCACACTTGCTTCTCAGGGGCTTCTGGAAGCTGCTGTTCTGCTAAGGAGCTGTAGCTCTGTACTCTTCTGAGATCATACAGGTTTCTTCCAAGTCCACAAAGCCCTGGAAAGAGCACCAAGCCCAGTATCCAACTACATGGTAAATAAAATGAATCGATGTCTCAAGCACTCATTTTCTTTCTGCCCAAGAAACTCAAAAAACTGCTAAAGGCATAACGGGTTCTATCCAGTAGTTTTAGTTTTCCATTTTGATTGATAGTCAACCGCTTACCCGGTTCTCTGTTTGCTTTCCCTTGTTTTGACAAGCTTAGGACAGCGGTTTTCAACCTGTGGGCCATGACCTCCTTGAGGGTTGCATATCAGATATTTACACTGTGTTTCATAACAGTAGCAAATTACAGTTATGAAGTGGCAACAAAATACCTGTTGAGGAACTGTTTTGGAGGGTCTCAGCATTAGGAAGGTAGAGAACCACCGGAAGTTTAGAACTTCCTAGACTCCAGGAAATTAAGAAAAATGAATGTTTTGGCATTTCTTCTGTATGGCCTTGAACAAAGGTGGAAATATTCATCAATATACGCTTGTCTTAAGCAGTGTTAATGAAAAGGGCTGAGCTTCTTTGTAAGAAGTTTCAGGTAGGGAAATAGGTGGTGCTATCTGTGTCTCTGGTGGGCACGACTGGGTGTTATTTTGTTCTTTCCTACTTGAGTCAGTTCTTTATTGATGTCAGAAGTTTCTGGAATCCACGTGTGTGTGATACTGCACGAGGCAGGAAAGTTCCATGTGTGCATTTTCGTACTTTGCGGGGACTGAAACCATGATTGGGCAAGGCAGGCTGAGGCCACAGCTGACTACTAATGTACCCTGTGCCTCACAGGACACTCGTTCTTAAAGTGCAGTGAAAAAGCAATATATTTTATTTGTCTTTTATGATTGCAAAGTGTAGAGCGTGTAAGACCAGCTTTATTACCTTTGTAATGCCATTGCTCTAGAAATTGAGAAAAGTACTCACAGATAAAATACTAAGTTTTTGTTTTGTTTTTTGAAGCCAACAGTTTAGGTTATCAAGCTGAATAATTTTCTCCTTCCTTGCTCTCTCAGCATTTGAACCTTCATGTATTTGTTATCATCAAGTTAGTTATGGCACCCAGTAGTGTCAAACTCACAAAAGCCAAGCAATATGAACATCTGCCTTTAATATACGGGAGCATCAGGAAGCGGAGGCAGGCCAACTAACAATGCTTGCTTTCAGGTCACAGTTCTCTTGGTTAAAAAAAACAAAAACAAAACCAAAAAAAGTGGGATGCTATGTCCTGCTAGAAAATAAGTACCTATGGGATTATGTTTACTAGAAATACAGTTATTAATAAGAAAGAGTTGCCACAGGCAGAAAGCTTTCAAAGCCCAACCCCTGGAAGTTGGGCTTGGCAAAAAAGGTTACATAGACTTAAACAACAACAACAACAACAACAACAACAACAACTACAATCCCCTAAAAACAACTCTCAGTGCCCAGACATACTAGGATATCTGTGAACCATTAGGTAGAGTTGATACGTGGTTTAAAGAGGCAGTTCCATTTCTGTGCTGGACAGGACCTGATGTGAAAGATCTAATTGGAAATAGAAATTGTTCTTAACATAGGGGATCTTGAATTAATAGAGTCTGGAAGGAAAGGCAGAAACTTTATTCTGATATTTGTATGTTGGAAAGATACAGTTTAAGAATGCTAGGTGATCTCCATCTATCACCTGTGTGGTTTGAGCCAAATTAATGTCTGAAGTCACATACTTCTCTGCAAAATGGAGCTTTGAAAGAATCTCCTCATAAGACCCCTCCTCAAAGATCAAAAAGGCGTCCTTTCAAACAGGTGGCATTTATGAGTACAGCATCATCGAAACTATTCATTGAATTTGGCATTTGGGTTTTATACCACTGAATATATTAACAGTATTCTTGATGGTCTGATGAGAAGAGTTATGTAAAAATAGGAAAAATCCTAAGTAAAAAACCTTTAGCATATACATTTTACATATAAAAATTTTTACATGTACATTTTTTATGTACAAAATTTGTAAGTATAAAAAATACTTAAAGTGTTAATTTTCTCTTATTATTGATGTTATAGCCACTTCCTTTATGTGGCTCTGGGGACTGAACCCAGGGCCTTGTGCAAAGCAGGCAAATGTGCTAACACTATTCTCAGCTCATGTCTACTTTAAGCGTAGTGAGGAAACCATGGAATCATTACTCTTTATAAATGCGACACAGAAACCAAACTTTGAAATCCTGAAGTCAAGCTTACTGCCAGCATGCCTCATGTAAATGGTTTTCTAAAATGGATAACAGACACTTAAGTGTATTTCTTAACACATACGAACTTTAAAAAAATCTGATTTGAAGAAGGAAAATCCTGGTATCACAGGGCTACATCACATACTCAATTAGCAAGTACATCAGGAATGAGGGACCTTTGATAAGGCACCCTCTTGGATGCTGTAGGAATCCAGTGATTTCTTACAGTTTCTTACTTCCATTTTCCCACATAGGAGAGTTAAGTCAATTCTGCTTATAAAAAAAAGTACAGATTCCTGGGCAGGCCAGTGGTTTAGTGAAAAAGGGCCGAGGACCTGTGTAACGCAGGAGGCAGGTGGCTTCAGTGCTCAGTTGCCTGAGGAGGCATTTCAACTTGGCATGCAGCTGGACTTGTTACTGCTCACTTTATTTCACTCTTCCAGATTCTTGACTGTTTATTCAAGGTGAAGAAAAGATACTCTGTAGTTGTTCCTCATTCCTGGATGCTTGGAATGTCAAGAAATATTTGCAGACACCATTAACCGGGAGGCTAGGATGGCAGCTCTACCCTTTCCTTGTAGGAGTCTCATCTGCATAGAGCTGAATGAGAGTGAAAATTACTGTGTCACAATGGTGGAAAAGCTGGATGGTTGAGTGGCAGCTAAAACCTAGCAAGAAAGCCATTTGCCTGGGTTGTTGCCAAGTAAGTGGGACAAAGCATCATAGTGTCACCCACTGTTGAGGACGCTCCCAGGTTAGTTTGAGTTCTTTATGCTATGGCTGGAAGCTGGAAGCACATAGGTCCTTCAGGTTTCAGAGCCAGGCCTTCGATTTTGACCATATCTGGGAGCCTAGATGAATAAAATAGCTTTGAAAAGAAAGTGTTTTACAAGCCATCATATGTTGCACTTGATGTCTGTCATCTATTTGTGAAAAGGAGTTCTTCACTAGTTCCAACTTCAGGAGGAGGGAAGCCTCTGGAGACAGTAACCTCTATCTCTCTATCGATTTTCCTTCTTCCTCCAGATGTCAACTTTCTCATTTGGGTTTCCAAAAGAATCCCAGGGTTTTGCTTCTAGAGGTGCTTTGTCTTAGGAGGGAAGTCCATTGAGTGACTGATGATGCAGCTCCTTCCGTGATTGCCTGCCTTGGCTCTCCTCAGTGACGCACCGTGATCTAGTTGAAAGTGTAACTAGATTCTCCAATTTGCTTTTCACAGGTGTTTTATCACAGCAACTGAGGAGCAAACTAGGAAACAAGGAAAGGGCTCTCTGTGTGCCTTTTCATCTTATTAGATTTGTGTAATAATAGTTTGTCATTACTGAGAAGGATAAAAGTTTACCAACAATATTTTCAGAATTGGATCTGAGAGCCTGAAAGAAACAGAAGTTGTCTTTGGCTATTTTAGTTCAAGTTTCAAAGTGTTTTTGTTTGTTTGTTGTTTTTGTTTTGGAATCTTGCTAATGCCCCTTTCCTTTACATGGGTTGACAGCTGATAGCAGTAGCTGTAGTGGCCAATTGTAAGTGCTTCATGGATCTTACTTCATTTGGTCCTTATAGCAACATTATATACCAGGCTAGTTATCATCCTTATCTATCCACAGTGAGACGTGAGGATGGAGGTGGTAAACAGCTCTCTCAGAGCTTCTCTGTAGTAGTCAGGACTTTACATCAATAGCATCTGGTGCAGTGTGCTTCCTCCCAGCTCCTACCTGCCACCTCTGCTGTTGGCTGTACCTGTTTGTAGTGTCTTGCCTTTGTGCGCCCCCCCCCCCCACATTTATGTAGTGTGTGTATTTGTGTGTGTGTTGGTGCACTTGTGGAGGTCAGAGGAACAGAGAGAGGAGTTTGTATTTTCTTTCTACCAGATGTGTCCTGGGGAACAAACCCAGATCGGCAGGCCTAGTGGCAAGTGCTTTTATGAAAACGCCTTGCCAGCCCTTTCCTTCATTCTTTTCTTTGTCTTGTGCAGCATTTAACAAATTCATAAGACCAGATTCCACTGTATGGCAGATGTGTCCAGACATCAATATCTTCTTGGGAAAAATTCTTCTGATAATGGTTCTCATACTGGTGTCAGAGTACAGATGTTTCCACAAAGACTGCCCACAGTGGTATTTTGTTGTCCAAGAGGTCTAATGCACACATAGATACATATATATACACGTATGTATGAAATAGATTTTTTTCCCAGTGCTGGGAATCAGGCATAGGATCTTGTATATTACAAGCTCATCAAACAATCTACCACCCAGTCTCAGCAAAGTCTAGCCCATGAGCGCTATTAAAATATATTTCGAATTAGTTTTAACCACTGAAAAATTGCTCATGTAAATGTGACAGATTAAATTACAACGATCTGTTTCAGAAGGATTATACATCAGCTCTGAGGAACTGCCTATGTATTGATCAGGCTGTTCATCAGTTTCTGCAGTTTATTTTGCTTTTTGCTAGGTGCTTTCTTGTAGCCTGGCCAGTTTTTTTTTTTTTTTTCTTCTAATTTTCAGAATTCAAAAGTTCTACAACTTGATCACTTCTTAGGAGTGAAGTACTTTTAATTGGTGGTGGTGTGAATGCACGATAGTCTCATCTTACAGACCAGCATGCTATTTATAGGTGGACGCAGCTGTGGCCTTCTCTGCTTAGGATGAGCTCCACTGTTCCAGAGCATCAGGTGGATGCAGCTGTGGGAAGGTGTGAGGCAATTATTACACAGACACCATAACTCTTCCTCTGGCCAGTGGGGCTTTATTCATCTGTTGGGAAGGAGAGTCCCTTCAGCGCTAACATATAAACCAGGGAGTGACATTAGGAGGTGTGGTCTTGTTGGAGTAGGTATGGCCTTTTGGAGGAAGTATGTGGGCTTTAAGACCCTCCTCCTAGCCATGTGTAAATCAGTCTTCTCCTAGTGACCCTCAGATCAAGTTGTAGAATTCTCAGCTTCTTCTGTGCCATGCCTGCCTGGAAGCTGCCATGCTCCCCCTTGATGATAGTAGATGAACCTCTGAACCTGTAATCAGTCCCAATTAAATGTGGTCCTTTATAAAAGTTGCCTTGGTCATGGTGTCTCTTTACAGCAATGGAAACCCTAAATAAGACACACAGTTAACTACAGAAACATTTTAAATCAATGGTTCTCAGCTTGTGAGTCAAGACTCCATGGAGAGCCGCACATCAGATATCCTGCATAGCACATATTTACATATCACGTCATAACAGGAGCAAAATTACAGTTATGAAGTAGCAACAAAAGAATTTTATGGTGAGGGGGCTCACCACAACATGAGGAACTGTATTAAAGGCTCCCTGCATCGGGAAGGTTGAGAACCACTGTTTTAAATTGTGTCTGTGAAATTTATCTTTTACCTATCATTCTTCAGTTCCCATTAACAACTGAACAGTTGTGTTTTTATGGAAAATGCCAGTATATTTAGGGGAAGCCAGGCATCGTGCTTCCCATGTCACGTTGTAATCTTAGTTCTCTTCCAAACCCAGGAACCTCTGTGGTTCATTTTATAGAGGAGAGAGTTGATGTAATTGCCCAATGTCAAAGCACTGATACGTCCTAGGGCTATGTCTTTCTGATTTTAAATTCTCACGACACAGGGCTATGCTTGCTACAATTGTTGACTGTGGCTGGAGCTTCATTTATATTCATTATCAAACTTAAAGTGTAGTTTCATGCTTATTACATAGCTTGCAGGTCTGTGTCAAGTGTATGTTCTTAACAAGCCTATTTATTTTTTTCTCTGTGTGGCGGGTTTGAATGGCTCTCTTTGTAGCGTGTGTCCAGTAGTGAGCACAGAAAGCAGAAGAAACAGTTTCTTACCTGTTTTGTTCTATTACGTTTTTATTGTGTTAATTCTGTGTGATCAGAGCTAATGGACATGAAAGTAGTCCGAGTTCAAAGATTTTGACTGAGGACGTCATCTCTGGACCTTGTTTGCTGGAAGATGCTGGGGAGCTGAACTGGGAGAGAAGAGGATGGAGCAGCTAGGACAGTGTCTGTGTTTGACAGTTAATAGTTCTTAGGTAAAGCAGGAATCATTGTTTGTTATGCTGCATTCTAAATATCCTGAGATGTTTGTATAAGTTTGTTTTCAGGAACTGAATGTTCGACGCGCATTAAAAATGGTTAGTAAAACTGAACACGAGTGAGTGTTCTGTGGTGCTGATTTTAGGAAGCCTGTGACGAGCGCGTCTTAGCTGTGTTTGGAAGTCGTTTTCTTCAAGGATTGTATCACGCGTATGGGTAATCCCTTGTGGTTTCATTCTGTGAAAGTGTTCTCTGAATTGAAGGGAGAGCTCTGTGATGGTGGTTGTCAGAATTTGTTAACCAGAACCATATGTAATTGCTTATCTTCATGTGTATTAAATTCGAGCCGTGATGTGCTTGGGCTGGGAAACAAGAATGGTGTTCTTTGAAGGGCCTTAGCTTTTGCTTTTTAACAGAGTTCAAACTGTTTTCTTTCTTTTGAGAGATACTCTCATTTAGACCGTCTTCTAGATCTAGTCTAAGCTTATTGTCTCTTAGAGTACAGACTATAAAATTCTGAAGAGAAAATACCAGAGGACACAGTGTACAAACAGCTGTAAGCACTGTGCACTACTCATTTGTACGGCATCTTGAACAGTTTTTTATTTTCATTTCTTTTTCTTTTTTTTTTTCTTTTTTTTTTTTGTGACCTGATGATTTTCGTTAGGGTTATTTACAGGAGCCTTACCAGTGCCCTTTCATCCTCCTGCAGTCATTGTATGCATGGATATATACAATGTATCCTCAGGGAGGGGTGGGTCCCATGAATCCCTCCTCTTTCCACAACAGGCACTGTATTGTGGAGATGATCTTGAACAGCTAATTACAGCTGACGTGATTTCAGGATTGTCACAGCCATGGCATTACATCCCTAACACCCTGTAAGTGTTCATGAAAAATATAGTGAGTCTTAGTATAAAATTACCTTACTGATGCTAACAGTTGAAATTGTTATTAAAAATAGTTTCCAATTTCCAGGGAGGCATGTTTCACGTTAAAGTTATATGCTTTATGTCAGTTTACTTTTGCACATTGATGAGTGTGGTTCTCGAGCCCACCAAAATGCCAGCCACAGCTGCGGCCACATCTGTCAGAACTGCATCTGAGGCTCTGGCTAGTTTTCTCCTTTAATCCTCCCGAGGACCTTGTTTAGTGAGCATTAGATTTACCACCATGTTTCAAGCAGAACTCTTGTTGGGTCAGTAATACAAAGCATATGAGTGACAGCTTTGGGCTGTATTCAGCTGACTCAGACAAGCTCAGCCTTCTTACCAGTGCTGAAAGTGGACCATATATACTTCAAGGAATCTCTTTAGTTGTCCTTCCTTCCTTCCTTCCTTCCTTCCTTCCTTCCTTCCTTCATTTGTATTTTGTCCCCACCCCTGTGCGTGCGTGCGTGCGTGCGTGTGTCTGTCTGCGTGTGCACATGTACATACACATTCCCCCCTACCGTGGCTTATTTTGGGGTCAGAAGACAATTTACAAGTGTTTCTTTCCTTCTACCACGTGAGTCCTAGGGATAGAACTCAGGTAGTCAGGCTTGGCAAGAGTGTCTTTGCCTCCTGAGCCATTTCTTTGGTCCATCTTGTTATCTGGTGTAACATGTTTTCACCATTGGACAATAGGGATGGGAAGTCTGTGGACTCAGAGTTGTCTTTCTGTGGCTTCCCCCTCTCCCTCCTTCCCTCCTTCCCTCCCTCCCTCCCTCCTTCCCTCCCTCCCTCCCTCCCTCCCTCCCTCCCTCCCAGGTATCTGTTCCAAATGGAAATTATTTCTGATAGTGTATTTCGTGTTGGGCTGTTTAAAGGGCTTAATTGTAATTAAAAGATTTTTTTTCCGTTTGTTTCTCATATTATTTCAGAAAAGGTAACACTAATCATACCTCTGAAATTTGTAAGAGTTTAAAATAAGTAGCTCATTTATTTTATTTATGGAGTTATATGAAAATTATTCTAATATTTTGTTATATTTTATTTATTTCTCAGCTCTCTAAAATTATGGCAGATATTAGATTGCAGTTTTTGGTGCCAGGTTCCAGTACTATTATGTTTTACTTTTTATGTGATGATAGATGTTCCTGGTGACATTCTTTTACTATGAGAGGAGGATGTGGTTGTGTGATTGTGTGTTGAGTAACTGTTTTGATGAAGTATTAGGTTGTTTGTGACTACAGTAGATGGAGCGGTGAGCTGATTGCATAAAGCAAATAAGAAACTCCAGTGCAATCCACGAGAGTGTTAGAAATTTAATTTTTAATTAAAAAAAACCCTTTTTGCAGAAATAATTTAGACTTAGAAAAATAAAAGATTTGATTAAAACATGTTCATTCACTCTACTCAGAAATTAAATTAATTTAGTAAACTAGGACATGCAAAGAAAACTTAGTGCTTAGTTAATCTGTTTCAGCAATGTGGCAAGAATCACAGACAGACCTTTTTCAGTGACTCGGAAGACCCATTTAATTCCTCGGTTCGACGCATTTGACTTGAGGGCTTACTGTGTGCTCAGAGAGCCCGTGTGGTTTGAAACACTGCCAAGAAGGCTTTACTGAAACACTAAAGAGGATCTGAAAATCTGAACACCTCACAGCCAACAACACCATGTGAGGGACTGGCTGCTGGGGCAGATGTCAGTACATATGTGTGACCCCTGGATCTGAGGCCTTTAAAATTGTCACTTAGCTTGTTTCAAGGAATGTGGTAGTTCATACAGGATTTCAGCCGTTTTTCAAATGGGATGTTGTAATTGGACTTGTTTTTCCTCCTAAACTGCTGCTTCTGAGCATGGCCTTAATTTTAGTTTCCTGCAAAAGTGATTGTTGAAAGATTGTGTCATAGTTGGAACGGCATCAGGAGTAGATGTGAGGCGTCATACCCCAACTTCAGCTTCAAGTTTGCTGGATACAAAATTACTACATGTATCACAACTTTTTTTCTTTCTTTTGCTTTGCTAAGGGGGCAGGGCCTGAACGTGACCAATGCAAGAGTATGAAAGGATGTGAGTGGGTGAAGTGACTGAGAAGAGTTCATTTGAAAAATGGCCTATAGCAGATCTAAAGTAACAGTCTTGCTTAGAGAGAGAGAGAGAGAGAGAGAGAGAGAGAGAGAGAGAGAGAGAGAGAACAAGCAACTGACTTTGAGATATTTCTCTTTAGTGATTATTAAATATAAATTATATAACGAGGAGTTGTTATGGAAAATATCTCTAATCCAGTGGATGTGTGGTGTGTATTACATAGTTTTTTTTTTTTTTTAATGAATGAGCCACCTTTCATGTAACATCAGGATATACTGTATTAAATAGCATAAATAATAGCTTTAAACAGTAGAGTTGAAACCAGTATCTTAGTTTTCAGTTTGCTAACCTGTTGACATGACATTCCTATAAGAATAATCAATTATGCATAATGTCAAAGCATAGGAATAGTAAACTGGGTACCAGAATTTTAAAAATACGTATTTCCAGGATATATTATAACTTAGTGCAGTTGGTTGTTCTGCATAAGTTTCAAGCACAATTTTAAAACATGGACGTGCACAGAATATTACAGAAGCTGGGGAAAATTTCAATGTTGGAATCTATTCAGCAAACTTAAAAAATTCACATAAAGAGCTGTCTGTGTGTTTCTTGAAGTTTTTCCTTTTCTGTGGGAGAAGGAAAAGGTCTGTGGTATAAATTTATTTACTATGATGTCAGTTGCATAAAATCAGCTATGAATAGTTGTGTTAATATTTGATTTTTAGTTGTTTCCTTGAGCCTTTATTGGTTCTTAGGTGTTTGAACATTAATTAGATGGCTCATTATAAAGGGTCCTGTGTAATCAGTGGTATATCATATGGAACACTCAAACAAATCATTTGGTGCATATTTTATCCCCTAATATCCACAAGTTAGGAGATTTTGAAATAGAAAAATACAGTAGCACTCTGTGTATTTTAATCTCTATATTTATAGTTTAAAATTTCTTTGTTGTATTCATCTGTATTAAAAAATTGTCACAAAATAGCTATACATATTTATGGGATATGCCTAAAGTTTTGTTGCTTTATTTCTTTTGAAAACTGTTTTATAGCCTGGCTGTGGTGGTGCACACTTTTAGTCCCAATTCCCAGTACTTGGGAGACAGAGGCAGGCAGATCTCTGTGAATTCAAGGCTAGCCTGGCCTATAGAGTGAGTTTCGGAACAGCCTAGGCTACACATAGAAAGAAACCCTGTCTCAAAATGCCAGAAAACCCTCCACTCAAACCAAACAGAACTAAAAACAAACAAATAAACAAACCCAAAACAACAAAAAGCTTTTTTATAACATATATTTTGATCATATTCTTCTTCCCCAAATTCTCTCAGATTCTCCCTACCTCTCTACACACCCAAATTATATTTTTTTATTCAACAGGACAAAACAAAGCATCCAAAATCAATCAATCAATCAATCAATCAATCAAAAAGCCCAAAAGAAAAAACACCAAACTAAAGCAAAATAGCAAAAAGGTGCACAAAACTTACGGAGTCTGTTTTGTGTTGGTTAACTTCTCCTGTGCATGTTGATAAACCAGTGACTCTCCATTGGAGAAAACCAGTTTTGTACCTTCACCACAACTGGCTCTTAGAATCACAGCTCTGTGACATTCATGATTTATTTTCTCTTCTGTCAGTGTGCATAGTATGTTTTAGTACCATGAATGCTTTTAGGGGTGAAGCTTCTAGTTGGGTATCAGCTCTGCCTAAAGGTTTCTGACTCGATCATTTGTGAAGGATTCATGTTGGATTGAGTACTCTTACTGTAGCATGTTGGATACTGAGCGTCAGTCATTCTCCACAGTGGATATTTTGGAAAAAAATTTAAAAAAAAGGATAAAAGAAAAAAACAAGCAGTTGATTTATGTAATTAATAGTAGGGACTGCTGAGGAGAGATGGTTCAGCCAGAAGCTAGTCATGAAAGCATGAAGTTTGTATGCCCAGAACTGTGTTAAAGTCAGGCCTGGTGTTGTAGGTTGGGGACAGGGGGTCGGGGGCTGTGTAGGGGGTGATGGTACAGGAGACAAGACTCTAGCCAAATTGGTTACCTCCAAGTTCCGGAAAATTGAGGAAGTTCAGGTTACCTCTATGCTGCTAGAGGGAAGGTGCATTTGTTTTGCAGATAATAAACGTTGGCCCAGTGCACATTGTGTCTGCCTCAGAACCACAACTTTCCTACTTTGCTGATCTTCCTGAGGATCTGCCCGACTAGAGAATTTAACCTCACTGTTTGTTATGGAGCTCCCTAAGTTCCAGAGTTCAGCAGTTTTAGACATTTCCTAGGGGACTAGGGAGTAAAGAGAGAGAAAAAAATACATAAGATTATCCCATAAGATTATAATCAAGTAGTGTCTGTGTTGTCTTAGCCCTAGTATATTTCATATATAAGTTAAAAAATAATGGAATTGTTATTCCTGGTTGTCAACTTGACTACATCTGGAATGAATTACAATCCAGAATGGGAGGGCTCACCTGTGATCCAGATCTTGAGGCTGGAAGACACAAGTTTCTGACCTGGATTTTGGCATGGAGATATTGAGGCGTAGTGGTTAAGAAAAGTTTAGGCCCAAGCAAGGTAGTACATGCCTTTAATTCCAGGAGACTAAGGCAAGGAGATCTCTGAGTTCAAGGTCAGCCTGGGACAAAGCAAATCTCAGATCCAGGCATGTTGGTACACACCTTTAATCTGAGCCACACATTCTGCTGGAGGCCTGCATAAGGACGTTGGAAGAAGGAAGATTCACTCTGCACTTGGCAGCACATCTGTTGGAACCTACTACAGAATACCAGCTTAAACAACTAGCCTCGTGGGACTGAGCAACTACTAGATTATTGGACTTCCCATTCACAGCTGACTATTGTTGGGTTAGTTGGGCTACAGACTGTAAATCATCACAATAAATTCCCTCAATATAGAGACATTCCATAAGTTCTGTGACTCTAGAGACTTCCAACTAATACAAATACCATAAACCATGAATGTATGATGCACAGATAAATGCTAAGGGGATTGGAGGAGTGGTGAGCCTGATAGGGCTCAGAGGCTGAGTCCTGTCTGGTTGGACTGGGGTGTGGGTGGGCAGGGCCTCTGGGCTAGCCTGGGGTTGGGAAGAACACTCTTGAATGCCTGTTTAGGAATATGCAGGGAGAGAAGAAAGAGCCCAGAATGCTGGGATGGGTCTCTTACTATTTTTGTTGTATATAATAGGAAAAAAAAGGTGTGTTGAAACTGTCCACGCGCCGGGCGGTGGTGGTGCACACCTTTAATCCTAGCACTTGGGAGGCAGAGGCAGGCGGATTTCTGAGTTCGAGGCCAGCCTGGTCTACAGAGTGAGTTCCAGGACAGCCAGAGCTACACAGAGAAACCCTGTCTCGAAAAAAAAACCAAAAAAAAAAAAAAGAAAAATAAAAGAGAAACTGTCCACGCCTCAGGTGGGGCATTTGGACTTGCTGAAAGGTGGGGGAATGCCAAGGGAGTGACTGTTGTTGTGTGGATATTCAGTGTGCATTTTAATTGACGAGACCCTTGGGAAGGTGGAAGGCCCAGGAATGGCTGCTCCCCACTTGACTTTCCTTGGCTTCCTTGCACAGCTGCACATACTTCCCCTTGTGATTGCTTTTTCCTCTGACTCCGCCCTAGTAGATTATCATAGCCAGATAGCAATTTTGTCTTTGTATGCTAGTTGGTTTTGATGGCTACAGTTTATGTGAGAATTGGGGAAAAAAAAAAAGAGAACAGCACCAATAGGTTAAAAATGCGTGTGTGATTTCATGTGCAGTTTCTGTGTGCTTAAATGATGTGCATTTCCGACAAGACACACCAAAGAGATAGAAGACAAACAAAATCAGTTATTCTGTACTTCTGCATGTTTTAATGTACAAGACTTTAACTTTTACACAGAGTACTAATAGTGGAGAAGCGTCCTGTCCATTTGGGAGTAGAGTGTAGAGTTCGAGGCCCAGCCTACTTATCCCTCTTCACTTCAGGTTTTTATATTTTTACTTATAAGATAGTTGCTGCCTGGTCTACAGAGTGAGTTCCAGGACAGCCAGGGCTACACAGAGAAATCCTGTCTCGAAAAAACCCAAAAAAAAAAAAAAAAAAAAAGATAGTTGCTTTGAGTAGAATGTGTATTTTTGATGGAATTCTTACTGGCATAATTAAATGACGGTTTGTAGAGATTACATGCATATTAATGTATATGATAATTCCCTTGTTTTAGAAGTATAAAAAATAAAACAGTATTTGCTTTATAAATTGAGTTTATGTAGATAATAAATACACACCAACACAAGAAGTGTGTGTTTAATTATTTAATGATAGTTGCATTTCTATTTGGATGAGCGATAATGAAATGAACTTTAAAGTTAGAATACACGTGTCTGCTAACCTTTTAATTTGTCACGTGTCCAAGTGGTCTGTAAACCCCTGATGCTGCCGCTCAAGATGTGTTGAGAACGATTTGGAGGCCAAGGAAAGTTACCTTTTCATATCATTATACGGTGTTCTTGGATCTGAATGCATTTAAATAAACAACTTCTTTATGACTCCAAATTCTGGGTGAATGGATATTTTCAAATGCCAGATTTCCCTAGGAAGGGTGGTTTTCACCATGGAAATATCCAAAAGAACATGCTGTGTTCAAAAGCCCATACATTCAATACGAAGCACACAACATAGTACTGTAAGGACCCAGTACTGTACACATCCAGTACCACTCTTGTTCAGTACACATGCTGTCAGTACTGTACACAGTCAGCACCAGAGCATCATGGATGACCAGTCAGTAGAGAGGACCTAAGCCTGTCATCTTTCGTTCCCTTTTCTCCTTTGTTCTTTGTGTGTAGTTTGCTCATAGCCCTGAAGGCAGATGAGTAGCACAGGGCACTGGAAGGCCAGGTCTCCTTCATGTTCAGCACATCATGGTTTCACTAATCTGGGTTTCATGTCCAAGGCCATGCATATTTGTTAATACAATTTTAGTATTATTTTGTTCTATCAGTGTCATTTTTTTTTATATTTCTAACAATGTAAATAATTCAATAAAAAATATACTTTGGAAACAACCTTGCTTCTATAAAGACCTGGTGCTAAATGCAGGGTATAATCCCACTTCTTAATTTGTAGGAGGTAATCAATGACAAGTGGTCAGGTGAAGGAGAGCTTCTGGGTATTTATGACCTCCTCACACCCCAAGTAGTGTGCTTGGGAGGAGCCTGAGGACTGAAGGCTGGGCGAGAAGGTTGCATGGGACAGGCCTAGGAGTTCTGATGTGAGCTGACTGGTGGGAGGCAGGGGCAGTGGCTGGATTCGGAGAGTGAGAAAACTTTCCCATCTACTGCCATAATCCACAGCTAAATTCCTATCCTCACAGTAGCTTTTGGTGAGGATCTACTATCTGCCCCGATAGACCGAGCTTCTTTGGCCTAAGTACATTGTGCTGATCTGCTTATCTGTGAGGCACCATCCTAATGCAGTGCCTCCACCGAGCACACAGTGAGCATGATTGACCCGGGAGTCATGAATGAGAGGAGGCCATTGGGCCAGACGGCGTTCACATCCCTTATTTTCAGTCTAAGATGAAATGGGTATTGCTATGGTCTTAGCAAAGATGCAGATTATATTGGATTAAAAAGTATTTAATACTTTTCAAATCCTGTTCTCTACATGTAAAAGACTTTCCATTTGAAAAGGGAAGGCTATGTGCTATAGTAGAGTGTGTTTTGAGATTGTGTGGGTTACGGATGAAGGGAGTCACAAGGACACACACCACCTCACACACTGGCCTTTTTGTGGTGAACACTGACGTTGGTTTCAGTGATCCTCGAGTGTGTGACACAGTTACTAACCGAAGTCCTTCTGTTGTACAGAGAGCTCCTGAATGTACTCTTCCATCTGACTGAAACTGACTAGCGTTTTTTCAGCCTTCCTTACCCCCATAACTATCTTTCTCTCTCTTCAGGAGTTTAACTTCTCTTAGCATTATAAATGAGATCATGAAGCATTGTTTCTCCGCATGTGCTTTACTTCACTTTACGTAATATCTTTCAGGCTTATCCACATTGCTACAAATGATAGGGCTTTACTCCATTGTCTTTGTATTTCCTACTGTGTGTGTGTGTGTGTGTGTGTGTGTGTGTGTGTGTGTGTGTCTGTCTGTCTGTCTGTCTGTGTGTCTCTCTATGTGTGTCTGCATGTGTCTGTGTGTCTGTATCTGTGTGTCTGCATGTGTCTGTGTATCTGTGTGTGTGTGTCTGTGCCTGTGTGTATGTATGTGTCTGTGTCTATGTGTCTGTCTGTGTGTGTGTGTCTGTGTGTCTTCATATATGTGTCTGTGTGTGTATGTCTGTGTGTGTGTGTGTGTGTGTGTGTGTGTGTGTGACATTTTCTGTCTGTTCACCTGTCGGTGAGCTCTTGGATTGCGTGCACGCCTTGGCTGTTGTGATCATGCTGCAGGAGATACAATGTCCTTTCACCATGCTGACTTCAGTTCCTTCCTATGCATGCATAGTGGTGAGTTCTGTGGTAGTTGTGTGTTGAAGCCCATACTCTGGCTGGCTTGGTGGCTAAAATGTAGCAGCCTGCGCTGCTGTTTCGGGTCCACGGGGCTAGAGTCTTGAAGAATGTTCTGGAGTCAAGTCTCAAGTCTCCTTTATTGTCTCTCTACTGTTGGCGCATATTCACTCTTGTTCACTCCTCTTAACCCTATTTACTCATATACCTCTTAACTGTATTGACTGTATATATTCTTACAAGGAAATCCTGGGTATTTATAAGCACACGCAGGAGAACACAGGTGAAAACATTTTACCACGTGCACCATGCAGCTGGGGTCACTAAACAGCAAAACAAGCTATGTGGGATAAACAAGATATTTGTTAGAGTGTGCTCAGCTGCTGTAGGCTGCTGAAAAACCAAGTTTCTATCAGGGTAAATGGTTCCAAATGGCTGCAAAGATAACTGCTTTCTAGCCGCTTTCTGCTTAAAGTCGGCTCCCTACAC
>JANHMN010000001.1:72162049-72225139 GCA_030674055.1 Rhabdomys pumilio
CCACGTGCACCATGCAGCTGGGGTCACTAAACAGCAAAACAAGCTATGTGGGATAAACAAGATATTTGTTAGAGTGTGCTCAGCTGCTGTAGGCTGCTGAAAAACCAAGTTTCTATCAGGGTAAATGGTTCCAAATGGCTGCAAAGATAACTGCTTTCTAGCCGCTTTCTGCTTAAAGTCGGCTCCCTACAGTTGTGTTCTGTTTTATGAGAGTTTTCACACTGCTTTTCACGTGCTGTACTAATTTATTTCCTGCCTCTTTCTACAAAAGCTTCCTTTTCCTCGACAGTTTTTATTAGCATTTGACTCTTTGGATGGCCTTTCTGACATCTGAGTGGCGGTATTTATGATGTTACATTTGCTTTCTTCTGATGACCAATGGTACCAGAACTGTTTCAGATACTCAACCACTTGTATATCTTTTAAGAACTATCTATTTAAGTTCCTTGCCTTTTTTTTTTTTCCTTTTGAGTTGAGTTTCTTGCATACTTTGAATACTAATCCCACATCAGATGTGTGGTTGTGAAGTGTGTTTAATTTCTCTGACTCTGTTGATGGCCCTGGGCAGAGTTCTAATCTAATGCTATCCCATTTTTCTGCTGTTTTTTTTTGTGGCCCATGCTTTTATGAGTCACAAACCTCCTGAGAACCATGCTGGCATATTCAGGTCTTAGAATTTTTTGTCTATTTTGAGCTGTTTTGTTTAGAAGAGTCTAATTTTGTGCTTGTGTTTACACATGTGTGCACACATATGTGTGTACACACACTTCACCTGAGTCCCTCAAATGCTAAGCAGGCCTTCTGTCACTGTGTTCTCAGGCTCTCACTTCATTTTCTTGCAGGTGGATATTACTTTCTCCAGTACCATTTATTGATGTCAATTTCCTTCTCCTTTGGGGCTTTGGGTGAGCTTGTAGTGAACTAGTTGGTCATATATGTGCAGATAGATTTCTAGGCTGATTTTTTTTTTTTTTCTGTCAACTGTCTGCCTCCTAAGCTTTCTAGTATCATAGTGCTATAACAGTGTATTTTCCTTTAAAAACCAGAAATTAACAAAGAAACAAACAAACAAAAACCCCAAACCAACCAAAACAGAATAAGAACAACAACAAAGAAAGGCAGTGCTGTTTCAAGTGTGGGCACTGTTGAAGGATTTTGCAAATTGTAACTTGGACCCTGTTGCTATCCTTAGCGTATAGCTAAAGAAATGGAGGCTTAAGCAAGATTGAGTGATAGATTCAAGGATAGGCAGTAGAGTGCACACTGGCAGGGTTTCTTCAATCTGATTACCTACCCTGACTGAAACATCATCCCAGATTTTCTGCAAAATTTGCATTTTGTTCCAAAACTCAGAATCTTACCACTAGTTTCAAGTTTTCTCAATGTTAAAGAAGGAAAAGAAGTCACCAGATCTTTTGAGGGAAGATTCTACTTTAGATGCTTTTCCGGAGGCCTGTGATGTAGAGAGGAAGAGGTAAATACTCCTGAGTCTTTGGATGCATTCTACATCGATAGGATTGCCTGGATGGGACCACAGATAGGTCCCGAGTTTGGGAATTTCACTGAGCAAGACTGGTAACCTTCCTGCCTACCACTTAGAAATCTGGATACTGCTGTAAAAACCTCCATTCAGGCTATTAGATAAACTGTGGGCTACTTGGTAATAATCCCAGTTTAAGGGCATTGTAGGAACAGCAACAACAGAAGGGAGTTTATGAACCTCAAATAACTCTGTGCTTTTAAGACTGAATATGATGGTGGTGGCTCACGCCTTTAATCCCAGCACTTGGGAGGCAGAGGCAGGCAGATTTCTAAGTTTGAGGCCAGCCTGGTCTACATAGTGAGTTCTAGGATAGCCAGGGCTATACAGAGAAACCCTGTCTTGAAAAACAAAAACAAAAAACAAACAAACAAAAAACAAAACAAAACAAAACAAGACTGAGTGTGATTGTAGCCTCTCAAGGATCTTGCCATGTCCTGTCGTCTCATTTTGCTGCACTGTAGTGAAAATGTCTCCCTAGGCAAACACTCGGATGCCCTGCCCTACCTTTCTTTGAATTAATTGTTCTTTACTAGAAGACTTTGCATCTGCCTGTTCCTCTGTCCTGTGTGGACCCTGAGGTTCCAGAAGCTGTTGCTAGGGAAGCTCGGCCACACTTTATAGCCTTGGTTCCAGAGCAGCCCACACCTTGTTATGCCAGAGAATTTTAGGCTCTGTGGAGCAGAGTCACCTTCCCTCCTCCTCTCTCCCTCTGCGGCACACTCTCTGCAGTGAATGGCTTCCCATGATGAGACTCACCACTCCAGGGATTCTGCTTTCTCCTGACTTCTAGAGAATCTTGGTAATGATCACCTTTAGAGGTGGAGGGGGGTGGGTTTAGGAAAATGATAGTGTAGTTTTGAATGGGGTGAGATCCGTCATGTAAAAGGGCACTGGCACAGACGTAGATTGTAAACTGCACACTGCATCCTCTGGAGAGGTACAGCAGTCCCCAGAACTATGGATAAATGTTTGGCTTGTGCTTCAAAGGAGACTTCAAAGTCATGGCTGTGAAGGAGGGATGATTCAGAAACCGACTCACCTGTTATTACAGTGGAGTACTTGGTTAGAAAAAATGATTATTTTAAAAATCTTCAATTCTCCAAAATCAAGTGGTTCCTGACCCCCCCCCCCAAGCCCCCGCCCTAAGTGCCCTCCCTTTCTCTGTAAATGGCAATCTGTGTGTGTGTGGTTAAACCGCCTCCTTCATTGCTGCTCGCTTTCACGAATAGGTCTGAAAGAGACCAGCCTGAACAGTATCTAATGTTTCTGTCATCCTTAGCCCCTCCTGAGATCCACTTGAGAACTAAAATGTTTGGGAATAATACTATTGGTACTTGAGACTTTGCAAATCATGCAAGATGGGAAAAACAGATGTTGAATTATTTTTGTCTTTTGTCCTAGAAAAATGGCAGCCATGAAGATTTCTATATTTGAAATCTGCTTCTTTCAGAGAGCGCATGCATTTATTTGCTAAGAGGCAGTAAGGAGCTGTGTCTTGTCCACAGTGACCTGCTCTGCTTTCCCTGCCTTAAGACCCCTCTCTGCATGTCACCACTGTAGGGCTGTTGATGAAACCTCTGGAGTTAGGTGACTGACTACTAGAAACCTCAGGTATCCTATGGATGGCGTGTGGACATAGTTCTTTTGGGAGAGGTAGAAATTCAGTGGCATGATGTTTGACCCCTTTAGAGAGTTAGGTCTTCCAAATGTAACCAGAGCCAGATCAGACTGGGAGTGTAGCCAGCTAAGTGTTTTAACTGTTGAATGGAGGTTGGTGTTTGGTTGATTGTTAAACATTAAAGATTGACAAGGAATCACTGGAGTGAGTGTGTACGGTGTGTGCATGTGTGTATCTGTGTGTACATATCTGAGTGACCTTTTTGAAGGTTGTGCTTATTGAGATGTTTAAATGTCAACTGAAAATATCATTGTTCATCAACCGACGATAACTTAATGATGGAGGGCACAGTTGAATGTAGATAGATTTTTCAATTCTGTTAATGTATCCTCATGACATTAAAATTCAAATTCTTATGCTGAGACATTAAATACTTTAAAATGAAGGTGTCGTATGTGAAGCTTACTTTCAACACTAAGGCTGGGGAAGCTGTCGGCCGGTGGTGTTTAAGACACTGTGCTGGAGGTAAACACAGACTCTTAACTTGATTTGAACACTTATTTGTCCACTGGATGAATTTTTGGTAAAATGTAAATGTTGTTTTCTGGAGAGGAATTTTAATCTTCAGAGGTGAAAATGACTTGCTGACATGATTTTCCCTACATGTACAACAATGCACACTTTGTAAACAGAACTGCTCGTGGCTTCTGTTACAGGCGCCTCACTTAGCGTTTGCATTGTCTTTAGCAAGCCTTGGAGAGGGAGACTTCCCTAGTCTCATTATGTCTGCCTCTTCTCCGTGGACTCAGGACTGGTCTCAGATCCGTAACACCGAGTTCAAGTAGAAAGGGACAAGGGTGAATTTCCTTGTAATCCTGAGGTCCAGTTTGTAGTTTACATGGTAAGGAGGTAGTCATTACTTTAAGATTAAAAACTTTAAGATTTTAAAAACCACTGTGTTACTGTGTGAGTGGGTGAAGCTTGTGGAGAGAGCATGTAGACACCTTGTGGAGTGGGTGTCCCGCCATCTCTAGGGATGTCTTGGGAATTGAACTCAGGTAGTCAGGCTTGCATGGAGCATACGGTCACTCTGTGAGCCATCTCAATAGCCCTGTATACTTTCAGCCCCCTACCCCCCCTTTAAAAAAAAATAAGATGCAAAGGTTGCTTTTTTTCTGTGGAAAATATCTAAGGAATTTTTAAACCACAGTGCAACCTGAACATTGCTCTTCACCATAAAAATCCAAGGTTTGAGATAAGCCTTGAGATACACCAGGGCCTCAGGGTAGGTGACCTCAGATAAGTGTCACGTTACCACAGCTCCTCAGCTTCCACATGGACTTAATGAAATCACCACCCAGAGGACTGCTTTTCTTTTGGGTGTTAATTAGTAACTTTGGAAAAACAGTATTTTGCTTTCACATGACTTAGGGTTAAAATAGATATTTAAGAATTTTATTGAAGATCTTGTATCTCACGTTCTGGATTCCTACCTTTTAATTTCAAGTGTGCTGTCATGTCATGTCCTTAGGGTGTGAGTGACTGGGTGGTGTGAAACCCCTCTGTGGTGTAGTGACCTGGGCTTTTGTTCTAATTGCTCTGGGCTGTATCAGCCCCTGCAGGTGGAAAGGCTGGTTAAAATATTTTAATCCTTTTTATCACTCAGCAGGGGTGCTGGGAATCAGACACAGGGGGTCCTCTCCCAGGAGAGGCACAACAAAGAACCATTGTTCTCTCCATGATCCTCAAAGACCTGAATTTGTGACCCAAGATACATATTATATTTATTTTTTGAGTCCCAAGAAAGGGCTGTTGGTTCATTCTGCCACCTTGTGGCCATTTTGAGGATTGTCCCAGCCCAGTATGAGGCCTTTCCCAAAGCTCTCTTCAGATACTGAAGGCTCATGTCTCCTGTCTTCTCTTCGAAGCACATGGCTCCCCAGTGGAGAGGACACCCTCTTCTTTCCTTGTATCCTCCCTACCTCCTTGCTCACTGTTCACTTGGGAGAAGCATGTGTTTTACAGATTTTATCAAGTTCCTCCTTGGTCATGAAGAGGAAGGAAAAAGGCAAAGAGATTGTTGGTGTTTTACCTGAGTGGGGAATGCAATGTGGGGCAGGGTGGCTCACAGTTGAGAGGCTTGACTGATGCACTGAGAAGGTGCAAACACTCCCTGCCAGGGGTAGGCACCATCACCCCATCAGACAGCAGGGTTGTTTCCTAGCTACGGCAAAGTCTCTGGACTCTTCCCGTATGACTTCAGTGTGCTCTGTGAACGTCTTAGACATGGTGTATGCGATATTGCACTAGCTTCTGTGGGCCACGTTGTGGGAATACTGCTAGCCAGGGGGTTCGATGAGCTGCTGCTGTTCTGTGGACTGAATTATGCAGGGCAATGCAGTTTCTTCAGTGGGGCCTTAAAACTGTTATTCTTAGAAGAGAGTCTTAGAAGAAACCATATACCACCCTGAGTTTCAGTTATCATCTTCAGATGAAAAAATATCCAAGAATGGTAGTAAAGTAGACTGGATCTTCAGAGAGAGTTTCAGTGTCCCCAGTGCAGCGTGAGACTTACATTTTAAACATTTAAAAATCTAAAATGTGAATATTTTGTTTATTTGTGTGTGTGTGTGTGTATTTGTGTTAACGGCTTTCATGCAGTGTTCTAAGGTGGATTTGTGAGTTTGTATTTTGATGCCAGAGATGGGACCCTGGGTCTCAGCAGCAGAAGCAGATTTCATTTTTTTCTGTGTTATACGACACTCTTGAGCAGCCAGAGAGGAAATACTGCAGTGTGCTGTTTAGCTTTGCCAGCATGAAATATGTTCCTAGTCGGTCTATATTGGAGAAAAAAGTTAGGTGGCTGCTTTGAAAGAAAAAAAAAAATCAAGAATTTCTTTCTTCTTCTCTTTCCAACCAAGCCATTTGGAGCTATAGTGATTATGGATGATAAATTGTACATTGGTCACATTTCATTTTAAAGCTGATAATAAAAATCTGGATTTAGTGTTCTGAATTTAACTCGGTTACGGTAGAGTGCATGCTCAGGTATGGGGCCCCGAGTTCAGTCCTGAACACCACAATTATATAACGATGACAACGGTAGTTAAAAGCTTGAATTTAAAAAGCAGAAAACTCTTTAAGTCAGGTGTAGTCAGTGTACTTTAATCCCACGACCCTCAGGAGACAGAGGCAGGTGGATCCCTGTGACTTAAAGGCCAGCTTGGTCTGCAGAATGAGTTCTAGGATAGGTAGGGCTACAAACAGCAAAATAAAAAGCAAAAACAAAAACAAAAACCTGTTATGGCCCTTTGTAAGCTTGATAAATCTTTCATTTGGGAGTATAGAGATGCTTGCAGATTAAAAGAATATACTGTGAAAATTCTGATGTATGTAAATGTTTCAGGAACACTTTCGATCTTATACCAGGAGTGTAGTCAATTCTGATTTCCTAGATAAATTTACCTTTTTTTTTGGGGGGGGGGGCATGGTATGTGCCCTGTGTTGCTATGGAATTATATGTAATTGGGACCACACAGCCTGCTCTGTGCATTTATTGCTTTGTATCACAAATATGATCTCAGTCACATTCCAGGGTCACACACAGCAGGGGGGGAGGCCAGGAGAGGTGGGACTTGATTCTATCCCAAGGGCTATATTCTCATATTCTCTCTCTTTCCCCCTCCCTCCCTCCCTCCCTCCCTCCCTCCCTCCCCCCCCCCTCCCTCTCTCTCTCTCTCTCCAAGACACACTCTCTCTCTCCAAGACACTCTCTCTCTCTCTCTCTCTCTCTCTCTCTCTCTCTCTCTCTCTCTCCAGTCTTAGAATAGCCGCTGCATATGTTTTGGTGTGGAAATATTAGGGATTTTATAAATAAAACTTCTCGATTGAACCGTCATTTTGGGAGACACAGGCACTTTGCTGCATTCATTGCCTTCTTATCCCATTTGGCTGCAGACACAAGCCTGAGCCCTGAAAATGTAGCTTTTATACCCCTCATTTACATCCACATACACATGTCAAGCAAAACCTCTTAAAAGGAAAATCCTTGTACTAATAAAGTAGATAAAATAATTACCCTCTTTATTTTAATCATCATCGTCATCCTTTGTCTTTTGTAACCGTGGAGATTACAGATGCGCACTAGTCCCTGGTGGAGGTGGGGAAGGAGTTCTTTCCCTTAGTGTGCCAAAGGTCATGTTAAAATGTGCTGTATGTGCTGTATGCTGTTGTCGTCCTGGAGCTAGCAAACAGAAGACATTGAAAGCTGGCTTTAAGTGAACTGTGTTTGCTGTGCAGTCCCTAAGTTCAGAAGGAGAGGAGAAGTGCCGACTGACCTCTGGGTGTGGAGACTCTTGTCTCTGTCTTCTTCCCTGTGGGGATCCCCAGTGCTTGCAGCCATTGAAGAAAGTATTTAAGGACGCCTTTGTTTTTAAGAAAGGGACTTTATTTGTCGTGGGAAAACTTCATCCCAGTTGGCCCATCAGTCTCATTGTCTTCTTGGTTGCAGTGCTTTTATAACTTTAATCTCCTTTGAAATGGCATCTATTTTTGTAAAACGGATGTCCTTCCCAGGGTAGAAGGAAAAACTTATTGTTCTAAAAAAAAAATTTGCTTCCTGCTTGCAGCAACGTGTTCCTGTTTATGCTCAGAGTCCGGAGGATTTTAGGGAAAGTAGCTTACGGAGTTAAAGGGTCTTGAGCCCATAGTGACCATCGTTGGTCGGTCCTGTGGACTCTGTCTTAGGAAGTGCGGCTGGCGAGGGTGGGAGTGTCTTGGCGGGCACATCAGGTTCCTGAGAAAGTGGAAACTGGAGTGGGTGCTTTAGGAGACTTAGTGCCTCTGTATTTTGTTTTCTGTGGACTTTGTAGAAAACTTCATTTGCTGACTCTGTATTGAGAAAATGAACATTATAAGTCACAAATGTGCATCCCAGAAAGCCGTGTGTACCTTGGATAATGTCTTTTTTAAAAAAATATTTATTTATTTTGTTTATATGAGTCCACTGTCTCTGTCTTAAGACATATCAGAAGAGGGCACCAGATCCCATTACAGATGCTTATGAGCCACCATGTGGTTGCTGGGAATTGAACTCAGGACCTCTGGAAGAGCAGTCAGTGCTCTTAACCGCTGAGCCATCTTTCCAACACCCAGGATAATGTCTTACTTGGAGATGTTGCAGACACTTTTCCTGTGCAGTTCTTGCCTCTCGGAAAGGGTCCCACTTTTGCCTTCTGGTGATCTTAGTCACCGGTGAAAGAAGCATTTGAGAGAACCTCAAATACAGATTGCTCCTTTCTTCCTTTGATTTGTATTCTGTAGCTTACCCGTAGCCATGTTTTATCTCTATTTATCTATCCATCTGTTTTCCCTCCCTCCTTCCCTCCCCTCCCTCCTTCCCTTCCCTTCCCTTCCCTCCCTCCCTTCTATTCTTTCTTTGGGTCAAAGAGCAGAGGTTTTCTGATGAACAGCAAACTGTGTCCTTAAGGTTCAATGACACATTGCTTGTTAGTCAGCAGCTGGGGAGACACTAATGTTCATATAGAGACTGCTTGTTATGGTGCCTAGTTCAAGCTAGACAGCATCAGCTTCCAGGTAGGAGAACAGTGTAGACTAACTCTGTCATCTTACTGTAAGCTCCTTGAACATAGACCATTTAAACACATTTCTATTAAGACAGCTTAGTAAGAGTAATAGAAGAGCTGGGCTGTGGTGGCACACACCTTTAATACCAGTGCTTGGGAGGCAGAGGCAGGCAGGTCTCAGTGTTTGAGGCCACTTTGGTCTACAGAGCAAGTTCCAGGACAGCTGGGGCTATGTGGACAAACTTTTGTCGTCTATTTAAATCTATAAAACACAAGAAACAGCTGGTGAGATGACTCAGCAAAGAGCACTTGTTCTTGCAGAGGACCAAGTTGAATCCCCAACACCCCCTGTGGCTCACAGACATTTGTAACTGGTGTTCCAGGGTACTCGGTGCCTTCTTATGGCCTCTATGGATATTGCATGGTTGTATAAACACATGCAGGGAAAACACCCATGCACATAGAGTACAACAGTCACACCTGAAACAAAACCAAAACGAAAAATACCCGAAACAAACAATCAGCAGCGCCCCCCACCCATCCCCACCCAAACAGAACAGAATTTAATGGTCATGAATTGCTTGAGTGGTATTCGTTTAGAACTGACCCCCACAAACATGATGATTATGTGTGGTGTTTAATGTATGTGGTTTTGTAGGAAATTCTGCTTTGAAAAAATACTGCCAGGCATGAGTAGTGTGATACAGTCGGTCTGTAACTCCCTTCCTGTAGTCTCTGTGTTGTGAGCTGCAGGCTCAGTAACAACTGCCAACACATTCTCTTACATCAGAGACTATATCCATTGTTCTCTGTTGACAAGTTATTGTCTTAAGATAAATAAACACTGGTGGTAATTATTCATAGGTTATATACGCTCTCTACTTATGCGTTAAACACTGATCAGCGTTTTAAGTCCACATATATCATACAGCATACATGGTACATTATGACACTTTTTCAGAAATATGAGCGTGAAACAACTGTTGTGTTGTGAGACTGGCAGAGTTTTGCAGGCAGCTCGGTGGGAAGACATGCGATGGTGGTTGTACTACATACATATAGGTCTTCTTGACCTGAGAAAGGTGAGCTGGGTGACTGTCACTTTTCACAGCTGTTGCCTAAAAGGGGGAAGTTTAATCTGCAGACACCTTCTAATACCCTTGTTTAGGTTTGGCAGATTTACAGAAGAAGAATTCCTATTTATTCTTGTTGTGAACTGCCTAACCCTAGGTCCCACTGGACACTTGTATTGATTCCTTTCTGGCTCTTCATTTATGACTCTAAACAGGACACTGCATCTCTACCTATTCTGAACTTTTACAGACGACTTTGAATCTTTTTTCTTGTTATTACGAGCTAGAGAACAAAAGAGAACATTTCTTTAAGTGATTATAAAATAACATTAATATTGGGAAACTCGTTTGAATAATCATTGATAAATGCCCATACTTGGAAAGGAAAATACTGTATTTGCTATTTTGATATAAGTAGCAGAAAACATGTAATAAAGAAACAGCTGGTGAAGAATTTGCTTTGATAAGTTTGAGTTTATAATTCAGTAGGTTTTGTGTATGTTCTGAAGGCAATGGACATTTGGACATGCTGCTGGCTTTTCTTTGAAAATGTTAGTGTGTGTGTGTGTGTGTGTGTGTGTGTGTGTGTATTAAAGACCTACTGTTTAAATTGTAGCATGTTATTTTAGAAAAACCTGGCTTTCTTGACAAGCCTAATAATTCTATTCTTTTCTTTGGAACAGGACCTGGAAATAGTGTATTCCTACTTACACGGTATGGAAGCCTTGTCCAACCTGAGGGAGCACCAACTAAGGTGTGTATTCAGTTTTAATCATTCAATAGTAACGCTGTGGGTCTCTATGTGCGTTTGTTAGTAAGACTTGAGCTTAAAGAAAATTTAGCACATGGATACTCTGCTTGATGTAACCCGTGTGCTTGCTTTGATACATTTTGTGTTTTGCAGGGTTGAATTCAGTTGCATTCATATATATTTTAGCTTTTCAGTATAGTAAGATTCTTGCACTTCCTCCCCAGTGTCTGCCTCTACTTCCGGACAGTAATGAGCTTCAGTTGGTCCAAACACCAAAAGGGGGTGGGGTTTGCTATTCCTGGTCTTTATATGCATGTCTGTGTCTGTCTACAGCTCAGCACTCAGATGTATTTTAAAATATTCAGCAAATGATTAGGCTCATTGCTTTGGTATAGTCTAGATCTCTGAAGGAATATACTTGCTATCTTAAGTGCGTAGCTGGCTCCTTTGTGGGCAGCACAGTTTTATCACACTGGTTCCAATGGGGTATGCTCATATACATGTCTTCCAACTTCTGTCATATAATAATTCACTAGGTTCTTTTATAGTTGCTCAAATTTCATCATAAAGAGGTGATTTGGTTTTACTGCAATTGGAAGTAAAGGACTGTGTGAAGACAGTTGCCAACTAAGATATAATGAGGCCTATTTCTTTCCATTCTGTCTAGTTGTGATGCCAGCCATTTTTAATTATGAAAGGAATACCCTTTAAACACTAATTAATTTGTGAGCATGTCAGCTTCATATTTGTTAATTGAAAAAAGTATCAAGAGGATTGAGTGTTTCTCAAATTAATTTTTTAATGAAAATGATTTAAATTAAACTCAATTGTAGATTAAGTGTTTAAAAATCTAGACAGGTTTTTATTAGAAAGAGCAAAACTGGGATTTTTGAAGATGACACAAAAATTGTAGCATAGCTATTTTTAAAGCGTTTAACTTACTTTCCTTCCTCCCCCTCTGTCTGTCTGTCTTTCTTTCTTTCTTTCTTTCTTTCTTTCTTTCTTTCTTTCTTTCTTTCTTTTTCTCTTTCTTTCTTTCCCTCCCTTCCTCCCTTCCTCCCTCCCTCCCTCTCTCTTTCTCTCTTTCTTTCTCCTTCCTTTCTTTCTTTCTTTCTTTCTTTCTTTCTTTCTTTCTTTCTTTCTTTCTTTCTTTCCTCTGTGTAACCTTGGCTGTCCTGGAACTTGCCCTGTAGATCAGGCTGGCCTCAAACTCACAGAGATACACCTACCCCTGCCTCCCAGGTGCTGGGATTAAAGGTGTGTGCCACCACTATTGGGACCATTTGATATTTTGTGATGACAATTTTTCTAAGGAAAAAAATTCAAATGTAAGACTAATACCAAAGTCATACACTTAACAGCTAGCTTCAAAATTACCTACTTTCTGTCATTTCTGAGGTGATTCTTAGGTAGAAATAACTCAAGAGCATAACTTAGTCTAGCCTTAGGATGCATTTCAAAGCTTTGTAAGATTTGTTGGCATTATTACCCAGGTGAGCCCTTCAGATGTCCAACTGCTTCTGCTTGTGCTGAACAGTCTCGTTTATAGCAGACATCCTAGCCTGAGTATAACTTTAGAACAGATGATAGATGCCTCTGTAGCAGAAAAGGTTCGTGTCAACCACAGATTGGCTCGAGTAAACTGCTTCCTCTTCTGGGAAATATTTCCTTGAGGTAAATTATTTTCTTTGAGTTTTGTTAAGTTTTACCCTAGATTAACAGGGAAGAGCCAGCTGACACTTGCGTTTATTACTGCTTTGCAAGTGTGGAAGGTAAAAGGCTCCAAGTGAGATTTTATTTACCCATCCCAGCTTGGGCTGCCGTGTGAACAGGAAAGGGAGCGGACACTTCAGCAGGTGCCTCTGTGTTGCTGTCAGTGCCCGTACTTTGCACCTTAACCCTTCAAATCTTCAGGTATATTTTTTCCAAGACAATTTTAGTTTTTTTTCTGATGTTTCATCTTCATGGGCTAGGAGTTGCATATTTGCTGAGTAAAGAAGTGTGGTGGCTAGGAGCAGAGCTCAGAATGCTCTCAGGAACAGAATCGGCACGTGAGCACTTGACTATATTTAGTGCTGAGATCCCTTCCCCTTTCTTCTCCGATGGGGCTTGTATTTAATGGAGCTTGTATTTAATAGGGGACTACCACATGAAATACGTGTAGTGTTAGAAACAGAAATCTATTGAAGTACATTCTGTTCCTCAGCATTACGAATTAGCAATTATTATTTTATAGACACATTGAGATCATTAAGAAATGAGAAAGTCATAGTTTCTGCACTCTGGTTCACGCTACTTTTGCTTAGCCACATCTCTTGAGCCTCTGCTTTCACATCTGTAAAATGTCGTCATGGTGATTACTGAGTTGTTTTCTTTTTCTTTCCCATTTGGTGTTTGTTAGAAGCTTCAAACTTGGCAGATGAAATTTGGTAAAGTTGTATCCTGTTGCATAAAATAGCCGTATTTATTACAATGTTGTAAACATTAATTTCTTTCCTACACTGCGGGAGGAATCCAGTTGCATTCTGAGAACAGTGAGAAAGACCTGTTTCAAGGAAACTCGTGATAGTTTTTTGGTGAAACAAACAACTCTTCGTAGTGCAAATGTTAAAAAAATATAAATATACAGAGAACATAAAAAAGAACAAATAATTTTAATCCACTCTGTTAAGACTGTGATTCTGCTTTCTGAATTACATGACATCAGGAGGTCTAGTTCCCAGGAACAACTAAGGGTTTTCTGGAACAACCTGGTCCCAGTGTGTGAGAACCGGCTCTAAAGTATATTGAGGACAGGCAGGCAGGCAGGCTCAGGACTGAACATGGGGGCATTTCCATGCTAGAACTGTAGGTAAACCCGGGTGAGTTAGGTCAGAAGTGAGGTGCTTACAAAACATTCAGAACAAAAGCAACTTCATTCCAGTTGGGTTGGACCTGATTTTTCTTAAGCTAATACCCAGGGTATCATCCACTTAGCTGACTGTAATGGCATCTGGGTCAGTGTTGTTAAAATCCCATATTCTACCTACATGGTTTTGAATATTTGAAGTATGCTGAGCTACTATACTGCATCGAGGGAAGCAGACCAACCAGTATTACTTACGGGGCAGTCGTGGCCATTTTGATTCAAGATGGCTGTAATCATGTCAAACTAAATCCTTGCTTTGGGGCACAGCAGAAGAGTAAGGAAAATGAGCACTGGAGAGTTTTTATTGAGGTCGGCAAACAGGAAGGATCCCAGTGTGCCCTGGTTAGGGAATAGCAGTTGTTCAGAATGGGGTGGTGCCGGGATGTCACGCTGCAGAAGCTTTTTCATGAGAAGAAATAGTCACACTATCATTCCTGTGTATTTTGGAAAAGTTAGTTGGTACTAATATCATAAGACACTTACTGATGATATTAATGAGAAAAATTTTGAAAAATTAAATATTTATATTTTCTTTTTTTTTAAAATTAGGCTTGATTCAGCTGAAATAACAGACCTTTCAGTTCTAAAGTTTCCATTTGCTCATTCTTCATGAAGGAACCAAGTCAGTAAAAGCCTGCACTGGCTTGAAAGTCCACGTTCATTTGTGTTGAGCTGTGAATGATGTTATCACCCTTTAAATTAATAGGTTTCCCTTTCTGTCTTGGGTTCCTGCTCCTTCTCTAACGTATTTTCCTTGGAGGACATGCTGTGTGTGCATGCCATGTACAAAATGAAGTACCTGCTCTATAGAGTGCCATGGGAGCCTGGCTCCGTCAGACGCTTCACTTTCCAGTGCGCAGGTGGAGCTGTGTATTTGGGAAACAGGTGGGGCAGATTTTGATTTCCTTTGTTGAACTGAGTGCCATCAATACCTGTTTTGAAGGTGAATAAGTCAATTGAGCATATGAGGTAGTAAACTTGAAATTTTACCCTGTGGCTCATTCACATTGTTTCAAATGGCAAATGTGTGACTTGCCTGTCCTCTCTTACAGGCTAATGTGCGAGACTGTGAGATACGAAAGACACGAAGCTAATGAAGTCCTGTACTAGTAAGTATTCCGTTCTCATTGTGTGCCATGTTGTGCAGTAGCCAATTCCTTCAAGTGTCACAGAGAGTTAGCAGCAGCCGGCTCAGTTAACCTGGCCTTTGGAGGTGGGTGGGGTGGAGGGGGCTTGGAGAAGTTAACTTATCTTCCATAGTGAGAAATTTGAGATGTTTTAACTGTTTGCAGTAGTAAAACGGCTAGTTCACGTGTGGTATTTACCCCTCTCCAGTGTGGTATTGTCATTTTTTCAGTTCTTGTCCTTGTGAAACAGGAAATAACTCATCCTGATAAAACAGACACATCTTCCCACAGCCGTGGCAGGTGGCTCAGTCTAGGAACAGGAAAACAGGCTTCTACATCTTTTATTTTTATAACTGTACTAATGTCTCTTTAAAGATGTGGATTGTATTTCTTAAAAACTAACCGCTGGCTTTTAAAGAGAGTGGCAGACCCAGAGGAACACACACGGGTATTCTAAGTCTAAAGCTGCTCGGCCGTTCTGGTTGGTGATATCCATGGTGATGGCGATGGCTGCCGTGCTGAGTCCATCCCGCTTCCCATAGCACTTACTCGATAGTTCCTCCTTCTCAGGAAGATTATAGGGAGCGCTTACTCAAGAGAGGAAGGACAGCTACCCTCTGAAGGACTTTGTAATCTATAGCAGGAGGCAGAGGTGGGAACAGGAAGAAAGCCAAAATTGGGATACGTGGGGACAGAAAGATGAGAGGGAGGAGAGAGCCCTCACATGTTGAGTCCTTTGAGGCTCGGTCTCAGAATTGTGTTCCACAGTCTACAGAGACCTTGGGGTGGAGGGCGCGTCATCAATGGTGTGACAGGGATGCAGGTGGAAGGCCTCACTCAATGCTTTGAAGCTGCAGCAGTTGTGAGGAGCCCCGTGAAAGTGAAGGGGTGCTCTTCACTTTCCTGTGAGTGTATCACTGGAAACTGAAGCTTGACATCTCTGTTTGAAACAAGAATCCCTAGCTGCTGAGCCATAGCTCCAGTCCCTGTAAGGTCTCCTTTAATATGTAGCTTGGTGGCTGGTTTTCAAGCAACAAAGCTCTGTGACCAAATGCCCCCAACCCTTTATACTTCTTCAGAGACATGGATGCATGGGGACAAGAAGGTTTGGCCAAGGTTAGTGGATGGGAAAGGAAGTAGCTGAGAAGGCAGTTGGCAGGAAGATGAAGGAGGAAGAGCCTAGGCCAGTAGGCAGGGCTAGGATTTGGAGAAGCCAGTGGGTTGCACTTGGCATATTTTCTTAGGCTGTAGCCTATGAAACTGACTGCTGCTCATGCAGCTGTTGTTTCAGTGGCAAAGTGTGTGCAGTAGTTAACCAAGGAGTAATTGATAACAAGAGCTGACCACAGAAAGAAACGTGCTTTTAATGTAGCTCTGAAGAAACTGAGGTGTAAGTGACTGCAGTTCCTGCTTCCTTGTGGAGCCGTGGAGTAGGTTTGCAGACACCCAGGTGGGGCCTTCAGTGAATAGTATATACATTGAGGCAGTTCTAGTGAATAGTATATACATTGAGGCAGTTCTAAGAGGGGGACACTAGTTTTCTGTCATTTTGTCCTGCCCCTCTGACATGGGACTTGCCAGGGAGCTGGTGGCATCCGTGTACCGGGTACCTCCTGCGTGCTCTAGTAAGTGCGTGATGTGCATTACTTTGCTCTGTAGGCGTCTCTGAGGCTGCAGTCCTCATTACCCCAATACAGGAAATGGAGCTTTGAGGAGATCAGGCATCTGTCTAGCTCCCATAACCTAAAGTAACATCTGGACTTGAAGCCAGATCTCTGGGTCTTGCAGCTTCCCCTCTTGCCTAGGTCACCAACATTTCCCCTTTTATACCATGGCACCCCCAAAATAATAATGGTCTTGCATATGACTGTGAACTCTCAGTCACCGCCTGCCACCAGCCTCCAAAGAGCCGATGGTAGCAACTAGAGCCCAGCACTCCTGTCTATACAACCATAGTTCACTGACAGTGAGTATTTATTACCCTTTTTCTTAGAGGTGTGCCCGTGTCTTTAAACATCCTTGGTGTTTGTTTTTATGCCTGCTGGCAATTCCCGTTCATATCCTAATAGTAATAAGTGGAGTGCATCTGACTGGGCTGTCCCAGTCGCTCATATTTGTGCCTTTAGAATTAGGAGCCAGAGGTACTGAGTAATGAAAAGTCTGGATACTCATTAAATCTCGATTTCATAAGAATAAAAACTCATGGAGTCTAGCAGCAGATTCACACAGTTGGGTTCTTGGTATTTTGCTGATGGACTTACAGAGTGTCAGAGAGGCGTCTGCTTTGGCGGTCCTGTAGCAGGCAGGCTTCTTCTGCTCTTGCTGGTTTGTGTATGTGTGGTTTGAAACTTCACGAACAGCTGTTCTTGATGATTATGTAAATCCATGATATCCTAGTAATACCCTCTTGGGGAGCTGCTCTGAGGACCTCTGAGGGAAGCGACTGATCTCCCTGCAGCTTGCCCTGAAGAGTAGTGCAATAGGAATAAATGTTGAAGACTTTCAGACTTTGCAGTTCTAAGCAAGAGATGACTAGCCATATTCCTTGCTGTGTTTGTGTGCTATGGCTTTAATAATTTCACCAGGCACATACGATATTCCTTTGATCCAACACTGCTACATTTTCCTCATCTATAGACTGGAAGCAATAGTGTTATTTCTCTAGCGTAAGATGTACATAGTCCTTCTACAGGCATCTCTACTGAGGGCATGGCACCCCTTCTCAGGGCTCTTGTATTCCTCCTAGAGAGTGTGCACCCCACTAAGGGCAGAGGCAACCCTTCTCAGGGCTCTTGCATTCCTCATGAGAGTGTGCACCCCACTAAGAGCAGAGGCACCCCTTCTCAGGGCTCTTGCATTCCTCCTGAGAGAGTGTGCACCCCACTAAGGGCAGAGGCACCCCTTCTGAGGACATACGCCCTTCTGAGGGCTCTTCCCTTCTGAGGATGTTTGGGAGTGTTAGCTCCTGGCATCATTGTTACTATCAGCATTACTCTGATAATTTATGTTTTGTTTTGGTCCAAGGCTTAAGGTTTTGTTTACCTTCTGACAGCGATGCCATAACTCTTTTTGCCAAAGTTTTCACGGAAGTCAAGAGTATGCCACTGGTCCCCATTTAAGTTAGTTGAAATTGGAGATAGAGTTGTAGTTCCAATAAAATAGTGGGTTTTTTTCTTAAAAAATTGGAGAAGGCCTTTGAGGGCTGAGCTGTAGTTGCAGACATGGTTGCTAATACCTTAGCCCCAGCAGTCAGAGGCTGAGATAGGGACGAAGGAGTCTAGCCTGAGTTACAGAATAGAGCTCTCCCTGGCAAACAAATAAGTTATGGAAAGTAGTTGAACTTTTAAACAGCAGAAACTGCTTTCAGGTTGGTCCTTTCAACCGCCTTGTCCTGGTAACACATGCTCATTATTTTACTGCCTTGGAAAAACTAGGGTGAACACTATAAATTCTTAGGCTGAGAAACCTGTCTGCTGCTGTGATAAATACCCTCATGAAACGCATAGAGGAGAAAGAGTTTATCTTAGCTAGCAGTTCCAAGTTATAGTCCATCCTAGTGGGGAAGTCACAGTGCCAGGAGCTTGTAACTGTTGACATAGCTTCCGTAAAGAGCAGGGAGAAGTTAACGGGTCATTCTTATTTGCTTATGCTTGGTTGTTCCATTTCTCCACTCCTGTATAGTTCAAAACTCCTTGCCTAGACACTGGTGCTGCCCACAGTGGGCTGTCTTCTCACATTAATAAGCTTCATAAAGACAGCTGCCTACAGATACCACAGGCCAACCCCATGTTGCAAATTCCTCATTGAGAGTGTTTTCTCTGGGAGTTCTGGGTTTTATCAAGATGACGATGAAAGCCAGCTATCACAGGACCTTGATTTAAAATTACCTGTAAAATTTTAATCTGAGGGTTGGGAAGGTGAATCATAGGGTAGATTACTGGCCGTGTAAGTGTGAAGGCCTGAGTTCGAATTACAGAACACCTGTAAAGCTGTACACTTTAGTGCACACCTCTGTAATTCCTGTAGGTGGAGACGGGAAAATCGCCAGCAGCTGTCGGGCTAGCTAGCCTGCTACGCATAGGCAAAACAACAAAGAAACCCTGCTACAAAGAAGGCAGAAGGCAGGGCAGAACACCTGAGCTTGTGCTCTGACCTACACACGTGCTGTGTAGCTTATGAGTATGCTGCATTTGTATGCATGCATGTGCACACACATGCTTGTGTATCAATCACACAAGGTGAAAAATGATAAAAAATAAAATCCAACTTGAGATGAGATACACATTAAAAACCCTTGTAAGAGAATAGTGAAAAATTACAACATATCATCAAGTAAGTGGAGAGCCATCAACTGGGAATTTCCTGAGAAATTCTTTTTTTTTTTTTTTTAAAGCATGTATTTGTTATATATATTTGCTGTCTTCAGACACATCAGAAGAGGCCTTCCGGTCCCATTACAGATGGTTGTGAGCCACCATGTGGTTGCTGGGAATTGAACTCAGGACCTCTGAAAGAGCAGTCAGTGCTCTTAACCACTGAGCCATCTCTCCAGCCTGAGAAGGTCTTAAGACTAGGCTGACTCATAGTACGGCAATATGACTGGGGTTTTGGGTTTTTCTGAATGAATTCTTAATGCCAGTCTGCTCTAGCTTTTCCTAACTGGCTGGCTAGCCTCATCATTTGCATTTATGGGACAGTTACATTTAAAATGGTCAAAACCCATATCACGAAGTCTCTTTGTCTCTCTGTCTCTCTCTGTCTCTCTCTGTCTCTCTTACACACACACACACACACACACACACACACACACACACACACGTGTACACACACGTGTACACACATACCTGTATCCTCAATTGTATGCATCTGTGCCTCAGAGATCCTTTTCCATGTGCAGATCTGACTGAGTGCTTAGATTTCTAAGTTTTCATAGCACTTTAAGGGTTTAGCTCTGTATTTCAGGAGAGGAAATTGTTCCTCTGTGAAACAGCTGCTGTGGGGCCTCTTCAGTCATGCAAACGCCTTTTCATTTAAATCTGTAAATGTGCAGTTTAGAGAGACTCAGCTGAGTGCCGGCTGCATTTAGCAGTCTGTTTACTTGTCTGCCTGGCTATCTGGTTTTAGGGCAGGTACCTCCGCATTGCTGTCCTTCTCTTTCTGCTGCTCTTCCTGCTGTGGCCTGGGGCTTTACTTCTCTCCAGCACTTGCTCATCTGTCTCTGCCACCTCTGTCTCTCTCCTGCCCCCAGCATGAAGAGAGGTCCTTTTCCATACAGAGTGACTCTTATTCTCTGAGGCCTCTTTCCTGCTTCTACTTACAGACTGTAAGCTGTCTGAGGTCTTAGATCATAGATTTCTCCTTTGGTCTCTTCTCTGCCTCCAATAACCGCATCCGTAGTTTCTTTATTTTTTGCAAGTGGCCAAGCTTTTATTTCACATTGTAGTCTTTGTAAATCACAATGTAAGTACTTCATCTACTATTTTATATTGAGCTGCTTTACCTCTCTTGGAAAAAGGCATGGTCTCCTTTCCTTTCTTACCCAGAGATATATAACTGCTACTTTGAAATGCCTTCTTTGTTTAAGTTTTAAGACTTTTAACACATACAAACAAAATGCCAAAAGTAAGATATTAATTTATTTGAAAAAAAAATCATGTTATCTTTAACAAATTAGCTTTAGCATAGGTGAGACTATTTATCTTCAGGCTGGCATGTTTTTTGTAGGCATTTTGTCTTCAGTTTTCTATGAAACTGTCAAGTGAATAAAAGCCATGATTTAATGTTCTTTGAGTGGTGAGGCTTACCTTATGTGCATGCATTCAGATCGCTGTGGACTGGGAATGCCAGAGGCCAGTTTGCATGGACAGATGGATCTCTAGGTGTGTAGGTTATCTCTAACCTCTCTTGAGAGTGAATGACTCCAGGTGAGAACAGGGTTCTTGTGAGGATGAAATTACAGTGTGTAAATCACTGCCCCAGAGCTGTTGCCAAGTCAATTTTCGGGTTTGACTGCCTGTTTAAATTCGATTGTTCCTCAAGCCCTTGGTGGTGTCCCTCTGCAGTGTAGCTGCTTCATTGATTTGATTTATTGTAATGCATATGCAGCTTATATCATAGTTGTTGAAAAAAATGTTCACAGAATGACTTCATGACTCCTCGGGCAATGCTTCATTTCATTTCAAGTGGCTTCTGTTGGCTTAACGCCGACATGAAGAACCCACAGACTGTCTGGCTTTGTTACTTCAGTGTTTTATATTGTTCACTCTGCTGCTTGAATGAATTTTCACTTGATGACCGCTTTGTCCCCCTGTATTTTCAATAGAAGACTGAAAATTATAGTGTTTTGACCAGTCTTTTTAAGTTCTTCCTGATGTCCATTTCAAACCAGTCACTTAGTATCTTTCGTTGGAGAATCAGGATTTTGAGAAAAGTGAGCACTGCACTGGTGTGTCTGTTCCTTTGGTTAGTTAGATCCCATTCATTCATTCATTCATTCATTCATTCATTCATTCACCTTTGAGACCAGGTGTCATTCTGTAGCCTGTGTTGTTCTGGAACTTCAGGTTGACCTCACACCTGCAGTGATCCTCCTGCCTCAGCCTCCTGAATGCCGGAAACACGGTGTGTCACTCCCAACATTTGCATCAGCTTTTAAAAGTGAAGTAATTTTCTTACAGTTTAGCACTTTGGGGAAACAGAAATTATCTTCTGCCTTTTAAATGTTATTTTTATGTCATGGGCATTACCATTTACATCTATTTCAGTATATTGAACTATTATTATTTTATAATAAAATACTGCTCTTCCGAAGGTGAAAAGTAAAAATTCCAAAGATTTTTTTTTTAAACTCTTAGTAGAGTTCTTTCTGAAATACATAAGTAACTGTATGTAATGAAATGCTGTTTGCAAGTGTATCTTTTTTTGGCTTGATCAGTTACTTGGCTGTGTGGCAACAGTTTTATCTATTGAGCTCCAGCCTGTCTCATTAACTGCACAAAAGTAATTGATACAAATTTTATCTTTGAGTTTATAGCTTAAAATCTCAGTCAAAGGAGCAGAAGAAACACAGTTACCAAACTTTGCAATAAATAGTAATGAAGTACTATGGTGAAAAAGACTGAAATTACTGAGTATATGGAAGGCCATCTGCATGCTGGCTGGCAGCCAGGGCTAGAACTTTCTAAAGCATGGAACACTCTGTTCACAGGAAGCCCTGCCCAGCTCCAGCAGTAGCAAGCGTGCTTGGAAGAGCCTCTAGGGTTCTTGGTCTTGAAAACCCTTTGACAGGAGTCATTTCAGGATGATTTATCATAGATAAGTGAAGTATTTTTCACTGTCCTTTTCCCCCTCACAGTCATGCATTTGAGAGTACAAGTCTAAGCTGGTCAGAAGACCAGAGTCACAGGATATGTGAACAAAGTGCAAGCTCCTGGTTTTCTTTAGGGCTTCAATTAAGGGGCGGAGCCAGCACACATTCAAGGAAGCAGGTGCTTTTCTGGTTTTGGTAGCGGTTGTCTCTACTTGCTGTGGGACCCTTTAGATTGATGTCTGCTTTTCACTGGGTGCCCGCAGCTTGTGGTTATGGTCGTAAATCAAGGGCAGCAGTGTGCCTGCTTTCTCATGTTATAGTTGCGCCATGTGATGGGGGAACATGGTACATGTTCCTTCCTGCTCTGACTCCCAGATGTGGCACACTCCCTGGCTTCACTTTCTCCTGACTCCTGGTCTGACTTCAAATGCCCACTGAAGTCCGGAGAGGTTTCTTGGACCCCTCTTGTTGGTGCCACCACAGTGTGACACTCTGCTCGGAGAGCTCTGGATTCTGTGTGGCTACTGTGACTCTGGCTGGCCTGTTCCTTTCTCTGGCTGGCAGAGTTGAGCTGCAGGCTGTGTGAGCCTCTGGGTCTGGTATTCTCAGCCCCCCCCACCTACCCTCATCTCTCCCAGCCTGTGTGCCAATACCTCACTGTCATTAGAAAAACTTGCTGATCGGCCTCTCCTTATATTTTCACATTGTGTTAGCTGGTCAGGAGAGTTTTCAGAAGTTACTTTCTGGTCTGATAATGACTCCCCCCCACGTGATCAGTTAAAAAAAAAAAAAGTGTTACTCTTTCAGTATCCTCAGTGTCATTTCTTGCTCTAGCCATGTACAAGTCACGCTCTCATGGAGAGACACTGCCACCATGTGGACCTGGAGGATATTGCGACGAAGTTCTTTGAGCTTAACTTTGGTGTAGACGAGGAATTGCTCCATATTGTTCTGTTCATTAAGAATATTCCTAAAGGGTCTGCAAAGCAGTTTAGTTAGTAAAAGTGCTGCTGCCAAGGCTGATAAAACCTGAGTGATCCTCCCAGGACCCTCATAGCAGAAAGAGAGAATCTGCTTCTATAAGTTGCCCTCCATACATGCACTGTGGTGCCCTTCCCTAATAAATAAATGTATATAATAAAATACTTTAAAATGAAGCCTGTTTTTAAAACAAACAAACAAACAAACAAACAAACAAACAAACGTTCTAACATTTCTCAGAGATTGACATTTGGATCCCTTTGTTTTAAACTTTCTTTTTTATTGTTGTAAAAAAATGTCATTGTAATTTTGATAGCGACTACATTAAAACTATATGAAATTGAGTAGCATAGATATTTTAATGGTATAGATTTTCCCAACAAATGTACTTAAGATATTTTTAAAAAATTGTTTCCTCTTCAATTTCTTTTATAAATACTTAATAGTTTTCTATGTATTATGCTTTTACTTCTTTGATTTAAATTATTTGTATATGTGTATATTAAAATTTTACAAATGGGATTGTTTAAGTTTCTTTTTTCTGGATGGTTTAGTTTTATTTTAAGAGATGTTAATGATATTTGTGAATTGACTTTTATATCTTATAGCTTTATCAAATTCATTAATTGCTTTGACATTTTGTATGCCATATTTGGAGATTTCAGTATATAAAAGCGTACCATATGTGAACAAAGACAATGTAACGACTTCCCTTCTTATTTGCATGTCTTTATTTATTCCTCATTGGTAATTTCTCAGCGTAGAGCATCTGTGTTGAATAGAAATGATGGTGGTGATGGTGTGAGCACCCAGGCTTCTGTGAAAACCACTTCAGCATTCCATATCGAATAAGATACTAATTGTTGCTGTGGCCTATGTAATTTTAATTTTATTGAGACATTTTCCTTGTATGCGTCATTTGTGGATATGTAACCTATAATATTTTTATATTTTTTATAATAAATTATTAAAAATATTAAATTATTAAAAATATTTTTATAATATTTTTATATTATAACCTATAATATTTTTATGCTCTCCTAATTAACATTCAACTTTGGAGAAGTATACTTTTGTAAAAATATTTTACGATCTTAAAGATTTAATTTAAGATATTAACATAGTCATACATGAAATTAGTAGTTATTATTATTATTGGGTAAAGGCAACTACTTAAATGCAAGTATCTACTGATACTCACTACAGGCCAGATAAATAAGAACAAGTAATATCACGTAAGCCTAAGATGTCCAGTGTGAGTATGAGAAAGAATGTACTACACAGGAGGAACAGCTGTCTGAAGTTGACGCTATGTCGTTACCTATGGCTTGATCTTTTCTAGAATAGATCGGCCATTCACACACACACACACACACACACACACCCATAGAAAGCATGGGTAAACCAGGAGCATATGAGCTTAGTTGAAGTTACAAAGAACAATCAACTCCTTGTTATAGAAATACTGGCTATGGTTAGCAGGACAGTTCTAGAATAGACTTAACCATTTTCAAGCAGAAAGAAGTTACTTATTTTTGGCAGTGGGTAGAAGTAAGAATTGCATGAGAAGATTCTGGAAGAATTTTGGAGGATGTTGACAATGTTATATCTTAAATTTGCTTCATACTCTTTATCAAATATGTGTCTTTATATCAATTTTAAGCCATTGTTTAATACTGGTTAATAAAAAGTATGCATAAGTAGTTAAATTCTAAGTATTGATCTCAGAAAAAATAATATATAAAAATTAATAAAATAGAATAAGCATAGGAGAGATGAAAAATTTGTCGCAAAGAATATATATTAAAATATTAATTTTAGAATAAAATTATTGGTATATAATTGGTATATATTTTTCTATATTATTTTCAAATTTTGTGTATTTATACTTTTCCACAATAAAACAGTTCTGAAATTTTCAAAAAAAAAAAAAGAAAGAAAAAGAAAAAAGAAAAGAAACAGAAATGGCAATACCAGAATCCTGCCAGCATTTAGTTTTCTGTTGGCACAGTAATCAATAATTGAGAAAGCTCTCTTTGGGCACAGCAATCAGGAACTGAAAATACAGAGACACTCTTTAATACAATGCAAGGAAGGTCACCCCAACTACCAGCAGTCAGGTGTCATAGAGTGCATGTTTGACAGGACTGAGTTAGCGTTGTAATGGGGGAAACACTAAGTGATTACTTGCTACCTTGGTGACTGTGTCAGGTGAACTCAGGGAAGCTAAGAAGAAAGTGACTCACTCTACCAGAGAGATGCTCAGCCACTCAGAGGAACCTGAATGGTGACAAAAACTTCATTTATCATAGAAGAGTTACTGTGGAAAGCAGAAACATCAGGTTTCTTCAAAGACTCTGAGGAATAGGTAGAGAAAACGTGGTGTGCCACCTGAGTGTGAGCTGTCAGCTAGCTGGACACAGGTAGTGACGGGAAGTAGGTTTTTCTTTTCCTTCAGTCTCGGCTGACAAAGCTAAACTGATTTAAATTGTTGTATTACAGTTGATGTAACTTTGTAAAGAAGTTGGTGATGCCTGACAGCAGGCTTGCTTTTTTTTGCCTTTTATTTGCTATTGGGCCTCAATACTGAGATCTTTTCAGAAGAGCCTGCCATTCACTATTGTCTAGGATATTTCTTTTAAAGATACTTCAATCAGCTGCCCATTAAATGATCAGAAACTAGGAAATCGAATGGGAACAGATAACCTCGAAATTTAGCATTGTGGATAATTCATGAAATTTGAGAGTAACTGGATTAGTTCAGAAAACGATGACATCATTGTTACTACTGCAGCTATGGCTTGTATTGTCAGACTTCCATTGCCAGTGTGTGTCCAGGAGAGATTTCACATACATGTTTGTTCATCTATACTGAATGAACATTGTTCTTACAATTATAGTTTCATTTTTAAAAAGCTAACTTTTCACTCCACACAAGTAAAAGTAAGATTCTCTGGTAACAGCTGCCCTAGGCATATACTTCGAGATAGGAGACAAGCACGGCTGGTGCAATGCTTTGTGAAAGCCAAAGTCCAACAGAAGCAGATTTCTAAACATGGCATTTTACATCAGGGAATTCTCAGAGTGGAAAGTGAACATCTGTAGAGAGTTGATAGCAAACAAAGAAAGGAAGATTTGTTTCCAGCTCGCACTCTTCCTAGACCATCTTTAAAATAGAATGTACTATTTTGTATTCTTAGTTACTATTAGCTTACTATAGTAAACCCTCAGATCCTAAGAGGGACAGTACAACAGTAAAGACGTTATGTCGATCTTGGCACGAAGTATGTGGCTAGTATACTCACTAAGTATTCTCTGATTGAATAATCTCTGCCAGTGCTTCCTCACAAAACATGGCTTCTGTGGGCTAGCCCCACATTCTCCTGGGAAGAGAGCAACTGTCTCTGTTACCTTTGCATTTGTAAAGGACACTGCACATGATGCCTTTGAGTCCCATCATCGCAACAAGACAGATAATCAGTAAGATGAAGGCTTATTTTATCTCACAGTTGCTCACAGTCACTGCTTATGGGTCTGCAGTGAGGAATACATCCTGGTGAGGAATGGTGGCTGAGAAAACTGCTTCCTCTATGGTGGCAAGAGAGACCGAGTCCCACAGCTCCATTCAAGGATAAAACCCTAGTGACCTAGTGGCCTCTTTCTAGGTCTCCAAAATTAAAGGTTTTATCACCTCTCAGTAGTAGATCCTGGGGCTCATAATGAAGCCTCTAACACATGGGCCATGGAAGGATACACACTTGAACTGGGACAGCACCTGTCAGACAGACTCAAATGGGTAGTGAATGAGATCCATTTTCTCATTGTTTTCATCCCCTTGAATCTGTTCCGTAGATTTCCTGATAGGAAGAGTCAACCCAATTGCAGGTAATCAGTGGCTATTCAGGGAGCTCAAATACCTGCTGTCAAGGTTCTTCATCTGCTTTGCACACAGGTTGCCTGTTGGTTGGTGTGTGTTCTGTGATAGGTGACAGGGGGACGGAGTTGACAAACTTCACACTCACTTTGTATTAATTTGTCTTTAGAGATGACAGATTTGAAGTCACTGAAAGGCCAGTCACAGTTACGTTCTCCGTGTCACCACAGACCTTGGCGTCATGTGTCATGCTTTTAAAAGATGGAGTAATTATTATTTGTATGCAGTTCTCCTTGTACATCTAGTCCCGTTGACTTGCCTAAGGCTATGTACGTGGGGATAAACCTTAATGTCGAACCTTTTCAAGATTTGATTTCCCTTGGGGCTGGAGGGATGACTGCGTTGTTTAAGAGCACTGCCTACTCTTCCAAATGCCATAGATTCAGTTTCCAGCATCCACATGGCAGGTCATGTTTAAATGTGACTTCAGTTCCAGAGGATCGAACACCCTCTTCAGGTCTCTACAGGCACCAGACACGCATATAGTAGTGCATGGACATATATGCAGGCAAAACACCCAGGCACGTCAAATAATTTAAAAAATTTAAAGCTTAAAACAAAAAATTACAAATCTTCCTTTTTCCCTCCTCTCTTCTAATACAGTGCTTTTATTTTTTTTGTTATCAGAAAAAGTTGAAACTAGTTTTGAACCTTATAAACGGTAGCCTTTTTACTTGCCACAGACTAGAAGGTTATAATAACACAGTTGTCTTCTATTGAGGAAGATGGGATGGTTAACATTGTCACTTTGATACTGCTTAGGCTCTGGATGACTTAACAGCTCCTTCCCTATCTGTGTGTATTAAGTAGAAATGACTACCACTAGGGGGGTGCCTTGAGTCAGGCAGAGACAGTGGAGTCTTCACGTAGGAGCGATACTGTCCACAAATCCATAAGACTGTACTACTTTCATTGTCTTCTTTGATAAGAGGAACTAAGCAGCTGTCTAGTTACTGCATACATATACATGAAGACACTCAGAATACTCTGGTGGAAAAGTCTGGGAAAAAAGGTACACAGGGAAAGGCTTGAATGGACTGAGTTTCATGAAAGTTTGTGGTGGTATTATTATTATTATTATTAATTTTATTCATTTACATTTCAAATTATATCCCCCTTCCCGGTTACCCCTCCACAAACTCCCCATTTCATCCCCCTGCTCCGCCCTCCACTTTGCCTCTGTGAGGGTGCTCCTCCACCCACTCACCCACTTCTGTCTCAACCCTCCAGCATCCCCTATGCTTGGGCATCAAGCCTCCACAGGACCAAGGGTCTCCCCTCCCACTGATGTAAGGTTTCCATTGATGTCAGATAAGTCTGCTACATATGTATCTGGACCCATGAATCCCTCCATGTATACTCTCTGGTTGGTGGTTTAGTTTCTGGGAACTCTGGGTGGTCCAGTTAGTTGATATTGTTCTTCCTGTGGGGTTACCATCACCTTCAGCTTTTTTAGTTTTAACCCTAGCTCTTCCATTGGGGTCACCAGGCTCAGTCCAATGGTTAGCTATGAGTAACTGCATCTGTATTGGTCAGATGCTGGCAGAACCTCTCATAGAACAGCCATACCAGGCTCCTGTCAGCAAGTGCTTCTTGGCATCAGCAATAGTGTTGGAATTTGGTGTCCTCAGATGGATGGATCCCTGGGTGGGGTGGTCTCTGAATGACCTTCCCAAAAATGTAGAACACGTCATGAATTTGCGTGTCATCCTTGTGCAGGGGCCATGCTAATCTCTGTATTGTTCCAATTTTAGTATATGTGCTGCCAAAGTGAACACAAGTTTGTGGTTTTTTGTTTCACTGAAACAAACGAAAGTATTTCCCACTCAAAAAATTAGACTGACAAAAACAAAACCTGAAATGACAGGTACTGATATATCTAAGGAAAATTAAAAACATTTAAATAAACCAGTGAGCATTGTTAGCATAATGTATTAGTGATAACAGTGTTAAGAGCGCCTCTGATATTTCAGTAATGGTATTTTAATATGTTGTATGCTGTTGCCTTTTGTGATTCTGTGCGCAGTAGTATGAATTGCCATACTACCTGCTATATATTTTTTTATTTTCTATATATTGCTATATATTTGTTTTTTGCTATATATTTTTTTGTTACTGTGGATTATCATCTGATTTCTGTTGTCTTTTTTTCTCCAGTCCTGATGATATTGGCACCTGCTGGTATATACTTCTTTCTGGGTCCGTGTTCATTAAGGAGTCCATGTTTCTTCCAAGGAGCAGGTATGGTGTAGAGACACAGCACAATGATCTTGAAACTCTTCCTGCAGGACTGGTTTATTTTGCTACTGATATAGTCTACTGATACAAAGCAAGGCAGTACTTTGGCCTTGTTACACATATGATTTTTCTTTTAAATGCTTGTTTTTAATGTCATAAATACTGTTCTAATTTCCTTAGCTAGGGATGAGTGAAAACATGGTGACATGAAAATTTGTTAAATGACTATGTCAGCTGTTTTGGGACATTTTTGATCATAGTACATAACATTAGTTTCAGGTCAACTTTGGTAGAGGAGAACTAACCTATGGAAAACACTGGTAAACATCTGAAGACAGTGAGGAATGTTCATTGAGACCACAAGGGACTAGAAGTGAAGCCAGGAACTGTCTTTGACTTCACTGCCTCTAAGGAACATATGGCCTCTCGGTTTTGCATCTGTGTGGATTGGCTTTGCGCTTCCTCTCCCTGAGACTTTGCGTGTGTGTGCTGACTGTTGATTTATGACTTTTTGTCACAAAGACTTAGGCTGTTTGACTATTTTCCTTGGATATTTTAGGATGTAATCTGATTGGCTCAGTGGGTCACATATGTACCTCTGGTCCAATTAATTATAACCAGAAAGGCTTATCTCCTAAAACATGCCCCACCTGTGTTAAGGTTAGCTACTGAGTTTCAGGAGAGAGTCCTTTCTTTTTAATTAGGAATTTGTCATAAGTAGCCCTTTATGTTACTAATATTTAAATTGATTAAAATATAGTCTTTCATCTTTCTGTCACCTAGCTTTTCTGCAAAAATATTCAACTATATTCTGGTTAAGTCACTTTGAAAGAATTAGAATAATGTTAAGAATTTATTTTAGCCGGGCGGTGGTGGCGCACGCCTTTAATCCCAGCACTTGGGAGGCAGAGGCAGGCGGATTTCTGAGTTCAAGGCCAGCCTGGTCTACAGAGTGAGTTCCAGGACAGCCAGGACTACACAGAGAAACGCTGTCTCAAAAATCAAAAAAAAAAAAAACAAAAAAAAAAACAAAAAAAAAAAGAATCTATTTTAGAGGCTGGAGAGAGTGCTTGCTGTTCTTTCAAAGGACCTAGATCTAATTTCTAGCACCCATGTTGAGTGTTTCATCTGCAGCTTTAGGTTAGGGATTCAGCCCCCTCTTCTGGCGTTCATGGGCACCTGTGCTCATGTGCACATACATGTACACTGTGTCCTGCATGCCAAAGCTCAGGCACACAGATGACGACAACAACCTGGGAACCTTAGTGTGTTTATTATGTACAGCCCAGGAAGGAGGCATTAGCTCTTTTTGGAAGGAGGTCTCTGTAGAGGAGAAGCCTCAGATTTGTAATCTTCTGAAAGGAGCAAGCCACAGTTACTAATTTTTGCACACACTGGTCAATTGTTTATAAACACTTTTCTCGGATCAGAAGGTTTTGCCAGCTCCCACTAGTCTGAAGCATTGGCTCTTGTCAATAACACATTCATTCAGGACATCATCCACTCGGTACACACTCACTCAAAACTTCCTCTGCTCCTCATACTCACACACAGACAGGCATACCCATTCACATAAATAATTCATGAATCTTGAAAATTTTATTTTACAGATGTGAACTTTTTTTTCCCCATAAAAAGTCAGACCTAGTAAACCATGGAGAATGGTGGTTTTACACTGTATACTAAGGCTGGCTTGGGGGAGGTGACAGGAAGGGGTGGGGTGTGCCCTGGAGGCCAAAGGGCTAGTAAAAGAGGTGGCATGCCTCTCTTGGTTTCTGCTTCCCAGGGTCAGACTGGCAAACTTTATTCTTTTGAGAAAATGATCCAGTGGGGGCGGGAAGCCTGTTTGCTCTCTGTTCTTGTGGTAGTGGCAGTGCCGGCACAGCACTGGTTGTAATAGTAATGTTATGGTAATAAAATGACTCAAACACTCAAACAACTAGGATTTCTGTACTGCACTTCATTCACCAGGAACCATTAGAAACACTTTGCTATGTTGAGTCTTTGGATCTCACATAGCTTTGCACAGGTAAGAGTATTTTGGTAGTGTAGGGATTTATACCTCCTAGAAGGCAGCCTAGAATGCTTGTGGGTTCTAGGAGTAATTCTACGAGTTCTTTTCCCAGAGGAAAGACAAATAGTTAGTAAGCCTGTTTTTCAAACATATGACATGGCGTTTCATCCCTCAGTGTGCCTGTCTGACTTACATTTCTAAAGTTGTACAGGAAAATCCAGGTTGAGCTGTAGGATATTTGTAAAAATTACATGATTTTGGTGTAAAAAGAAACCACAAACAAACTGTATAGATTTTCAAAGGAAAAGGAGTCAGTTCCAAGATAGTCATTAAGCAATGACTATCTATAATTAGTGTTGTAATGTTTTCCGTTCTAAACTTTATTGTCCTTATGTGGAGGTTGTGTATACACGTGTGGTCCACGTGAGTAAGAGCACTTTTTACATATAATTCTCCACCCTGTTTATTTTCACTAAAGACTGTGTGTATGTATATGGATATTGCTTCATAACATTAAAACATCTTTGTAAAGGGTTACTCTTGATATCTCTCAGTGTCTCTAACTTTTCACAGTTTAGTTCAGTAATTGGAAACAGTATTAAAATTTTTACCGCGAGTCCTACTGTAACTGTAACGAGTGTGATTTGGAATTCATGCGTGTTGAAAGATACCAATCGAGCCTTCAACACTGTAATCATCTTGTTGAGATATCTGCTGCACAAATGAAACTTGTAGATGAAGCTCTAGGGGGAGGGGCGGACAACACTGTGATGGCATCTTACCAGCCACCATCAGTCAAGTGACAGCTTGTTCCAGCTCCTGGAAGGAACCCAGTGTTCAAAAAGGCTGCTGCTCTGCAAGAACGAGGACTTGCAGTTCAGACCGGTTCTGTGAGCACATTGCACTCAGAGTATTCTAAAGGATGACATAAGTTGCTCTTTCTCTGGCTGCATGTCAAATGCTTGTGAGTCAGGGTTTTAATGGGATAAAGAGACAGTCTTCAGACTGAGTGACAGGCCAGAGCTATATATAGGCCGTTCCTTCATGTTGCACCTGGTGACATTTGCTCTGCCCCAGTTGTTTGTTTCCTTGGGTGATGTTGCCTTAGGAATGGTTCTAAGGTGGTTTTAATAGGAAAGAGTCAGTGTGTTGGAGCTGTAATAAGGGCTGCCGCAGAGATTCATGGGTAGTTCTTTCTCTAGAAAGCATGGAGGAGATGTGCTTTCAGTTTGGAGGAGATGCTAATAGCAGTCCAGTTTTTATGAACTTAGTTTTCAGTCAGATCTCCTCACACATCTTTTAAAGTCAAATCCTCTACAGTGCAGAGCAATCAGTATACAGACACTTCCTTTCCTGTTTGTGCTGTGGTCAAGATGCAGGTTGTAAGCTTGGAGGAAGAAGCCCATTAACCCATAAGTCATTAGCCTTAGCATGTGGGAGGTGCCAAAGGATTGTAATGAAAACTAGGAATCAGAGACTTGCAGTGTATAGGGCTTAGCATCTAATTTACTAAATTAATCTGTTAAGGTGCTTTAAGTCTGTTATAATGGGCACTGTAATATAAGTGAAGATTGTGAACCTGTTTGTGTTTGTGGGTTATTCCATCTTATTTTTGACCGTGTTTGATAGAGCTCAGAATCTTAATCATGTCTCCCATTTTTTTTCAAACTTGAATAAAAACTTGGATTATGTGCTACAGAGTGATCTTATAATCAGTCCTGGAGTATATCAGGGAAGCCTGTCATGTAACGTAGTACGTGTATGGGAAGGTGAGGAAATTGTATATGAAACATGGAAAAAGGTAGGCAGTACAGTGGAAACCAGTGGAGAAGCTCAGAAGGCAGAGCCCTTCAAATATACGGCATATTAATGTGTGGCCTAATCAAGGGCAACTCTTGTTAGAGGTGAATTTTGAGTTGATTTATAAGATCGTTGGCAAATGTTTGGAAAGGAAATCTGGCCATAGCAAAGCACATAGCATCAAGAGGGATTGAGGGAGGGCCAGCCGAGCTTTGCCAGTAGCTTCAGTGAAAGCAAAAGAATGGAGTTTCTCTGTGTGAAGGAGGAGACCAAAGTGTGTGTGAAGAAGTGGCAGAAACTTTGCTAGTGGTGGCAGTCCTGGGAGGTCTAGTTCACAAACCTCAGGACTTACTTGGGAAGTCAGTGAAGTTTGTCTCAGGCAGCATTAGCGGGAGGTTGGAAGGAGCTTGCTCGGTGTTTGTGTGTGCCACGTTGACTGTGTCCGTTTAAAATTAGCGCTTTACTTCACCCATACCGAACATCTACAATCTTTAAAAATTAAAATTGTGGTATAGTCCTCTTAATAATCACATTTTGTATTGGAGCCGACAGCTATAATGAGGATAAGTGGAGAAACAAGACATTTAACTCGTCTGTCCTGAGAGACTGCAACGCTGTTGTCATTATACTTCATATGACAGACAGGGCACTGCTTGAGCTGAAAATCTCAGGCACAGCGCACCAGTGGATGGCTCTGAGAACTTGCTAATGCTGGTGAAAGAGAGTGAAGCAGTGGTAACTCCTTCTGTTCTCATGGGATGCAGATTGAGGATACATTTAAGTGTTTCATATTTTGCATAAAGAGCTATAGGGTTAGCTGTATTTTTAAGAAGTACAAATTTGTTAAAAATCATGTGATATCTTATTAATTACCTTATTAATCTTATGAATTAATTAATATGGCATTTAAAAAAATAACTCACTAGCATATTATGTTGTAGAGGGGTGGCTTTATTGGATATTAAGTGTGTCCAAAAGGTATATAGGTATAAAAGAAGCAGGGACTAGGGTTTGAAAAGTTGTGTTTGTGTTTAGGGAAGGTTTATTCCCAGGAACTAGTAAAAGTCACGATAGTACAGGAACAAAGCATGGGAAGGTAAGACTGGTTCTTCAGGAGAAATGAGGCACGCAGTAACAACTCCAGACCATCTTAAAGCTGCCCTCATTGAGTTTCAGAAAGAAGCATAGAGCCATATGTAACTTTTTTCCTCGAGAAGTACTGCTTTAAAGATTAGGTGAAATAACACTCCAGGAGGTGTGGTTGTGCATGCCTTTAATTCCAACACTTGGGAGGCACTGGTAGGAGGATCTTTGTGAGTTTGAAGTCAGCTTAGTCTACATACTGAGTTCCAGGATAGTCAGAGCTACATAGGGAAACCCTGTGTCAAGAAATGACAATGTTGTTGTTGTTGATGATGGTGATGGCGATGGCGATGGCGATGGCGATGGCGATGGCGATGGCGGCGATGATGGAGATGATGGCGATGATGGCGATGATGACAGTGACAATAGCAACAAGTGAAGCTAATGTTGATATACTGCTTAATAGGCCTTTTCTTTTGTTGTAGTGTGGTTGTGTGTGTGTGCCCACATGTGTGTGGAAGCCAGAGGGTGATTCTTGGGCCTTTCTGTCGCTGCTGGCTGGCTGCCTTGTATGCTTCAGTCTTCCTGTCTCCACCCCAGCACTGAAAGTTATAGAATCTGCTGCCACTGGCTTCTTAAAGTGAATAATGCGATGTAAGTCCCCATGCTGACATGGCAAATGCTTTACGAGCTGAGCCATCTCTCCAGCTCTCACACTAAAATCCTTGTCTGGAATGGGCAGCCTCTGCTGTTGGCTGCGACAGTCAGGCTGTGTAGAGCCACTGATTTCAGGCGTGTGTCACGCCACCGTTCATTGTCACATATTATTGCAGGAGCAAGTGATTCCAGCTTGTAGTTTAACAGTTAGTGACAGTAGTCAGCAAGGCATGGCGTCGGAGGAGTTTCTTTTTAAATTTAAAGTGTTCAATTTGATCTATATCTACATTTGTAAGGATATGTGTTTAGGTGAGTCTGTGGTAGAAACTAAAGTATCCATATACATAGGTAAAAACCATTTCTTTGTGTGAATTTGTATGTCAGTCTGCTTCCTGGGTCAGAACTGTTATCTTATTGCTAACCCAGTGAGTGGGATGTTTTAACAACTGATCAGACTGTATTGCATTAGACTTCACGGGTGAAGTATCATCTTTAGCAGAAGTTATCAAGAATGAGCACTACATGTACTGCTCTAACCCCCCACCCTGCAAAAACCCCAACCAAACAAGCAAAAAAAAAACCCCAAACACCCAAATCACCTAACCAACTAAACAAACAAACAAACAAACAAACAAGAAAAACACCCTAAATGGGCAAAATCCTAATGACTCTGAAGAATAGTGTTTCAGCAGTTTCATGTCTCAGAAGCAGGATTCTCCACAAGGATGCCACAGCCCCACTCCTAGTGTTATCCTGCCCTCTGCATTTCCTTCCTTTTTTTTTTTTTTTTTTTTTTTTTTTTAAGGAGCACTGCTGAGTGAGCACCTCCTCTTGGGACTGTTTCAAGTGAGGGGCAGACCTGCACAAAGGTCCTATTGTCATGCCATCAGAGCCAATAATTAAAAAAAAAAAAGTTTCCATTAAAGAAGTTTGGTTCAGTGCTGCAGGGAGATTCAGTAACGTGGAGTAAATGGAGCTTTTGGCTAAGGGATGGTGAGAGGCACACCTGGGGAAGGAGTACCAGTGGACTGAACTGGTGAAAGAGAAAACATTATCATCAAGAGATATCACTGGGATGGCTGGGAAGATGGCTCAGAGGTTAAGGGTTTGATTCCCAGCACCCACACCGTGGCTCATGAATGTTCATAACTCAGATTCTGGGGGTTCTGACTCCCTTTCCTGGGGTCTGTGTGGACCATGAACATGGAGGGGAAACTCCCCCTTCCCTCCCACACAAAATACACTGAAATAGAACTGTCCTGGTGAAGAGGAGCAGGAAACCCATTGGAAATGATCCAGAACAAGGGCACATGGAAGGGATGGACAAGAGGAGAGAATATTGAGCTGGCAAAACCTATGATGGTGTGAGTGTGTTCATTTAAGCATGCACATATGCTTTTGAAAGTGTTCCTCCTTGTATTTTAGGGTTAAAGTGACTGGACCTCGGTTTATAGATTGGGGGGTTCACTATTTGGAAGTATTGAAAAGGGGTGGTGCCAAAAATGTAGCAGCCACTTAAAAATAAAGTTTGTTGGATCCTCTGGATTCAGAATTGTGTTTTTATACCGTTCTGTCGCCTCCCTACAAGTTAAAAAATTTGTAACCATATCATGGTAACTTTCCCTTGGGGGTGGGGCACATTTCAATGACCCAAGGTTTTATTTAATGCCAGGGTTACATGGTGAAGTGGCAGCAAGATGTCGACGTAGTAAGAGGGCTGGTGAGAAAGCCCAGCTGCTGGAGCTGCTTATGCCCTCTAGCGGGGGTTCAGTCCTCACTAATACACACAGTACTAATAAATACAAGTTTGAAACAAAACAGAATAAAGTAACAAAGTGGAAGAGCGGGCCCAGGGGGAGCTCACAGGAAGAGTTTGTGTTTGCTGTGTGTTGGATGTCCTAACAAGCTCTGGTTAGCTTACTGTGCTCATTAGTTAGTTTTGGTTGCATAAACAGGGATGGTGGCTAGGTTTTCTCTTGGTGAGAACCTTGGGGTACAGACCCAGGGTGGTTTTGTAGTGGCAACATATGTAAAAAAGCAACAGGCTGTCTGTCCTCCCTTGCTCTGATTAGTTATAGCTTCCAAAGATGCTGCTGAGCTTTGGTTTCATGTCTTTAACTCAAATCTCAAGGCAAGAAGAAAGGAAGAAATTCAACTTTCCCAAGATGATCCCCAAACCAGATGCCTTAAACAAAGTACAGGCCACCCAGGATTCTGGGATATGTAGTTTTTAGTGAGACATGGCTAATCGGGTAGGTGAACTTGTCTCCTATATACCTGTTAGAGTTTCTCCATTTTTGTTCATTGTCTTCTTTACTAGATAGGTCAGTCTTGCACTCAGCCTGTGTTCATGCCTCTCATCAGCTTAGCACACTGTCATGAGTCTTGCATCATCTGTGATTCCTATGTGTCCTGCCTAAAGTTGACGAACTCCTGGTATTCCCACAGCAGGGACATGGTAAAGGTATATATTAAAGATTTCAAGGAAATGCTGGGAGAGTTCCAAATAAGGCAAATAAAAAAATGAAGCAAGTGCGAATGTGATTTGAGAACAGTTAATTTAATTGCAGATGTAGCGTGTCCAGTTTAAACTTAAAAATAAAATTTATTTCGACATTAAAGTTATCAGATGAAATACATCAGTAGAGACAATAGTACCTATATTAAAACAACCCCTTTGTGTATTAGTCTATTTTTTGCTTTAGTATTAAGAAAAGTCTCAAAAAGTTCAGAAACATTTCACATTATTTGGATTGTTCTTTCTTCTCTTAAGTTGTATTCTGAGGTAATATCTGAGGCACAGAGCAAAGGTGTTCTCCAGGGAGGGAGCTCAGTTACTGGCTCAGGCTGGGAATTGGGTTGCTATAACTACAGCGCACAGATGTACTGTACATATAAATACTGGCTTTTTTGGTACTTGGGATCCTGACATTGGTAGTGTCAAGTAAGTGGCCTTAAAGAACAGGATTCTTAGGTTTGTGTGTGTGTGTGTGCGAGAGCGATTGATGCTGTGCCAATTGTTATCACATGTTTGAGGGTCAGAGGATTGTTTTCTCCATCCTAGGTATAAATGTGTGATGGTTCATTTTGTTGCGGTTGTATTTCTCTTACAGAAAAGTATTATTGCACTTATGAAAGTCTTCAGATCTGACCTATATCAGTGAACCGCAGAGTTGATTTTCTCTCTTAAATGTTTGAATTATATGTCTGATACTACTTGCAAAGGAATTCACAACTGTACTTTGTGTCAGTTACTTTTAGAGGAGTGATAGAGGAATGCTCTTTGTGACCTTGTGAGTTCAAAGTGTGTCTTAAATATGTGTGTAGAAACTAATTTTGTTTTTAAGGAGATATGTGTGTAGAAACTAATTTTGTTTTTAAGGAAACAAATACTTTGCATTGGGTATCCTAATAGGACATAACATGAGTTAAGGATTTTGCTAAATGCCATGAAGTTGGAATGTCTTTGCTAAAGTAAGAATTGTCAGTTAGTTATAGTTCTAGGACAATGTATTTCATTTTTTTAATGAATTGAAATGTGTATGCATTTGTGTAGAATTATACTCAACTGTAATATATGCCCCACTTAATTTTCTAACGTACCATAAATTGTTTGAATGCACTAGTTGGAATAAGTAAAATGAAGCCAGAGCTTAGATATGTAAGTGCATGCGGATTCTCAATGTTCTTAATTATCAATTAGGATTGTACACACGGGATTAGTACTATTTCCTTAGCTGTTCTTTATTTTACTAACACATTTATTACTTTATAGGATTTACCTTTTCTTCAATTAAATGTAAAATAGCAGAAATGCTATTTGGTATTCATAAAACCTTTTTAAAAAAATTATGCTTTTGCATTAGTAAGGGTTCTCTAGAGGAACAGAACTGACAAAATCTATCTGTATATCTGCATATGTGTCTATATCCACATCTATAAGATTTGTTAGAGTGGTTTACAGGCTGTTGTCCAGCTAGTCCAACAGTGGCTGCTTAACAATGGGAAGTCCAAGAATCCAGTAGTTCTTTTGTCTTTGAGGCTGGATGTCCCAGCTTGCCTTCAGTAGGTGCTGGAATCCTGAAGAAGTAGGGTCTAATGCCATTGAAGGAATGGACTTGCCAACAGGAGTGAAGAAGGCAAGCAGGCGAAGAGAGAGCTTCCTTCTTCATTTATATAGTCGTTTCTATGGGCTGCTGCCAGAAGGGGTGGCCCAGATTAAAGGTGTATCTTCCCATCTCAAAAGCTCTGGACTTAAAAGTGAGTCTTCCCTCTTTAAATGATTTAATTAAGAGAACACTCCCTCACAGGTGTACTTGGATTAAAATTAAAATCCACTGGGATTTTAATTAATTCCATATGTCGTCAACTTGACATCCAAGAATAGTGATCACAGTTTTTATCTTAAGTTTTTGAGTTAAATATTTTGGGATAAATTTTATTTTTCAACTTATTTATGTTCTTATAGCTGTACACTTCTGTTTATTAATGTATAATTTCATTAAGATAACATTTATTTGTTTGTACATTTTGAGATAGGGTTTCACTGTATACCTCTGGCTAGCCCGGAACTTGGCATGTAGACTGGGCTGGCCTGGAATTCACAGAGTTCCTCCTGCCTGTGTTTCTGCCTCCAGAGAGCTGGAAAGAAAGGCTGATGCCACTGCACTTAGCCCAGTGATGGTGCACTTAAAAAATTTTTTTAGCTAGATTTAAAACAGTTCTTTTTAAAAGATTTTTTTTAATTTTATGTAAATGAGTGCACTGTTCCTGTCTTCAGACACATGAGAAGAGGGCATCAGATCCCATTACAGATGGCTGTGAGCCACTATATGGTTGGGAATTGAACTCAGGACCACTGAAAGAGCAGTCAGCGCTCTTAACCACTGAGCCATCTCTCCAGCCCCCTTAGCTAGTTTTAAAATTAGAGCAATGGTCAAACTCTGTAAGAACACTTTCCTTTGTTGTATAGTAAGTTGAGTGCATGTTCTCTTGCACAGTGGTATATATTCATCTAAAACAAATTCAGATCTCATTTCAGTTTCTACAGTTAGCCACTTGGTTATGAATTTAACTTATCTAAGTTTTGGAGTCTTTACCTTAAGAGTTGTGAAGAAGAATTTTCAGGCTTCATAGCCAGTCCTTAGCTTATATAAGTTATTATGTGTGTGAAAGCATCCTTCCTTGTTGCTATAGCAGATTTTTCATTGATTACCTGTCAGTATGAAGCAGTCATAGTCTTGAAACACTGTAGAGAAGAGCTAGCTGCTTACCAGTCAGAACCAGTAAGTTCTAACTTTTGAAGACTGACTGAGGGCCACTAATTTGTTGGAAGGAGAGGATATCCAGGAGACTGCGTAGCACACTTACACACTGTGTGCTGTAGTGCTGGCCCCACTGGCATTTCTGTCAGGGTAGAGGTTGATTGGCTGTGCAGCAGAGTAACTTAGAGAGATTCAGAATTACAGACAGGGCAGGAGTTAAGAGATGGTTCTGACACGATTAGATTAACTTGACAGTCTGTAGAGGAATGGTGTCTTTGATAGCTCTAAAGAGACATTAAGGAGAGGTGGATGAAATGAACATAGGTTATTTAGGTATATCGAGTCCCAGGTGTTGACAGATGTGAGAATCGAGGACATGGATAGGGTAACATGGTAACTGGTTCACCTTAAGGTAGGTAGATGGAGGGTTAGGTTAACAGAGAGACACCAAAGGAGAAAGAGGGATGGATAGAGTTGTCTGAAGGTAACAGGACAGACTTTGACAGCTTTAATATCATGCCTTCCTATCTGTCCATCATAACTCCTAAGTGCAGAATTACCTCCTTGCCTATCTTACTAGGCTAGGTAGCATATTCCCACAGTGCCAACACAAATGCCAAATTTTCTAGAGCTCATTGAATCTTGTAAAGGAGGATCTCCCTCAAAATACTAATTTATAAATAATAGTTTGGATTGCTTCTGTTTTTTCTCTTCTGTGAATGTTAATATGTGTCTGTACGGACAGTATGCTTTTATTACTTCTTGGGTACTGTGTGGTGTTTATTGACCTATATTGTGAACCACCACACTGTTCTCCACTGTGACTGTAGTTTGCATCATAATAGTCGCTCAGACGTCCAGTTGCTTCATGTTGTCTCCAGTCTTGTATTGTCAGACTTTTGATACCCACCGTTCTAATAGCTGTGTGATTTACTTGTTTGTTTTTGTTTTTGTGGTGGTGGTTTTGTTTCGTGGTGGGCTTGTACCAGGGTTTTTCAGATACCAGAGAAGAGATCACCTAGCGAGCTGTGATGTCACCAGTCTGAGATTTTTTTTTATGTGTTATTGGCCACCCCTGTTCCTTTGATGAAATTAGTTCAGATCTTATATTTTAGAAAAAAGTTTTCTCAATCATTGGGCTTCGTCGTCGTCGTCATCGTTGTCGTTATCGTTATTATTATTATTATTATTATTATTATTAATAAAAGCGAAGGCCTTAAAGAGTACAGTATTTGGAGTGGGGAGATGGCTCAGCAATTAGGAGCACTGACTGTTCTTCCAGAGGTCTTGAGTTCAATTCCCAGCAACCACATCCATCTGTAATGGGATCTGATGCCCTTTTCTGGTGTATCTGAAGAAAGCAACAGTGTACTCAACATATATAAAATAAGTAAATAAATCTTAAAAAATTACAATATTTACTCTGTTCGTGTGTGTGTGTGTGTGTGTGTGTGTGTGATATGCATGGGGAAATTAAAGGACAGCCTGTGGGAATCAGTTCTCAACTTCTACCACCTGGGACCCAGGAATTGAACTCAGGTTCTCAGGCTTGGTGGTAAACACCTTTACCACTGGCCCTAAACTGTAGGTTTTTAATTTTAATTGACATTTATTTTAAAAAATCTCATTTGTACTTTTTACTTTGGGGACCCTGTTTATGACATCTTAAACTGGTATCACAAAAGTTTTCTTAGGCTTTTTTTCCTCTAGAAATTTAGTATTGCCAATTTTTCCATTAATGTCTAAGATCCATTTTGATTTAGTTTTATCTGAGTGGTTTAAAGGTTTTTATTTTTTGCATGTGGAAGTCAATAGTTTTAGGAAGATTACTTAAAAGAATATATACAATCCTTCCCAGTATGTATGTATGTGTAGGTGTGTGTGCTGTTTAGAGTGCATGTGGAGGTCAGGACAACTTCATGAAGTTTGTGTGGGTTCTGAGCGTAGAACTCAAGTCGCCCTCTTGCCTGCACCAAAAGAATTTAATTTATTGAATTACCTTCACATGCTTTTAAAATTCCTCTGAATTAAATGTTAATCATTTACATAAAATATTTAAAAACCAAAATATTTAATTGAAAAAACATCTATCCCTCTGTACATTTGCCTGCTTTTGTGTAACCTAATGGTACATTTGTTATAAATACCAATTTTGTTCTTTGTCCGAATCGTTTTGTAGCTCCGTCTTCCCTTGTAGATTTAAGATCAGCTTCTTGGTATTGAGAATGCAGCTTAGGATCTGACTGAATTGCCTGGACTGAAGTCAAACACCAGCTTTGTTCATGAACATAGAGTATCTTTTTATTTCAGAATTTTTCCTTTAAAATATGGGTCATGCATATCTCATATTAGTCTTAATCCTAAGCCTTTTAATAGTAAATCACAAGATTTTACCACTTCCGTCCATAAGAGAAATTCTGAAACAGATTAAACAATGTCAACTGTGTTGCTTTTGGTAGGAAGGGAAGGAACAATTTACTCAAACCACACGTGTGATTCATGAGAAAAACCCTCATTTCCCTCAGCTGAGTTAATCAAGTTGGCATTTTATTACTTGCTGTTTTGTAGTAAACCATACGTATGCATGAATATTCTTTTCCTTGTTTCAAACAGGTTTTGTGAGGTCCTGTCTCACAGAGGCACGCACGATAGCATTTTACCTCAGGAAATGTGGTGCATTTGATAGATGGCTATGATTTGATGTCGTTCATGTAAACGTACTTCAAGACTGAGATGTTTGGCTTTTAGCAATCTTACCCATTCACCAACTCATTTTATAGTTCTTAATGTATTTTTGTTGTTGTTCTGTGAATGTTAAAATAATTAGGTTGTTTGTGGATAGACACTGGAGCTGAGCTGACTTCTCTGTCTGACTCGATATGCTCAGCTTTACACAGTGAAATGGTGAAGATTAAAGAGCCATTTTGGTCACGGCACATTTCTCTGTGCTGAAGGGAGAGTCTGCCCTGGACCATAACTTTTAAAGAGCCAGTCTGCTGACACCTGCTCCAAAGCACAGTGATCAGCCGAGACGAGCTGGTACCACTGTGTAGACTGATAGCAGCAGGTCCGTTTAGCTGAGCTGTCTGTAGCAGGTTGGTCACGAGGACATAGACACTCCCAAAGCATAGCCCTCATGCCACTGTCCCAGGCTGGTTTGGGTTGTGGCAAGAGAAAAATTTGCTCTGTGTAGCCCTGTACATCTGAGGTAAGAACAATTTTATTGCCGGAAGGGGGAAAGCAAGAGCCATATATCCTTCTCCAGCCTCGCCCATCTGTGATGATGTAGATGTATGCCAGTCTTTACTGCTCTAATCTCGCAGGAGGCTGGTATACAATTCAACTCTTTTTTTGGTAGAGAGCAACCAGCTCTTAGCAGTGCTTTAGTACATGTTAATAACAAAAATTGCAGCCGTAGCTCGTGTGAGCATTTGACCTTGAAACCTCATAGAAGAACAGACATTTCTACTTGTCCTTGAGTTACAAGAGTAGATAATGAATTCATAGAAATTGATAAAGAGTATCTGTCAGGCAGCTGCTGAGGTCATGAGACTGGTATGCGGAAGGAGTGCCCATACAACATGCGTAATACATAATGCAGTCCAGAGAGGTGGGTGGGTCATGGAAGCAGGAAGCGAGCCTCAGCAGGAATGTTGGCTCTGCTAGAGCCACAAGCCAGGAGCGCATAGGCTCCCCGGCAGCTAAGGGAAATGGGAGCGCTTGCTGCTGCAGAGACCATAGCCGTAGACGGTGGCAGCACTGTTGCTGTACTGGGGCTTCAAAGACATTGAAGACAGTGCAGGTTAGATTTTTAGAAATTAAAATGTACATACTACAAATATTAAATGGTTAATACTGCTTAAGTAGAGGGACCGAACAGGGGGAGGGAGAGAAGGAGGAGCACCGAGAGCCCTTGTTATTTTTGTGTGTGCTACATTTCTAAGTGAAGGTTCAGTGCCGGGCTTCCCTGTGCAGAGGAACAGCGCTCTGCCATTGAGTGCTTGCTGGTGCTGGAGCGTTTCTAAATTAGCTGTGGAAGGTGTGTCGAGGTGGCAAAATGTGTCTGTAGTTTTCACATACTTAGGGAACCTAGCCACTTAGTCCACTCTTGCCTGTGTAATAATAGACACACGCACGCACACACGCACACTTTGTCATTTACATAATGTATGATTTTATTTTTTAAGTGCCAGCTAATTTTTGAGTGAAGGTAAAACATTAAAAAAGATTCAGTGTATTTTTATGGCAAGTTTTTTTTTTTTTAAATGTACTTTCCTGAGTTTTCTCTTGACTTTGAAAATGAAATTAATGGCTTGAGCAGTTGCTCTGAACTTTCCCACTTGCCACCATACTTTGTATAGACAATGAGATGTGAATTCTTTCTTTGAAGTCATTGATACATAAGTTGATTTCGATTTAGGAGCACCAGTTGATTATTTACATTTTAGTTACTTAGATTTATAAGGAGATTAAAATTCAGTAACTATCACTTTCTAGAAACGAGGAGAGAAAAATAGGCTCTCTTGTAGTTTGGCATTTTAGATGATTTAGTAAGTTTGAGTTGCCTGTCAGTCTTTCGGTTTCAGTGCTGTGCTCTGATCTTCTGGTCATCTTCCCTGACATGAGTAAGTTTACATTCCTATGTGGAGAACTTGCATTCCGCCAAGCAGTTCTGACGCACACAAGAATGTGGAGGCCCATACGCAGGGCAAGGTTAGGGACACTGATAGATGGGGCTTCTGTGCTCAGCTGCTGCCTTTTCCAGGACATTCACACTAATAAAACATACTCTTGAATCAAATTGGGACAAAGTGTGCTGACAGAAACCTAGGCTTGATTGGCCTTACAACTTCTGCTGCCAGTTAGTTACCTATGGGAGTTTACAGGAACTCGGTAAGTTGCTTTTCTCAGACTCATGCTTTCTGGTTATGAACTTGAGGGACTCTGTATAGCAGGCTGTTGAATACAGGGTATTACAGTGCGTTTTGGATTATAAATGTCATGCTATTTGCACCTGTTACAAACATTTTCCCTTAGTTTATTTTTATTTGAAGAACTGAGTTAATTTGTAAATCTTAATTTTTAAATTGTTTTGTGCAAAACCTTCAAGTGGGATGAAACTGTGGGCCACTATGCTGTGTGCTGTGTGCTGTGTGCTGTGTGCTGTGTGCTGTGTGCTGTGTGCTGTGTGCTGTGTGCTGTGTGCTGTGTGCTGTGTGCTGTGTGCTGTGTGCTGTGTGCTGTGTGCTGTGCTGTGTACTGAGATGTGTGCTGTGTACTGTGTGGTGTGTTCTCTGCTGTGTGCTGTGGTGTGTACTGTGGTGTGTGCTATGTGGTGTGTTCTATGTGCTGTGCTACTGCTGGTCTTTCAGCTGATGGCTGACAACAAGGCTTACATGCTGTTATTTTCATAAGGCTGAGAGAGCCAACACTTGACAAATGTGGACCTGTGTAACTTAGCTGTCATTTTGTGGCTGTTTAATGTTAACGGCTGTGAGGATGTTCTGGCACTACATTGAAGTTGAAGCACTAAAATCAAAGTTGTGCGGTGTGTCTGTACAGAACAACCCCTTTAGGAACACACGTACCACACTTTCCCCATCCTGACATCCCTCTTCAACTTCAGAGCTGCCTGTCAAAAGCCAGTGTCTAGGATGGAAAAGGGCCAACAGGGTTCTGAATGGTAAAGCCAAGACTTACCAGGAGCGTTGGCAAGTGTACTGCATGCGTGCACACACACATTGATGATTTTGTCTTACTCACAGGCACACACAAAAACCGAAACTACTCAAGATTGGGGTGACTTTTAAAGTGTTTTAATTCAAATGTAAACAAAACAACCCTAAATCTTTGAAACTTCAAAGCAGCAACAGTTAACCTATCTGTAGGTTGCATTCCTAGCAGGAGCTGCCAGAGGGCACTTGGTCTGTATGGATTTGACATTCAAATCTTTGGGTATTTTCATCTGACCTAAGGCTCTTACTGCACTGTGTGATTTTGCTGAATTTGAATTGCTCTGTGAATTACAAATGCTGAGCGGTCTTTTCCCACTCAGCTAGCTGGCAAGTGGGCCTGGCTATTGAGAGCTGCCTCTCACTGAAGGCCAGTTTGGACTGTCATTGGCTTGCAGCTGTTTGAATACTCATCTTCCACTGACTGTAAACTAATGAAGAAATAGTGGCTGTATTTTGTCAATTTTTTTTTGTAAATTCTTATGTTAATTAAAAGGCTTATGTTGATAAAATAATACTGATTTGTGTTACGTGTCCAGTGAACACATGAAGGGGACTGGGCAGCAAACACTACATGTAAGGAATAGTACGGAAGAGTCTTAGTATTGTCTGTGGACACAAGGAAAAATGTGGTTATGTTGAGTTAAAGAATACATAGGTACAACTGATGGCTCGGAACACTCACTGAGTGTCTGTTCTATGTGTGCCTTTCCCACGTCTTCCCACGGACATTCACAGCTGCTGCCACTTCAGCGTTATGTGACCAATGGGAAGAGGTTGCCGCAGTGCTTCTCAGTGGTGTGGTCCTGTCTCAAACAACTAAACATTTTGTTGGGGAGTAGGGGACTCTCTGGTCACGGCCTGGCGCGAAGTGGTAGGCAAGCACTCTGCCATCTTATTGTTTGCTTTGATTTCCTGCTTTTTCTTACTCCTGAGTCTTTGTAAAGAAACCTAAACCCACTAAAATAAGTAGAAGCTAACTGTGGGGAATCGTCCCTCTGTGTCCCCTCGGTCCTCGGTGACCTCTCACTTTCTTCCTCTGTGAAATTGCCTATTCTAGCTAATTCCTCTAAGTTGAGTTTTTGTGACTGGCTTGTTGCCCTCCGTGTGGTATTTCAAGCTTCATCCATTTTGTATCATGTGTCAGTTCTTCAGTCCTTTACATGTCTGAACAGTCCTCCATTATAAGCTGCATATGGCGTCACACAGTTGTACACCCAGCGCTCGGGAGGCTGAGGTGGAAACGTGGATTTGAAGCTAGCCTGGGCTATGAAGCCAGATGACTATCACCAACATTCTGAAATCTATTTTATGTGTACATACTACTGTTTGTTTGGTTAATAGAGTTGTTTCCATGTGTGGCCCTTGTGAATTATATTGCACTGAGCTCTGCTGTACAGACAGTGGAGTCCTGGCCTTTCCCTAGCACCAGGGCTGTGGACACCACTGTAATAGCCTCATGATTTTATAAGGTAGTCTCTAGGAATCCTAATTCAGATCCTTATGCTTCCAGCTGGGATAGGACCTACTAACCCTTCTCCCCAGTTTAGTTGGCTGTTTGATAGAAAGACAAACGCCTTGCTTAGCTCTATTCTGAGGGTGCTAGCTTCTCTCCTTCAGCATATTTGAGAAATTAATGTGCTGGAGAGTTGTTTTCCCTGTTGACAGCTTTGTGATGTCTGCAGGATGCGAGTCTTGTGGCTTCAGTTTATCAGCTCACCTGCAGCTCCCACGTCCCAGACTCTCCTGGGAATATATTACACAGTGTGACCTTTGCATGTTAATACAACTCCAAGTCAAGAAGTGCTTTCTAGCCCTAGTTGGTAACAGGATTTGCAGTGTAGAGCAGGATGTGGGGAGCTGGTACAGGAGCTGTGCATCCCGGCAACGCTGTGGAGTGTGCTAGTGTTGAAGGTGGGGATTCAGCTTTCCTTGCTGAAGTTTGTTCAACTCTGTGGCAGCAGGTTTGATTTCTTTCATCAAGTATTGTCGGACCATTGTATGCCGTACAGATATGTATGATTTCTTTACTGTGCCATTCCACATTTTCAAAAGAAGCAGTTGTGTTTATAAAATTGTCTAGGTCTGAAGTGGAATGAAATATGACAGCCTGGTCTCCCGGTTGTGCTTCAGGTTGCTTATTTATTTTGAGATGCTGGCAGTGGAACCTGGGACGTGCTCTTGCTAATTACACATATCACACTGAGCCGCACAGCACCCTCTTGCGTTCATTTTTAGATTTCGATGTTATATAACTTGGTAAGCCTTAAGTATACAATGTACATTTTTACCTAGTCATGGAATAGGATTAAAATGATGATATTGGTAAGCCTGTTATGTATTTTACTTCTATGTCAAAATTGTTTTGCAAGTTGTTGAATACCAGGATGCCCTGAGGCTGATGGCTGGAATCACTTTATTCTTTGAGACTGTGTTTCTCAGTCAGTCCCAGAACTCTTAAATTATGGCTAGTCTCACTAGCCAGCTTGCTCCAGGGATCCTTTGACTGTCCTTTCACCACAACAGTCATGCAGATTTGCAATGGATTCTGGGATCTGAACTCCAGTCTTATTGCTTGCATGACAAGGGCTTTAACCGCCAAGTCATGCTGCAGTATGTATGTTTGAATATGTCTGAGGGTTTTGAAAGTAGTTTTCAATGGTATTATCTATGATTCTGGGTTTGCTCTTCATAAAACAAGCTTTGATCCCCGAAGAACATAATTGATGAGTCCACTCTGACCTGTGACCTCATGCAAATGAATAAAATTGACAGATGAAGTGGTCAGAGTGACCGTCATCTTGATTTTCATAGCTTGGTTCCTAGTATGTGAAACATTGTATGTCATGATAGAAGGGTCCTATAAAAGGGAGAATTTACATAGAAGTTGCCCAGAATGCCTAATTAACTTCACGTTAAGGAAAAGTGTTCAATTAAAATTTGTTATTGGGAACATATTTTTTCCTTAAAAGATGTTTAAAGTGGAATGTGTGGACTATGGACTTTCACTGTGTCATAAAGAAGAAAAGAAGTTTATCATTTGCACGAAAATGGAGAATTGGAGATTATCATGTTAAGGGAAATAAACAAGTCTCAGAAAGACAAATGTCATATATTTCTCTCACATGCAGCCTCTATATTAAAAGCACAAAACATAGAAAGTGGGAGGGAGACAAAAGGAAGCAGGTCAGAGGGAATGGGGAAAGGACCAAAGGTAGTAGGAAGATACACAGATAAAGGCACATACGTATGTGCATAGGTATTACAGTGAAACCCCCCCTTTTTTACAGTTACTGTGTGTACTAAGCAAACTAAATAAAATATTACTAAAATATATACATGTAATGGTGAAATATATGTATTCAGTCTTCACTGAAGCTTTAAAAATTGTTTCTTTTTAGAGAAAGAGGAGGGGTTTTTGGAGTAGTGACTGGGTAGACACAGGCAGTTTGTGGATGGAGAAGGCAGGTCAGACCCTCTCTGGTACACCTGGGTTCTAGCTTATAAAGAAAATGTCAGAAAAAAAAAACCCAACCAAACAAGAAAAACAGTCTTCTCCAGGATTAAAGCGAGAGTTGTCAGAGACGGGGCAGAGGAGTGTGTTCCGAGTCCCCAGGGTGGAGCTCTCAGGGATGGAATTCATACATACATCTGCACACACATCTGCGCATGCCACTTGTTCTAGGGTGGCATCTTTTTCTTAAAACATTTAGAATAACTTGATCAGGAAAATTAGAAGACAAATACACTCCCATGTAGAAGGAGTGTTTAGTCTGAGCTTGTTAACTTAGAAAAGGGAATTGCTTGTAACTTTTTAAATAAACATCTTGTCGTTTACAATGGGGCCATTTCTGTCTGTATTGGAATATTCTAAAACTTCACCTCATTGAGAATGATTTCCAACAGTCCATCACAAAACATGTTCACATTAATTCTTCCTTACATCATTAATTTGAAAACAATTTTCCAGAAAAGATATGATTGAAACTTAGAATTTAAATTATTTTGTTATTATTTCTTTGTATAATGATGAATAAAGACATTTTTAATGTGTAGTGTTTGTAATTGAAAAAAATGTCTTTAGTTGGAGGCTAGCTAGAATTCCTAATTCATGTTTCTTGATCCCTGAGTCTGTTTTCTTTTTCTTTTTTTTTTTTCTTTTTACCTCTTTCTAGTTTTGGCAAGCGTTCTGCAGGAAGCTTTAGGCGTGGCTGTGAATGCATCGTCTTAGAGCCTTCTGAAATGATTGTGGTAAGAATATCTCTTTGAGAACTTTTTCTTTTCCTGAAGTATCTTTCAGTAAAAAGTAAAAGAAATCTTTTTCACAAACTACTTGTTCATCATAAGGTGCTGTGTTTTTTAACAGCTTTACTTAATAATTATGAATTTGAGTTCATACTTGTAATATTGCAGTTATTTACAACACTCAAGTGTAGAAGATAGAAAGTTGAAAAGGGACAGTGTTTGGTTTTTGAACTTTATAATTCAATCAGTGGTTGTGTCTTTTAACTGAAATTTGGGGGATTCTGGAACTGTAGAAGTTTAGGTCTGAGGGACGTATGTGTTGAACAAGTTTCTTTAAGTGAATCACATTGATGTGTATTCAAGGAACAGTTAGTATTAGACAATTCTGAATTCCTTTAACTGAGAGGACATTAGAGACCTGCTGACTCCTTTGTCTCATATAGTGTGATTTAAGATACATTAAGATAAGGCATCATATGGAAAAGTAAAAAAGATGTTAGCAACATAATTATTTTAGTAAAGCATTAAAGCAAAACAGTCTGTGGTACTTCTTTCTTACTGCATAAAAATAATTTAGGAGAGGCTATTAGACATTCTTTGGAAGTAACAAAAGCAAAGGAGGGTGGATACATACAATACCCAGCCCTGACTAGCCTTCAAGATGGCTCTGTGTCCTCATCTGTCTTCTTGATCAGGGAGGAAAATCTGTTAAGTAAACGATGGCACAGAAGTGGCGATAGTGGAACTTTCTTGATCACATTTGGTTAAATACTTGGTAGGTAACTCCAGGTCGAGGTTTTAGAGGCAATTTCAGATTTCCCCTAAGATACTACAGAGGAATTTTGTCAGCAGTCAGAACTTCCTTTCTGAACCTAGTAAAAAATTGGGGCCAAATCTTATAAAATGAGAAAATAAGATGGCGGTGGTAAAATTTAGGATTATGAAAATCTTGGACAGATGAGAGGACTTTCTAACACTTTAAATTGAGATTTTTACTCCTGTTAATGCTGTTTTCATGGATTTTTTAATATTTGTTTTTGGTGAAGTGTCTGAGGTTTCATACTTTGACAGTATTATAGGAACGGTGAGAGCAGCCTCCATGTGAGCAATCCTGAAGACCGTAACTGATGAATAAACTCACTCTGCTCGTTCCCTGTTAGTGTGTGTTGACTAGAATTTTTAGATGTTTAGAAGGAGGAATTGTGTTTTTAAAGCAGTAAATACTATACAAGCAGAAAGAAACTGAAGGCATGCCATGTAAGTCGGAAGGGGAACTTTGCTTCCTAGAGCCATCCTGCTGGCAGCGATGTCTGATTCATTCAGGGCTCCAGGGGGTTTACAGAGTTTCTCAAATGCATTAGATTTTTGTGCCTGTGTATACTAAAGTTATGACAAGCAGTGGGTGTGTTCATAAAGTGTGGTCATACCCCGTGACCTCTTTGACTTGTAAGTCAGCATAAAGACTACTTAAAGTCTCTTCCCCCGAAACTACAGGACTTCCAGGGTAACCCAGATTGTCCTAAGTGGAACTGAGAATGCTGCTTCCCACAAAAGTCACTGTGGGCCACTTAGCTCAGAGAGGTGCAGAATGAATGAAAGTAGACTGTTTGTAAGTTTATCTTCTCATCTGGTGTTAATGTGGAATGGTCTGACTGGAGAAATGAAATCTCTTGGGGGTTTTGTTTCAGGTGGACTATATGGATGAAAATGAAGAATATTTCCAACGTCAAGCCTCCCACAGACAGTCTCGAAGAAGATTTAAGAAAATCAACCAGAAAGGTGAAAGACAAACAATTATCGACACAGTGGACCCTTACCCTGTGGGCAAGCCACCTTTACCTAGAGGCTATCATACGGTGAGTTACAGAGCACAGATTTGGTGCTTTTCATAAGTCTTTTGTGATGGGGACGTGTAAAAAGATGGTTAGAAGTTGACTATTTTGCATTATTTATTCATTGGCTTTATTATTTACTTTGAGACTGGTCTCCCTGTGTAGCCCTGACTGGCCTGGAACTTACAGAGCCCCATCTTCTCTTGTTTGTTTGTTTGCTTGCTTGTTTTCCCCTGAGTTTTGCTGCTGCTTCTGGTGGAAGCCCGTATCATCTCATCTGAGTAGATTGCAGAAAGTATTGAAACAAGAACCGAAGAGACACAGCTTAGTTGTTGAATCTTAAACTCTTCTCTTAGATCGGCTTCGAGATGGGCATGTAACATTTGAGTTGGTATTTTTAAGTTCCCTTCCCTTAATTCAAGAGTGTAGCTCTCTGCTGTAGTGCCTTCTTAATGCCTAATATCATATCTGGTTTTTAGTTAAGAAGTAGGTATGTGTAAGGCTTTCCTAGTACTTTTGTGGGTTTTTATTCTACTGTGAGACTATACCTCAGCTCTGTTCAATGCAGAGAACTCAGAATCACCTGAATTGACTTAAAGAAACAGAAACATCTCAGTGTAGATGTTCTGAAATGCTTCTGCAGAACAGGTTTGGAGAGCCTCCTAAATGCTGGGACCGACTCGATTGACACTGATTTTACATTGAAGAAACGAAGCCTCGGATAGTGGGTGCTCTGTATAAACTTGCATAAAGTCAGTTTAGAGCCTTTCTTTTGTTTCCAAATGAAAGGACCCTGAGTTCTTATGCTAATGGCATAACATGGAAGGTCGTTTATCTGCCCATGACACACAGAAGTGGCCACTATAAGAAGTTAGTTTACAACTAGATACAGAAAAATGGTTCACTCGGTACTATTTTACACTTCCCAGTTTTTCTTTCTGCAGGTAAGCACAGGTGGACAGTGTACACAGACCAAACCATTAACTCAGCTTTTAGTAACTTTAGGTTGAACATCCTTTATGTCCTGTTCACACACTTATTTCTAGGAGAGCTCTTTGTTTTACAATCTTTAACAGGGTTTTGAACACTTGCAGTCTTTGTACTCCATGCACTTTTTCAGTGTATCATGGAGAATCCTTTGCTTGAGTTCTCGGAGAAGAACCAAGTTTTGTCTGCCACAGAGGCAGCTCTGTTTGCCTGTTGGAGAGGCTTGGGTATCAGAGAAGAGCAAAGCTTAAAAGAAGCTGGGCATGGCAGTACCTGCCTGTTATTTTAGCATGAGGAGCGAGCCAGAGGTAGGCTGCAAATAGAGGCCCACATCTTGGTCATAGCAAGTTCCAGGCCAGCCAGGGCTTCAGATCAAGACCTTGAGCCAAAAACAAAATAAAAATAAAAATAAAAATAAATAAAAATAAAAATAAAAATAAAAAAGAAGGCAGAGGGAGGGTGGAAATTTTTTATATATATATATATAATTATATAATATATATATATATGTATATATTATATAATTATATAATATATATGTATATATTATATAATTATATAATATATAAATATATTAATGTATAAATTTATATATAACATATATTGTTAATATATTATATATTATTAATATATTATATAATGAATAATATATATTTATTTATTTTAACAATTGTTAATTGAAGAAGGTAATTGGTTTGGGTATAGATTTAACATCTCAGAAAGAAGGAACTGCATATTAAAAATTATGAGTGCTAGTACTTATAGATGACTATGTTTTGACATACTAATATTTTTACTATTTGTTCTGCTATGAAATTGCTTTCTCCAACTAGTTTCCATCCCAAGAAACTCAGATGAGAATGGACTTTTTGCTCAGTGTTAAATGTTGGTTGGATTAATCTGATGAGCGTGTGTGGGGCACAGGGTCATAGCATAGCTGTTTCTCATGCCTGCCTTCTCTTGTCCTTCATGGGATCCTTTATTAGCCTTCTGTACATCATTCCCCTTTCTTGCTCTGTTTACGTGTGTATTTCTAATAGTATATTATCTGGTCAACAGATACTTTTGGAAACAATTTAATATTAAGATAAAAATGCTATGTTTATTTGCTATATGTGACCAATGGGAATCATTTTTATTAAATGAATTAAGATGGTTGTAATTCAAAATTGAGTCCTTCTTGAGATATAAATTATTTTATTATATATATGTATATATATATATATATTATATGTATATAATTTATTTAGCTTAAACAGGTTTTAATGAGAACAACAAAATTTGTTTTATATGTTTGATAGACACAGTACAAGAGATTTAGATGAAAATTGTTATTCTTCATTTGCTGTGAGTCATATTGTTCTCTTTCTCTTGGCAAAGAGTTGGCTAGTGTAGTGGGGCTGGGTTGGAAAGCTGGTCTCAGCTGAGTCGCTTGAGTGTACCTGGGACGAGCCAGGGTAGCTTTCCAGTGCATGGCTAAAGAACACAGCACGGTAATGCAGCTGATCTGTGCTGTCATTTCACACTGAGATGAACGCAGTCTTCGTTGTGGCCAACGTAACGTGGAGCATGTCTGACATTTGTTCCTCTTTTCCTTTCCTCCTCTATGGCACTCATTTCATTCTGGCTCAAAGGAATGCACTAAATCTCAGGTATTGTAATCCATGTGGTGTCCTAACACTAACCTAAGTTTATGTGTAAGTTTGCAATGTTACTAATGAATTATAGTGCTGATGTCGTTTGCTCGGTCTTGTCCTGCTGTGTTTCGCCCTGATGGAGTGAGGTTTGTGCATGCTTTGGAAGTGTTGGTTTAGGTAGAGGTAGCACAGTAGACTTCATTCGTGCTCTTCTACATATGGGCAGGTCATTACCTGAAGAATGCAAGTGCAATTTAATTATTTTTAAGAGTGATTGAAGCACTGTTTCTTTTAACTTGTTTTGCAAATAAGAAAAAAACAGACATTGGAATTGCCCTGCCTTTCTTGTGGGAAAGTTCATGGGAAATTCCTTAGAAACTTACATTTTAATTATTCAATTGATAGAAAGCAAATTTAGAAATCCCAGGATGAGAGCATTTGGGGAATATACTGAGGAAGTTTCATTTACATTAAAAAACAAAACCGGGCTCATTCAAAAGAAGAAATGGGAACTTCAAATCTCGTACTGTGTTTTCTTATTTGCACCTTGATTTTAACCAGATTTCATGCTTTGGTTTGCTTACATTTTAATCAAGAGATCTAGAATACCCTAACTTGTTTCTTAATGCTTGCAATAACTAATCTGTGATTTCCAGGATTGGGCTGTTGAAGTTGCAGCTCATGTTTGGCTTAGGGCATTTGGAGCTATGGAAGAAAAACTCATGACTCCCTGGAAGATGGTAGAGGAACAGTAACATTTATGGCTGTGTTACTGTACAGGAGAAAGGGCATGAGTAATTACATTTATATTAAGGAAATCTGTCACTAATATTTTTGGGTATTGAGACAGCCTTCCATGAAACAACAAACTATTTGTATACAGTCTCAAATTAAATGAGACGACTCCTTTATGTTCTGTTCAAGGGGATGTTGTGCTGGCATAGCTGCTGTGTTTCATAGAAATTGCTGGTTTGTATGTGGGGTGATGTATGTGCACTTGTGTACATGGGTGCATGGGTATGTACAAGTGTTTGGAGCCCAAATCTGGCATTGTCTATCACTGTCTGCCTTGTTCCTTAGAGCTAGAATTTCTTGCTAAACCTGGAGCCTGCTTTATCAGCTGGGCTAGCAGCCAGCAAGCCCTAGTGAGCCTCTGTCTCTTCTTTCAACAGTGCTAGGGATGAGGTGTGCACAGGACCACACCCTGCTTACTTTTTTAAAAAAGATTTTATTTTATTTTATTTATTTATTTATTTTTAGTGTATGAGTGCTTTGCCAGCATTTATGTGTGTGCACCACTTACTTGCCTGGTGCCTACAAAATTCATCAAAAGTATCAGATACCCTGTAGCTGGAATTAGGGACAGTTGTGAGCCACCACATGGATGTTGGGAACTGGTCCTGGGACCTCTGAAAGAACAACAAATGCTGCAGGCCCCTCCCCCACGCTGCTGTTTGGATGAGTGCCGGAGTCCTAACTCTGATTCTCTTGTTTGCACAATAAGTGTTCTTAACCTCCGAGAAATCTATCCCACCCTGGAACTGCTAATTGTTAAGTGATGAGATAAATCTAAAAACTTTTATTCAACTTTTAATCCTCATGGCTGTCTAATTTCTAAATTGTATAGCATTAAAAAAAAGTCAGTGTTTTTACTTTTATATGGAAGGTCAGTACTTTAAGAATACATAATTTAATAGTTAATAAAGGAATGCACAATGTAATTTTTCTTTTTATTTGACATGAAAAATTAAGAACCTAATTTTGATTTAAAACTTGCACTCAAAATACACACAGTGATGTATACTTTATGTACTCTTTTAAAATTAGACATGTTACAGTGATTTAAAACAGATTACAATGATTTCCATCAGAATCATGAAGACTAAGTCCACGCAGAGTGTTTTTGGACATTTTTTGTAAGGCAAGTGTGTGAGGTTTGCAGGGAGAATAAGTGTTTTAATATGCAGTGAGAAGAGAATTCTCATTAACATTTTCTTACATTTTGATGAGTGGAGCTTTTTTAAGCTGACCAAAAAGCAAGGTTGTAGCTTAGACCTTTAGCCTCCCAGTGAATAGACTGGAAGCAGGAAAGACTGTTCCTAGCAGAGACTGTGAACATGGGGTCAGCTCCAAAAAAACATTCTTGGGACATAGACTAGCATTGGTTTACCTTTAAGAGTTGAGTGGGAAGAAGAGCTTTCCCTGTCTTCTCCTCTCATTACTTAAGGGCATTCCTGAGATATTTGTATGGCAGGGAGATGCTAGGTCCATGGTAAAGATGGGGAGGAAATGTGGTGGAGCTGAGCTGGAGGACAGATGGTTATTGTACGTGGTAAGAGTGGTGTTGGAACTTGGCATGCATCTCTATTGGTGTGTTTTATTCTCTCTTACTTTAATCGGGGAGAAAAGAGCTCATTACTCTTTCCAGATCAGAAGGAGCAAACAATTGTACAGAAAGAAATTAGACTGGAGATTAAAGAACATATCTCCCACATGTGGATGTTATATATTCTCCCTGAAGCTTGAGAGACTTTTTAGCTTCCAAGGCTGGTTAGAAAGTTAGAATATTCTCTACTCTTAAAGTCCTCATTGACGTGCTCTCTCAATACTGCCTAACCCCTAAAATACCCCCCTGCTTTCTATAAATGTGAATACGGTACAAGATAGAGCAGAGTCTCAAATTTTCAGTCGAGAAAATTGAGAAAAAGGTGTTTTATATCCCTTACAGTGGGTTTTGTCTTCTACAAGCATTACAGGCATCCAGTTTTTTCAGTAGGTCAGGTTTAAGTTGTTGACTGTGGTATGCAACAGTAATAGAGAATATTACATTGAGTTGATATGTTGAATACAATGTGGCCATTGTACTTTTTATTGCCAGCATCCCTAAAACATGGCATCAGTATGATAAGGTGACATGCATATGAGGCTTTGGAAGATCATCTTCTTTTTTCATTGGATTGGTCACTCTGTTGTCTTTTATTTATTTAGAGACAGGATCTCACTGTCTAGCCTGGAACTTCCCACTGTAGACTAGGCTGGTTTTGAACTCACAGAGATTCACCAGATTTTGTCTCCTGAGTACTGAGATTAAAAATGTATGTTACCATTCATGATTGTAATTATTCTTTTCTTTAAAATTTGTTTGATTATTTTCCTTTTTTTTTTTTGGTAATGCCAAGTAAATCTTACTTCTTTTAATGGCCACATAAGGTATCATTGTTTTAGCATATATCTTCCACATTTCTAAATGAGATTAAAAAATATTTTTCATGATTAAGAGTTAAACTTAATTTTTAATTTACACATAAAACATAACAATTAAACATGTTGGTGGGTACTTTGTGATTTTTCAACATGTTCATTTTTCATTGTGTGCTGTTTAAATAGGAGAAATATGACACTAATCTTAAGCATACATCACTTTACAGTAGGTTTTTAAATTTATTTTTTATTGGATATTTTATTTACATTTCAGATGTCATCCCCTTTCCCCATTTACTCTCCCTAAAAAACCCCTATTCCATCCCCCCTTCTCCTTCTTGCTTTTATACAATTTTTTAAAATGTTAATCAAAGGCTTTATAAGTTTGGTAATGCTCAATAACAAGATGCCCATACAATCAGAAGTGTAACCAACTATCTTTGACTGGCGGAGACACGTGAACATCTGCCTCCATGTTCTTCCCTCACCCCTTTCTCTCTTGTCACCTAGCTCCTCTTCTTTTTCTCCTCCTCCTCTCCATACTCTTCCTTTTCCTCTTCTTACTCCTTCCACCTTAGCTCCTCGTACATATCACCCTTCCTGTTAAAATAAAACTTTTCTCTCAAAATACAAATAGAGCATAACTATACCAATTTGTGTCAGTAAGGTACAAGATAGACCTAATACCCAGTCCATCATTTTGTTGACTAACCAGAACCTCTGTCATCTCTCCTAACTAAAAGACTTAGTTCTGAACCTGGCTTTTTTTCTTGGCTTTAGAATGAATGTCAGCTGAAAACCATCCTCTCAAATCTTTTCTCTCAAAGTAAATAACCAGGATTGGCTATCAGACTATAAGTCTTCAACCCCATCAGAAATCCAGAATGACGGAGTTAACTGAAATTATGGGAAGCACAAAGCATAGCTTCTAAAACTTAGCCAATTTATAGAGACCACTGAACACCTGGACAGTCCCTATACTACAAAACGTTGGAGCTTCTGATCTTCAGCCTTCTGGCCCATGATCATCTGACAGACCTAGTAATGTAGAATTATTAAGGGCTGATTACTCTGTCTTGGCAGATATAATCAGTCGACTATTCTGATTATTCCTTTTCTGGACAGTAATTTGTCTGTAGATGAAAAGAGGTAATTCTTGCCGAGTGGCTGCCTCATCACAACTGGAGTAACTCCAAGGATGCTCAATTTCTTCTTAGAATTCAAGACAGGAAACTGTCAGGAGCAGACAGGTCTCTAATCAAAATGAACATTAATACAGAAATGTTTGTAACGTCAGTTCTGTGGACTTCTGACGTTTTTGAAAACCAGCTATCCATGTAAGGCAATCTGGACTGTTGTCTGTTAACTCCTCTCAGCGATTTCTAAATAAAATATAGAAAACACTCTAACAATAAACTCAGAGCCATGAATTTGCTATAGGCCCTTAACTCACATCTCAAATCAATAAGAATAGTTAAAGAAGGACTGGGTCTAAGCCTTGTATTCCTAAATGTGTTATATAGGCACAATGCCTATGAGAGTAACAATATTAATCTCACTTTTATATCAATAAGAAGCTCATACCAATGAAAACCTTAAATTTGAAATCAAAGTAAATTTTATACCATTTAAGAGATTATAACTTCATCTTAATAACAATTATACATATTTCTACCAATAGGTTATGGCTATGCAATAAATTCTAGCTAATCCTCCCTGTTCCAACAAAACCACTTCTTTTCCCTAGAGAGACAGCCCAATATTAACTACCTCAGCCCCCAAGCCCAGGGAATAGGGGTGCTGACTCATCATTAACTTCTTCAAACTGATTATGGGTATTGAGATATTAGAAGAGGGGCAGGGGGAAGAGTAAATTGATAAGTCTCTGATGCTGTTTCTTCACTGCATCCAGCTGAAATTCCAGGACATCAGAGGTTTGAGCAGGTCTACTCAGCTACCTTGAGTAGATACACCAAGGCTGTGTATTCTGCAATATACAATTTTCAAAACAAATTTTAGTATCAAGATAATTGTTTGTTTGAATTCTGGAATCTAGTCTTCTGGCGGCCTGCCTCTGTCATGTCTAATCCGTATAATTCTGAGAGTTCCTATGAAAGTGTGCTCCCACCATCCTCTCATTTCTGCCTCCCTGCTCTCGAATTCCCTAACACTAGGAAATCCAAACTTTCAGGCACCAAGGCCCTCCACTTCCACTGATGCCTAACCCCTCACTCCATCCTCCCTCCTCCAATTACTATAAGGGTGTGCTCCCACCATCCTCCCATTCCCGCCTCCCTGCTCTTGAAATTACCCAACACTAGGGAATCGAAACTTTCAGGCACCAAGGCTGTCCACTTCCACTGATGCCTGGCAAGGCCACCTTCAACTACCTATATAGGTGGAGCCATGAGTCCACCTATGACACTAATATGACAGTAACCTTAAGCATACATCACTTTACAGTAGTTTTTAAGCAATAGATTTAAGTTGTTGCATCCTGTTAAGGATTTCTTGGTTTGATTTGAAAAGTTATTGCTTATTGAAATGAAAAGTTTACAGTGTTTATTTTATGCACATTTTTGACATGAGTTTTTTGATTGAGCTATTCTTAAATCAGAAATCTTAAGTATTTTCACCCATTTCATGGTTTGCTTTCTCACTTATTAATTTTTCAATGGCTCCTTAGTTTGCTGTAGCATCTGCTATTTAACTGTAAGAAATTGTGCTTTATGTCAGAATCAGTGACTTTTATTTTTGGTAAATTTCCTAGAATATATTAAGAACATATTCATGTCTCTCCTAGCTATAATTTATTTATATATTTAAAGATATATCTTAACATAAATAATATGCAAGTGTAGGGTTAGTGTTATAACTACTTTTAAAGAATTTATCCCTGTACTTATCTACCCAGCATTTGTTTGCTTAATTGAAGCCAAAGCATTTATTTTCACTGGTGTTGTAATTGTCTTTTTGTAAATTATAGAAGAATAGAGTTTCAGAAAATGGATATATTTTACTTCCTTTGTCATTCAAGAAAAAGCCAGTATTTTATTCTATAGACTTGTTCATTTGATGAATATTTGTTGGATACCCATTTTTCAGATCTGCATCAGATTCAAGTAATTTGTCCACTTGCTCTTATAATTTCATAGGGAAATATGGATAATAAAAATGTAGGAAAATACATGCATGATGGGACATACACTGAGCACACTTTGAAAAATGAGGAATGGTTTTCTGATCAGCCAGCATGTGATGTCACAGCCACAGGAGAAGCAGTTCACACATATAATTCCATTTGCTCAAAGACTAAAAGTTGTGGGAAAATCCAGAGTGGGCAAAGAGGAGGTTGTGACACACTGACCTTCTTTTTTCTTTTTTCTTTTCTTTTCTTTTCTTTTCTTTTCTTTTTTCTTTTTCTTTTCTTTTTTTTTTTTTTTTTTTTTGAGACAGGGTTTCTTAAGTAGCCCTGGCTGTCCTGGAACTCCCTCTGTAGACCAGGCTGGCCTTGAACTCAGAAATCCACCTGTGTCTGCCTGCTGAGTGCTAGGATAAAGCACCAGCCCTGCTGAGAGTTTCACATCTTGATAAACTGATAAACAGAGCTGATAAACAGCTTGATAAACAGAGCTGGAATAGCCTTAGGTCCTCCGAAAGCTCTGGAAGTAGACATAGGATTGAACTTGACAACTGAGATAGGAGCTCAGGGTGAGGATTCAAGTGGAAGAAAGTAGAAGTGGGGGCTAGAGAGAGCTCAGTGGTGAAGAGCATGTCCTGCAGAGGCTGCAGTGTTGTCTCCTAGCACCCACATGACAGACAGCTCACAACTACCTATTACTCCAGTGCCAAGGGAACTCATACCCTCTTCTGTCCTCTGTGGGCACCAGGCACACATGTGGCACATAGACATACCCACAAGCAAAACACTGGTACACATAAATCTTGAAAAAAGAACACAGGGAGATGACAAGAATAGAACTTTAAAGTACCAGTTTATTCATTTTAGCTGGCTTACCTGGTCATAGTGCTTCTACCCAGTAATTTTTAGTGGGCAGTACATATATAACTGTGTGTGTGTGTGTGTGTGTGTGTGTGTGTGTGTGTGTGTGTATGTATGTATGTATGTATTATGTTTGCCATATAGAAGTGAAAATGCTCCAGTGTGTGTGTGTGTGTTTGTGTGTATGTGTATGTATTGTTTGCCATATATAAGTGAAAATGCTCCAGTGTTGTGTGAATGTATGTATGTATGTATGTATGTATGTATTATGTTTGCCATATATAAGTGAAAATGCTCCAGTGTGTGTGTGTGTGTGTGTGTGTGTGTGTGTATGTATGTATGTATGTATGTATTATGTTTGCCATATATAAATAAAAGTGCTCCAGTGATAGTTAGAGGTAGATTAATTTGAAAAAAGACACAAAGCTTTGTGTTTTGTTTGTTTGGGGTTTTGTTTTCATCAAGAGTTTCTCTTCCAGAGTGGTTTGTAAGTGCCAGTGTAGATTACCTTCAACTTCTGATCCTCCTGCCCTCAGTTCCCATACCCTGCGATCCCTGGAGTGTACTGCCATGCCCAGTTTCTCTTGCACTAGGGCTCAAATCCAGAGTATCAAGCACTCCACAAAGTGACCACATCCCCAGGCTGAAGCAGATTATGCTTTAGTGCAGGAAAGCTTAACAAAAAACGTGAAAGCTGAGCTGATGCTGACGAATGACAAAAAGGGCGTGGGGAGAAGGCTAGTGACAGCCACACCCTGTCAAGGTTGCTAGATAGACACTCTGAATTTCCTACTGTGGATGCTTTGGATTTCACTAGCGTTTTTTGACAGTATAAAAAGTATTTCTTGCATGCTCCTTGTCAGTAGGTTAACTGGCTCCTCTTCACCCAGATCATGCTGTATTTTAAATCCTTCAGGAAGGTTCTGACAGAAAGGTCTCCAAACAATAGGTGGAGAAAATGGTACTGAACCTTGTGCTGCAATTTCTGCCAAACTGCAGCCTGTTAGAGCTGCAGCGTTCCTATGGCTTTCCTAGCTTTAGGGAGGGACCTTTTCTCTTTTTTTTCAGTTATAATCAGGTATTGCGTTAATTTCATTAGTATGGATTAAGAAATTAGGCTATAGAGCATAGGTAGACATTGAAATGTAAATGATGAAACAGTTTAAAGCGTAAAACGATTTCTCTCACGCTATTAACAGCACGCATTGCAAATTCATGCAAGGCAGTTGAGAATAGCATGCAGTGTGCTGTTTACCCAAGTTTCAGCTTCTGCCGGAGGATGTCTATTTTTGTAGATTACATCATCTCTGCTAGAGAACTCCGGTGTCCACTGGGATTTACTGTTCTTTCATTCCAATCTGAAAGAGAGCTTGTATTGATGTCATAATTGGACCTATCTTTTAGTTGAAAGTAACAGGGCTGTGTAGCAAGTCATGCAATATTTCAAGCAATTTGTTTGTCAAAAAAAGATCAGTGCCACTTTGTCCTGCCTCTGACTGTGACTATGGGTAGTGTGTTCTCTCTCTCTCTCTCTCTCTCTCTCTCTCTCTCTCTCTCTCTCTCTCTCT
>JANHMN010000001.1:72225149-72243021 GCA_030674055.1 Rhabdomys pumilio
TCTCTCTCTCTCTCTCTCTCTCTCTCTCTCTCTCTCTCTCTCTCTCTGTATGTGTGTGTATGTGTCTCATCTCTCTCTCTCTCTCTCTCTCTCTCTCTCTCTCTCTCTCTCTGTGTGTGTGTGTGTGTGTGTATGTGTGTGTGTGTGTCTCTCTCTCTGTCTCTCTGTCCCTCCCTCCCTCCCTCTCTCCCTGTATGTTTTAAATATAGTTAGCTTTGTGTTGCAACAGCAAAGATCCTTTTCATCTCTGCCAGCTTCAGCTTTCCCCATGTGCCCCTCCACCCCGCCCTGTTTCTAGCATGGGGTTTTACAAGCTGATTTGAAAATCCTCTGTCCTCTTTGGACATACCAACTTTTTTTTTTTTTTTTTTAAATCTTTCATCACTGTTGAATGGGTCTTGTTATAATGGTTATCCATTACAAACAGTCTGTTTTAACTGCATAATAATGAGAAATTAGAAATGATCTGAGGTTGGAATCCAGTGTTAAAACAGCAGTGATAGTCAGATGATATTGTTACCCTCTGGGTGATGTGCTAGCATTTATTGGAATGTGCACATGCTAGATTTTAAGGCATTTGTGAAAGGAAATGATTTAGTTATTTATATAAGCATGATTTTAAAACATTAAGTGATCTGCATATCAGTGTAATGAATATGTATGTAAATATGTATCTGTGTATATAAAATTTCCTCCTTATTCTTGAAAGATTTAGTGACTATCAGTTTTTAACTGACTAGGAACAAGCTTCCAATCCATTATTTTTAATAATAACTTTATTGAGATATGTTTTATGTAATGCAATCGTCTGTTTCAAGTTTTTTTTCCCCCCATGGTCTTTGCTTGGTTAAAACAAACAAAACAGCATGTAACATTACATTTGCCATCTTAATGATTTTTAAGCAGACATCTTGGTAATATTAAGTAAGTCAGTAGTGGAGTTTTGAACTGATATGAATGTACCCATTTTTAAATAGGTTTTCTGATTATAAACTTTCTCATATACTAAAATAGAGATGGGGAGAGAATGATTTGAATGTAATGGGGGTGGGCAGTTGTTTATGTTAATGTGGTTCTGGGTGGATTGTATGTGCTCAGCTGGAAGACTGGTGGCCATGACAAGGCCTAAACTAGAAGCAAAGATCAAGTGGCCCTGAAATGGGAATTGCTGATTTGAATAAGGAGGGGTGATTCAGATGCTGAAGATAGGAGGGTGTAGACAGGACAGCAGTGGTCAAGCCCAGGTGTTTGAGTGTTGAAGAATAGATAAACCTCAAGGCAGCATTTCTCTTTCACTAGCTGTATTTGTAAGAAGTCACTTGCTGTAGGAAGTTTGAAACCAGACCTTTACAGAAGTTCTGAAAATCACCAGAACTTTGGGGAATACCAAGGGAAGGCTTTAGAGAAAAGGTGATTTGCTATTTGCTACTTTATGCAGTAAAGAGTCCCCAGCTAGATCGGATGGACAGAGTGGCCTTGACCTTCCTGTTCTTGACATTGGCTTTACTAAACTGAGGAGCGCTTGGGAGCTTCAGTTTGTTTTTATCTGCAGTGAACTTTGACCTGACACTTAGCATGTACCATCTTTGATTGGAGCAGAGGAGCCCTAACCTTTCAGCAGGATTAATTGTCCGTCAGAGGGTTCTTCTAAGTCCTTCACATTATAACCCAGAGATCAACAGCAGCTGGGAACTGGGTGGTTTCAAGGAGCCAAGACGCTGGTTATTGTCTGACTGTGGACCTTCGTAAAATGATTTTAGAATTGTGTACCATTAAGTCAAAAACTCTCAGTCTGTTCTATACAGTGAGTTCCAGTACAGCCAAGGTTATATAAAGAAATTCTGTCTGAAAAACCTACAAAAGAAAGAAAGAGAGGAAGAAAGAAAGAAAGAAAGGAAGGAAGAAAGAAAGAAAAAAAGAAAAATTAGAGCCTATATTCACTCATCAGTTAAAGAGTGGTAACGGGGCTGGAGACCTCAGCAGCTAAGCGGACCCAGGTTCGATTCCCAGCACCTTCATTGCACCTCACAGCTACCCATAGTTCCAGTTCCAGGCGATCAAATGGCTTCGTGACCAGCCTAGGCACTGCATGCATTCAGTGCACATACATACTGACAGGCAAAACACCCACACAAATAAAATAAAATAATAAAATAAAATATAAAATAAAAACAATGCTTAAAGGGTAGCAGGCCATTTATTTTAAGTGTTATTTTAAAAGACACATAACTACTTTATAATAAAACAAACCAAAATAAGAAAAGTAATACATTACTAATGTGTGCTATTCTCATGTCTTCATCTGTGTGGAGTCCATTGTAATGCATTCTTCAGTTTGAAAAATGTAGGGTACATGAAGAAAGTATGGTCTAACAAGGAAAGGTGATTCCCCAATGCTACAGTATTAGAATTTTTAAAAACTTCCTGGCAACCCACAGTGTGCCATGGCCAGGGAACCAGGTAGGTCTTCAACTCTCACTCTGCTCCTCCAAGCCCAGTCCCCCCCAGTTTCATCCTTAGCTCTGCAGCCAACCACTGGCTGCAGCCTCCCTTCCCCCACTGCCTGCATCTCCATTTCATTGCTTTATCCTAGGCTCCAATTCCAGCAGTCACTGACTCAGAGTGGAACCCAAAGTCCACTACGACTGGGAAAGCCAGTAGGCTCCCTACGTTCCTCCGGAGTTCACTCCGTCAGACTCATCCTGAGTTCTGTAGCAGACCTTCTGTTGTGGCCTCTCCTGACTCAGTGCCCCATTTTCAGGCAACTTACTAAGAAGATCATGGTGGAAACACCCTGCTTTCCTCTCTGCTGTGTACCCTCTCAGCCCCACCCCAGAAGCCCAACCCTATTCCTTAAGTGTCAGCTCCCCAGACCCAGAAACACATATTGTCCAGAACCTCCAGTGTCCACACCTATCAGGATGCAGGAAGAATTTCCTACCAGGCAACACAGAGCCACTACACTCTGCTAAGAAACAGAGGGGGCAACAGAAACCAAAGAACTAAATACCCACCCAACAAAGACAAAACTAGAAACTAGCACCAGTCCCAGATGTCTTGATGCCAGCATAAAAATACAGTCAGTAACAGCCAGGATAATATGTCACCACTGGAGCCTAGCAACCCTACCACAGCAGGTCCTGAGTATTGCAACATAGCTGAAATATAAGAAAAAGACCTTAAAATAGCCTTTATGAATATGATAGCAGTCCTTAGAGAGGAAATGAATAAATCCCTTACATCTGTGAAAACATACACAGTAGAAGGAAATGAATAAAACACTTCAAGGTCTGAAAATTGGAAATAGAATCAACAAAGAAAACTCAAGCTGAGGGAAATCTGGAAATGAGAATTAGGGAATTGGAACAGGAACCTCAGAGGGCAAGCTTCACCAATAGAATGCAAGAGATATCTGGAAAAGAGAATCTCAGGCATTGGAGATATGACAGAAGAAATGGATACATCAGATATTAAATAGGGAAAAAAAAACCCTGCTATCAAATGTTCAGGAAATCTGGGACAACTGATCTAAGAACAATAGGAATAGAGGAAAGAGATGAAACCAAGGACAAAGGCACAAAGAATATTTTAAAAAAAAAATCATAGAAGAAAATTTCCCTAACATAAAGAAGGAGATTCCTATGAAAGTATAAGAAGCATACAGAACACCAAGTAGACAGGACCAGAAAAAAAATCTTATGGGCACATAATAATTAAAGCACTGAATCTACAGAAGAAAGAATGTTAAAAGCTGCAAGGGGGAAAGACCAAGTAACATGTATAAGCACACCTATTAGAGTAATACCTGACTTCTTAATAGAGACCCTCAAAGGCCTGCACAGATGTTCTACAGACTCTAAGAGACTGCAGATACCAGCCTTGACAACTATAGATAGAGAAAATATAATAGAGTCCATGATAAAACCAGAGACTAATCCCAGATCAGCAAATCCAAAGAGAGGAAACACTATACCCATAGCAGCAAAATAACAGGAGTCAACAAACACTGCTTGTTGGTATCTCTTAACATTAATTGTCTCAGTCCCTTAATAAAAAAGAGACAGACTACCAGATGAATTTGAAAACAGAAAAATCAATTTGAAAACAAGAAAATCCATCTTGTGGCTTCATTCAAGAAACATACCTTAACATCAAGCATAGATATCACCTCAGAAAAAGGATGGAAAGACATTCCAAGCAAATGGAGCTAAGGAGCAAGCTGCTGTAGCTATTTCAATATCTGACAAAATAGAGTTCAGACCAAAACTTATTAGAGGAGATTAGAAAGGACAATACATACTTATCAAAGGAAAAATCTGTCAGAGGATGCTAAAAATTACATACTGACTGTCACACACTGTTAGTGGGAGATTTCAGTAACACCCTGCTAATAGACAGGTCATCCAGACAAATACTAAATAGAGAAATGCTGGAGTTAAATGATGTCTTAAGTCAAATGGACCTAAGTAGATATTTACAGAACATTACACGCAAACACAAAAGAATATACTCTTTTTTTTTCAGCAGCTCATAGAACTTTCAAAAAATTGACCATATACTCAAACACAAAGCAAGTTCCAACAAATCTAAGAAAATTGAAATAACATTCTGCATCCTTTCTGAGCACCACGGATTAATGCTAGATATCAACAACAAGAAAACGTATAAACTCATGGAAACTGAACTGAATGAAACATGAGTCTAGACAGAAATTAAGAAAGACTTTCTAGAATTGAATGAAAATGAATGTACAGCATACCCAAACTTATGGAACACAATGAAGACAGTTCTAAGAGGCAAGTTCATGGCATTAAGTGCCTACATTAAAAAAAATTGTAGCAATTTTATACTAGTAACTTAACAGTACACCTTAACGCTCTAGAACAAAAAGAAATCATATCCAAAAGAAGTAGAACAAGAAGAAATAATGAAAATTAAGGGCTGAAATCACTAAAATAGAAACAGACAACAAAAAACAATCAATACAAAGAATCGATGAAACAAAGACTTGTTTCTATGAGAAAATCAGTGAGATTGACAAACCTTGTCGGAATTAAGTAAAAGGTTGAGGAAGAATATCTAGATTAACAAACTTAGAACAAACAAGAGTAGGTACTGAGGAAATCCAGAGAATCATAAGGATATAACTGTACTCTTCCAAATTGGAAAATCTAAAAGAAATGGATTATTTTCTTGAAACATAACACTTAAGAAATTAGGTAAGCAATCTAAACTATCACCCCTAATGGAATAGAAGCAGCTATTAAGCATTTCCACACCACCCCGACTTCCAAACCCAAGGCCAGGTGATTTTAGTGTAGAATTGTATTAGACAAATTATTCCACAAAATAGGAACAGAAGGAACACTGCCATAGATACTTTGATACTCACATCACATGAAGACCCAACAAAGATTGAAAATTACAGACCCATTTCTCTTGTGAACATAGATACAAAATTACCCAGCAGAATACTTGCAAATCAAATCAAAAAACATGTCACAAAGATAATCTACTATAGTGAAGTAGATTTCAACCCAGAGATGCAGGGAGGGTGAAACATACATAAGCTGATAAATGTAACCCACCATATAAACACACAAAGACAAAAACCACAAGATCATTTTATTAAATATGTGAAAGGCCTTTGTCCAAGTCCAACACTTCTTTGTGATAAAAGTCCTTGAGAATTAAGGATACAAGGGACATATCTCAACATAACAAGGCGGGTTACAGCAAGCCCATAGCCAATATCAAATTAAATATCGAGAAATGCAAGGCAAATCTGCTAAATTAAGGAACAATCTAAGGGTGTCCACTCTCTCCAAGCCTATTCAATAATGTACTTGAAGTCTTAGCTAGAATAATAAGACAACTGAAAGAGATCAAGGGGCTATAAATTGGACAGGAAGATACCAGTGTATCTTTATTTTCAGATGATGTGATATACATAAGTGACTCTAAAAAATTCCACTGGGGAACTCCTACAGCTGATAAGCACTACCAACAAAGTAGCTGGGCACAAAATTAACTCCCAAAGCTCAATAGCCCTCCTATATACAAAGGATAAAATGGTCTGAGAAAGAAACAGGAAAATAACACCCTTATAATAACCTTAAATAATATAATTTATCTTGGGGTATCTCTTACCAAGCAAGTCAAAGACTTGTCTGATAAAAACTGCAAGACACTGGAGAAAGAAATTTAAGATATCAAAAGATGGAAATACCTCCTCCCATCCTTATGGATTGGTAGTATATTAGTAAAAATGACTGTCCTACCAGTAGTAATAGATTCAGTGCAATCCTCATCAAAATTCCAATATAATTCTTCACAGATCTTGAAAGGACAACTTTTAGCTTCATATGAAAACACACACACACACACACACACACACACACACACACACACACACACAGCTAAAACACCCCTCAGTAATAAACCGTGGGAGTTGTCATTATCTAGATTTCAAGTTGTTTTATAGACTATAGTAATAAAAACAAGTGTGATGTTGATACAGAAACTGACGAAGAGTTGATCAACTGCATTGAAGACCCAGACATAAATCCACACACTTGAATTTTGGTAGAGAAGACAGAAATACTCACTGGAAAAAAAGGGCAGCATCTTCAACAAATGGCACTAGTCAAACTGGATTACAATTAGGTAAAAGAATCAAAATAATTTCACACTTATCACCCTACACAAAACCCAACTCCAAATGGACCAAAGACCTCAACATAAAACGTACACTGAACCTGATGAAAGAGAAGGTGAGGAACAGCCTTGAACTCATTGGCATAGGAGAAGACGTCCTGAACTGAAGAAGGAAGGCTCTAGTAGCACGGGCACTAAAACCAGAAATTAGTAAATAGGACCTCATTAAAATAAAAAGCTTCTGTAAGGCAAAGGATATATCATCATTCAGACAAAGCAGCAACCTAGAGAATGGGCAGATTTTTTTATCATTTCCATATCTGATAGAGGGCTGATATCCAAAATATACAAAGAACTTTAAAATCTATATATCCAAAAAAAAAACAACATTAAAAATGGAGTATAAATCTAAACAGAGAATTCTCAAAACAGGAAACTCAGATGGCTGAGAAGCACTTAAATGCTTACCATCCAGAGCCATCATAGAAATACATATCAAAACTACTCTGAAATTTCATTCCGTACTGATCGGAATGGCCAGGGTCAATAAAATAAGGACCAGCTTATGCCGGCAGTGGGTGTAGACTAAGGGAAGCACTCATCTGTCTATTGCTGATGGGAGTATAAACTTCTGTAGTCACTGTGGACATCAGTGTGGTGGTTCCACAGCCCACTCCAAGATCTTGCTTTGCTATTCCAATCTTGGGCATGTACTCTGAAGACGCTTCATTTTACCACAGAGAGTTCAGTGGTAGTGTGTTGTTAGCATGGATAATACTCTGCTTGTTTCAACCTTTACCCTCCTCCAAAAAACCAAAACAAGCCATCAACCCTCCCCACAAAATCAACCAGTTCATCTTAAAATACCAGCATTGTAGTAGAGGATAGTTTCATTTCAAAGTGAAGCTAACTCTATACATGAATAATTATATGCAGTCAAAATGCTCTGCTTTAATATTTAGGAGAGGGGAGGTTAGGTATGTAATTTAGATTTGTTCATTTACTTATGTGAGGGAACAGTGAATGTAGTCTTAAACATGTGCTCTTATTAGTAGGTTGATTTATTTTTCAAAAAAGCATTAGATGTTCCATAGCACATAAAAATTTCTATTTAGAGATCCTCTCTATTTTAAATTACTTTTTGGTCATTTTCTTTTTTTTTTGGTTTTTCAAGACAGGGTTTCTCTGTGTAGCCCCGGCTGTTCTGGATTTGGTCATTTTGGTCATTTTCTTAAGTATTAAGACAGAAGGGTCCAAGCAACTGTTCCTGGTGGTGAAATCTGCCCATTCGTGCTTCCATTTAAAATTATTATTGTCTTTTAAAACAGAAGTCATTAAATCATTTTGAAGTGATTTTGAAAAATACTGGGATTCTTATTTCTAAATACTAAGTTGTTTAGAGATAAAAAGAATTGTTGATTAATATTTGATTTCCAGACCAGTGGGGTAGCTCAGAGTTAGATTGTTTGCTAGTATCCATGAAACCCTTTAGTTTGTATAGTAACATGAAGAAATAAAAATTTTAAGTCAGTAAAGTCTTTGAAAACAGTATCTTGTATCACATAGTTTATGCTTTTTTTATACAACATGACACCTCATGGATTCTACAGTGATATCGTTAGATCAGGCTTGCAGAGTTGACATTCGTTAATACTTTTAGGAGTGGTGTTGGTAGAGGTGGTATCAGTTTACCTTCATTAACGGTTCTGCAGGAGGAAATCAGCACGAGGTTATTGTTTCCAGCCATCTGTATGACATTAACTGCTGACTTGGACAAACCATCAGTGTATGAGACATTTAGAATATTTTGGAAGCAATAAAGTGACCCTTCCTGAGTGTTTCTGATGAACAGATCTGGTAGTTGTTTGTCAGATAAGCTCTCAGTTCACCCTCCTAGGCAGTATTGCCCCTCTCTGGGGCAATAAGCTCACAGAGGTCACTGAGATGGAGTGACATGTCCAGTGTCCATGGTTCCTTACATAGAGTACATGATTTGTCATTGAGTCAGATATGAAGCTTTTCCTTTTACAGCCCATGGATTATTTATTTTACAAGTAAATTTTATATGCACTGTTTCTTATACCATTTAATCTTAAGGTTTGATTTGAGATGAATAGCAAATAATTCAACTAATTTAGAAGCCTACTATTTAAATATTTTTTAAAGAAATCGACTCCATCATTCAATTGTCCAACCTGCAGAAACAGTTCCTTTTGTGCAATGATTAGCTTTGGCTCTTTCAAGGTTTTTTGTTGCAGTTTTTTTCTCCCTTTTTGAACCATTCATAAAGTACTCTCTCCTCTCACCATTAGCCTTTCTCATTTATTCCAGTACAGGAGTGAGCTCTCACTAGTATAGAGTACCATTTTATAACAACGGAATGGCTTAAATTAGAGTATCTTCAATGTAGGCATTAATATTGTCATAGGGAAAGTCAAACTTTTGATGAAAGTTCTTTCATAGGTATATTCTTCTTGTGGGAATGTGTTCTGGATGAGGGTTGATGTTTGCAAGTGTACACGTGTGTGTGTGTGTGTGTGTGTGTGTGTGTGTGTGTGTGTCTATATAGAAGTCAAGACAACTATCAGTTCCACTCTTCAGGCACCACCTACATCTGTTATCCATCCATCCGTCCATCCATCCGTCCGTCCATCTGTCCATCATTTCTGAGGCAGTGTTGGTCTTCCCAGCAGAAAGCCCTAGGCATACATCTGCCTCCACTTTGTCAACACCAGGGATTATATGTATGTGCCACTAAGCCTCACTTTTTAAATGTGGATTCTTGGAATCAAACTAAGTTCCTCCTGCTTGCAAGGCAAATACTTTGGCAACTAAACTATGCCCCCACCCTTGTATACTCCTTGATTCTCAAATAATGTATAGTTCTTTAAAATTAGTTATTGCTTATGGAGATGGAAAATATCTCTCATCAAACTGCTTGCTTCTCCATAAGTAAATATTAGGTGTATTTAGGCAATTTAAGAATATTGAAAGAATACAAGTAATGTAGGGAGCTAAAAACCTTCTATAACAGGCCAGGTGGGGCAGGCCTGTGATTCCAACTACTCAGGCATTTGAGCCAGGAGGATGACAAGATTGTGTGAGTTCAAGGCCAGCCTGGGCAATTGAGTGAGAATGTTTCGTAATGAAAACAAGTGGGAGGGCTGAGTGTATTGCTATTGTACGGTATGTGAAAGGCCCTAGCTTCAGTCTCAATGCTGTTTAGAAAAAAAAAAAAACTTACTTACACCAGCATAGTCTGTCTCCTATTGCTCTTCCCTCCCGTTTGCCTCTACCTGGTGTCCAGCAACATCCATGTTACTTAAGAATATGGCAAGGATTTGAAGACTCTCCCAGCTGAGCCATTTCAATAATGTAGTTCAGACATTATCTTTCTATATAATCACTGTTATTTATACTCTATAGAATTTCTACTTAAAATAAATTTTGATATCTGAGAGACTCAGGAGACTGAGGCAGGAGGATCACTATTACTTAAACATATAATTTCAGGAGCAATTTGCCCAACATAGTAAAACATAATTTAAAAAAAAAAATCTAAAAGAAAATCTTCCTAATGTTTAGCTGAAACCTACCCTCACACAATCTTAGCTTAAATTTATAGATCTTTTAATATCAATGCAAATTCATATTTTTCTCTTTTTCTATTTCTTTAAAGATTTATTTGAAATTTCAATATGAGGAATTGTTTTTATTATCTCTTATTTTTCTTTTATTGAAAATAGATTTTTTTAAATACAGTATACTCTGATTATGGTTTCTCCTTTCCCAACTCGTTCCAGTCCCTTCTCACTTCCCATGAAATCTGGAACCCTTTTTGTCTCTCTTAGAAAACAAATAGGCATCTAAGGAATAATAATAAAGTAAGATAAGATAAAACAAAACCATAGAAGTCAGGATTAGACAAAGAAGTAGAAGAAAACAGAGTAACAGAAAAAGCAAGAGAAACACGTATAGATTAAGAGACAAAAGAATCTCCTAAGAACACAAAACCAGAAACCATAATAGAAACACAAATGACCTGTAAGGTTAAAATAAAAAATACCCTGGCACAATATTATAAGACAAAGAACCTTCAGAGATGTCACTGAATTCATTTTGTGTTGGCCTCTACTGCTGGGCATGTGGCCATAGGGATTGGAGGAAATGAGGCCTAAACATAGACAAGGGAGGCACATATGACGTCACAGAGACTGAGGCAGCGTGTACAGGGTCTTCATGGGTCTGTCTATCCCTAACTCACAGCTAGCTCCACTTGATAATCACATTCTGTTTTAATACAGCCATTATGCAGAGCATAGTGCGTATTCTTCTGTCAACCTACTCAGCTTTTTACGGTTTTCCTAAATAACCTACCATGTTTTCTGCCACCAGAAAACAACATTTATATACTGTGTCTCCTGGGATGGGATAGCTAGAATAGGTTGCTGTCATCACACAGCCCTTCAAGACAGATCCCAGTAGAACATTCTGTCTTCCAGATATCTGATATATAACCTGAAATTATAGTAGGTTCCCAGGATTCACGTTTGACGCATAGCGAACCTTTCGGCTAGGTAGTTTCAGAGAACCCCTGACTTCCTGTCTAGCTCTTTCCTTCTCTTAAGTGCAGCTCTTTATGTTCATCTGTGTGAAGTTTGGGGTTCTTTACTCTCTTTACCTAGCACTGTATAAATCCCCTAAAGTTATTAAAGAATAAGTAGTTATAGTTATAGTTACCAAACCATTTCTGTCCGTTTCCTCATGTTAAAGGCTGCAGTCACTTCCCACTTTAATTTTTTGAAAGCGTCAGTGGAATCATTTAGGAGTTTATGCTTTGTGTGAACAACTGCTATGTATCAGGTTCTAGGCTCATTATCAGATATAAGATCTTCCGATGGTCTAGGACCTCCGCTAACATACACTGTAGTCCATAATGCAGTATTTCCTGGGTTTTGTTAAATAAATGAGGGAGCATTGGCAGCCCATGATCTTCATGCAAATATATTAGTCCCAGAAGACTACATTATAGCACATCAGTTGTGAAGGTCTGGTTCTCTCTGTTTGGAGCATTGCTTTATGGACTGTAGCAGAAAGCTTTGAGGGAAAGCTTTGCTTGACAGGAGGCACCCAGGGAGGCATTTGGAGGCATTTTCAGTCAGCGCTCAAGGACTCCACCTTTGAATCCTTGAACACTGCAAGGTTGAGGTCTGGCCTTTTCTTAAAATAGGTTCAAGGAAATGAAGTAAGCCCCATTCAATCTGCTATTAAAGTCTGTTCACTTTTCAAATAAGTGCCTCTCCGAAAGTCCAGCGTCGGAATTTCTGGTGACTCACGGCCTTTGTTCCTGTTTCTCCACACCTTGTCATCTTTTAACCTTTTTCTTTTCAGTGCTGTGTGTGAATGTGGAACATGGTAATCACACGCTGGTTACTACATTAATTTCTCGATGATGAGTCACCGGAAGTGTAAATTGTTTGTTGTCAGGAAGTTTGATTTATTGAAGAGAGAAACCACCTAACATAAAGATTTCTTTGGAGTTTATCCCTGAGTATTGGACCATCTTGATGTGTAGATAATTCTGACACAGCCTCCAGGAGTTTTAAAACTTACATTTAATTTAGATTCAACTGAGATGTGTAGTTAACATTTTCTAGGTGTCAGGCAGTGTGCCTACTTCTTCTGTATTTTATATCATAATTAAGTTATTTTTTAGTAATTGATTGGAAGTACCATTTTATAGATTAACTCTGTGAGCACTTCCAATGGGATATGTGAAGGACTAGTCTGAAGTATATTCAAGGCGAAAATGCACAGTATGTGAAAATGTAGGATTAAGATACAAAAGGTTTATCAGAAGGGATCTATTGGCTCAACCTATAGTCTCAGTTACTTGGGAATCTAAGGCAGGAGAATCACAAATTCAAGGCTTACCTGGATTACAGAGTAAGTTCAAGTTCAGCCTGGGGAACTTGAAACCCTATCTTAAGATAAAAGTAAGAAGAAGGCTGGGATGTATCTCAGTGGTAGAGTGTGTACGTAGCATGTGCAAAGGGCCAGGTTCAATCTCCAGTACTACCTTCCACCACCAAATCAACTTTTCCTTTTTGAAAAAAATTATTGGGGGTTGGAGAGATGGGAAAGAGAGTTTGAGAACTCATGTGTGTGCCTGCCTGCATGAGTTTCTGTGTTCAGTGTGAGTATAGGTGTATGTGGAGGCCAAAAGGGCTCCCTGGGAACTGCAGTTAGAGGTGGTTGTAAGTTTTCTGATGCCGGGAACTGTATCTGTATCCTCTTGTAAGTGCTGTTAAGTATTTGTAAGTGATGCTTTATTTTCTCAGAAAAGGGATGAGATGAGATGAGATGAGATGAGATGAGATGAGATGAGATCTGACTCATTCTGTGACATCTTTCTCTGATTTGTCACTTTGTCTGCCCCTCAATTAAATGTCCCACTTTTAAACATGGCTGCTTCCTACTACAAACTAACTTTAACTTCATTGTTAGTGATTAAAGGTGTGCTTGTATTCCAGCCAGATCATATAGACCTAGAAGATCTTTGGATATGATCCCTTGCTAGAGCAGCCATGTGTTGGATTAAAATTCCTCGAGGAGTATTGATGCTGAAACTTCCCATTTTGCTTGGCCCAGTTAGGCCAAGCAGCCACCTGGTTGCCTGGCATCACCTGGTCTCCAGTCCCAAGAACTGGGGTTCCAGACAAAGCCATGCTGGGGATTCAAACTCATGTCCTCATACTTTCATAGCAAGTCCACTACACCATCTCCTCTACTCCAGAACTTATATTTTTTAAATGTTACTTGTTTGGGGAACAATAAAATACTAGGAATCAGATTTGCAAAATTTCTGTTTTTTCAATTTTCAAAGAATATCTTCTTTCTTCACTTCTCACTGTCAGATCTGCAACTTTTGTAATTTTCCCTCTGGTATAAAGAGAAGAGGGAATGAATCAATGCATCAGACATAGTTGTAATTGAAAACTAGACTTCTGTAGCCGTGTAATCTTCTAACTTTTGTTTTACAGACCTCTTGTAACAAAAGATTATTGTATCATTTTCTTGTATCATTTGGGCTTAACTGTTAGGGAAGCTTATTGTGAGCTGTCCTGGCTGAGCTGCTGCTCGGGTCTGCCGGTCAGGTTCTAGCAAGAGAGAGAGAGAGTGGGGGTGGAGGGGAAGAGATGTGAAGAATGGAGACAAGACAGAGGTTCTGATCAAGTCTCAAGTCTCTTTTATTGAAGGGAAATCCGGGGTATTTATACGCTTTACCACGTGCCCTGTAGTCGTGGATACAACATGTGCCTCACAGGCGTGTATAGCCTGGATAGCATGTGCACCGTGCGCCGTGCACCTTGCAGCTGGGGGCACTAAACAGCAAAACAAGATATGTGGGACAAACAAGATATTTATCAGAACGTGCTCAGCTGTTGTAGGCTGTTGAAAACAAGTCTTTTGTCAGGGTGTATGGCCTGAGATGGCTGTGAAGATGATAGTCTCTTTCTGCTAGAAGTTGGCTCCCAACGGTGAGCCATGGTTAATATTAAGAACCAAGTAAATTCTAAATATGTGTAATAAATATTGATAAGAACACACTGTTTTTCTCAATTTCATAGTAATAGAAATAGTAAATATGTTAGGAAGTAGAAGAATGAAGGGGTTCAACATTTAGCTGGGGCACTTTACGTTAGGGAGGTTCATGGACTACATATTTTTCTTTTAACATTGTAACTAGAATTTAAAAGTCTTTAGTTCCTCACATAGCAGAAGGGGTTTGTTTTGTTTTATTTTTCTAGATCTGCTTAATGTTACTAAGTCTAGGTGGCTAAGAGATGGGGTAAATAGAACACAGTTTAGGGTTCTCACTTCTAGCCACATAGCTTATCTTTGCTCATATAAACCTGCACTATAGGATTCTTCTAAACTTTGGCTTGTTTTATTTCATAACTGGTACCTGACATAATAGTGTCAATGTGTAAGATTACTGTGGCTGATAACCTTCCAGGTTGTCAGTACTGAGTCTTAAGGTCTGAATGCTGTGGGCCTGAAGCCAGACCCTGAAGCTGTCACACCGAGCCTCAGTACAGAGTAGCTTCCATGCCTGAGGATGTGTGATTTTCTTACTTCATCTCTCAGGTTTCCCGATTAGGTTAGTTTCCTTCTTGAGAGAAGTGACACCTATTTCCAGAGAGAGGCAACAGTACGTGGGAAACCTTGCTATTATAGGGCAACGTGCTGTCAATATGAGGCTACTGAGGTTTGAAGGATCGTTGGCATATAGATGTATTGGGACGTGGGTCAGATGACAAATGTGGAGTTTCATGGTTTAGGCCTCGAGTCAATCACTTCTGTATTGTGGTAAATTTATCTGACAATTAAGTTTAGCATTAAGTATACAGTTCAGTAATTCCCGTTGTTATTTAGCACTGCCACCATCTACCTTCAGAACTTTTCATCATCCAAACTAAGACTAATCAATAACTAATCACCCCCTAACTCCATACACACACCCCATACACACACTTGGCAAACATCTATCCTGGCTGTCCCTAAAATCTGGCTAGCTTAGAAACCCAGAATTGAGTGGCTTACAACATTTGTTCCTTCATAACTGGCTTTTCTCGCTGTAGCCGTGTCTTCTAGATTGACTCCGCTGTAGTGTGCACTCTCTTTGAAGACTTCAGCCTTCATGTCCTGGTGGGTGTGGTAGATACCACTCAATTTGCACATTTATGTGTTGATTTTGGTTGAATTAAGTATTTTTGGTGCCACTGGCTTTTGAGTTATATCTGTTTCAGAACACTATTTGAAATTTCGACAGAATGTGGTCTGAAGGATAAAATATGGTCTTGGCAGTGGCTGTTTCCACTCAGTAAAAACATGATGCATTCATTCAGCACACTTGTGGGCGAGTGTGTTGTGTACAGTGCTTGAGTACAGTCATACATGACATACATGGTAGCAGCCACCATGGACTCAGAGTGTATATGGGGAAGTAGAGGGACTGCTTAAATAGTATCGTGACACACTGTAAAATCACAGCTGTATTAGGATGGACTATGTTGTGGTAACCTGGGAGGAGGATATTGTACCCATATGTATTTTGAAGTGGAGTGAGAAACAAAAGAAGAGAGTTTAGGTGGAGGAGAAAATCCTACAAAGGCCTCCATCCAAGAATCAAGAGAAACCCAAGAGATCTAAAGTGAGTGTGAGCATGTAAATCTTTTCACGAACTACTTACGTGTGTATTTGCATGCTTGTGTTGTAGCTCACAGACGGAGGTGTGGGGAGGAGTTGTTCTCTCCTACCGCGTGGGTGTGGCAGTCAGACTCAGGTTGTCAGGCTTGGCGGTAAGCACCGTGCTCAGCAGCCACCAGTCCAAAGTGTGTAAATCTTGGAAGTCGAGATGTTAGTATTTTTTTTTTTTTTCTGTCCTTTGGTTTGGTAAAATGGCACATTTTAGTCTGTTTGAGGTACATAGAAGATGGAAGATAAATGTGAGATGATGAGGCTTTAAGTTTTCAAAGAGAAGATAGAAATTAATATGGCAAACGGTTTGAATGAGTAATGTATACAATGAATCCCGACTGTTGGCTTTTTGGGGGTTTGAAGGTCAAATAATAAATCCTAGAAGGGGTTGATAGTAGCAGAGCTGAAGAGAAACTTAGCTGAAGAAACACAGTGCGGCGATGGCTATCAGGAGGAACGGGTGTTGAACATGCCTCAAACATGTATAACCCTGTACCAGACACAAGTGGCCTTTATCTGCATAACATACAGGGAAAGCCTGAAATAAGGAATTTTTGCAAGATTTGGTTGTGAAGTGTGGGAAGAGAATAAGTCTGTAGACACAAGAAACTGTGTCTAAGGAGGAATCTAGTTTAATTTTGCATTTGAGGTAGGTGAGGCACGGACGTTTAAAAGTTGACAGGGCAGATCTTTGGTTGGGAGCAGTGTGCTCAAATCTGTGGCGATCAGGTAAGGAGTGGTATAAGAAGTGTAAGAAGTGGGTGAGAGGCAGGCAGAAGAATCTCCCATCATGATTGGAAAGAATAATTGCCTTTTGTTACGGAGGGGAAGAAAGAACAGGATGGATGCAGTTTTTAGATAGACAAGAGACCCAGTAGGAAGCCTTGACAGTGCCAAAGGCCACTGTAAGAGATGACATGTCTTCCATAACTGCTTTCTGTCCTCTCTTCCATTCAAAAGTATAGCTGGTTGGGAGCTGATGGAAGTGTCTTTATTCCTCGTCAGCTGTAATGCAGCCTCCCAGGTAAACCTGTTTGCGTAGGTGAAATTAAGACCATGGGAGAATAACATTTCTTCATTTAATTTCAGCTCCACCCCTAGAAGTTTGGTTTGTTTAAAAAAAAGCCCAGGTGGTTTATTATAATATTATTGACACGACCATATGGGCATCTGTGTGTGTGTGTGTGTGTGTGTGTGTGATTTCATCTTCTAAATTTAACAAAGCTTGCTAAGGGTACATTTTATAAATTTTTAAGACATTTTTATTTACTATGACACAATAATAATTGAGGGTGGGGCAGAGGTCACATTGATAATCTTTCTCCCCACCTTGGTGAAAAAAAAATATTTTAGTTCAAGGCTGTTCAAGTAAGTCCTTGCTCCGTTTTCCCACCCTGTCTTCAGTGATATTATTTGGAGTCAGCAATCAATGGATTCCATCCCTCTGAGACTTGCTTAACCTACAGCCGCTGATATAATACAGGCAAGAGCTTGTTACTTTATCTGAATTGTCCATCGCTACCTTAATGAGTGAAATGGTTAAGTAGAGGAGGGGGCGAGCCTTAAGGAACGTGTGTGCCGTTTGAGCTGAATATTTCAGCGTATATGGGGAGAGGGAGGGAGAGAGAGAGAAACCCACTTACATCACTAGAACCACATCGAGTGTGAGGCTTGCAGGTTAAGAGACAGACTACAGTGTCTTGCTTTCTGCGGGAAGCAGCAATGCCGTTTGTTTCCTAAGAGGGATTTTTTTTTATTTAGAAAAGGAAGCTTTCTCTACCCAGGAAATGGCTTTCCTTGTGCGTTGCTATGCCAACTGCCTGCAGCCATGGTCCTCCAAAGTAAGCACAATAATGTAATTATATTGGTGTATTGCATTCAGACTCATGATTCTTGAGATTGTGTGTGTGTGTGTGTGTGTGTGTGTGTGTGTGTGTGTGTGTGTGTGTGT
>JANHMN010000001.1:72249673-72339263 GCA_030674055.1 Rhabdomys pumilio
CCCCCCCCCGCCACCCATGATTTAACATTATTACAGGACCACTGATCATATTCTCAATGTCTTATCTTAGGTCTTTGAATTACTGATATATAATTTGCATCAAATGAAATTAGCTTGAAGTTTAGTACTAGTGGTATATTTATAAATACAGTCTTCCATGTTGTTTAAGACTACAGCCTCAAATCTTTTATTCAGATAAACTGTTACGAACTCTTCTTGTGGTCATAGCTCAGTGGTGTAGCATGTGCTTAAGCATGGATGAGGCCATATTTGATCCCTAGCTTGGCTAAAGAAAAGAGAACAACTCGTGTGTGATAATCTGTGGTTTATAGCTTTCCTGTTCATACCAGTAGTCACTGTGTGCAGATTTCAGGATTTTGGTTTGATTATCAACGTAAAAAGGATTTTAAAATTTAAATATGTTATGTATGATATAAATATAGCCATGTATGTGTATATACACACAGTTTTTTATATGTATGATTTAAATGAACTTTTGTAAGTATGTCTTCAGGGTTCTATTAAGTTCCTAGTTCTAAGATATTTCCTCTGTCCTATCTTTTTGTTTGTTTGGTATTTGTTTTTTGAGATAGGATCTCTTGAGATAGCCCTGGCTGTCCTGGAACTCACTATATACATATGAGGCTGACCTTGAACTCACAGAGATCCTCCTATCTCTGTCTCCTGTGTGTTGGTAGGCAGACACCATGCCTGGCTTATTTCTCATTAAGAAATGGTCTTTATTTTTGGAAACATAACACATTTGTGATTATTGATATTTCCAGTACTACAATACCAGTGTTTAATAGTGGCTCAAGTGTTGTAGAGAGTAGGTTAAACAGAATACTGCCTGGTCTTCAGCACATAGACTGTGAAGTTAATGCAAACTGAGGCTAGTATACATTCACATTTGCCACTCTAGTGTACATAAATGTGTGATATAACAGAGCACTCCCAAAAGTGGCTTTCTCTACCAGGTAGGGCATCCCTGTGAGCTCACAGCCTTTGCCTAGAGTCTTCCCTGTTAGCAGTGAAACATCTGTGCCACACAGAGCTGATTGTTTCCCACTCTGCCAATTCTCTGTGTTAAAATGATCCTCAAACTATAGGCCTTACACACAGTTGTATCGTATTATGTCATTCATGTGTGTGTGTGGTGTGTATGTTCGTATGTGTGTCTGAGAGAGAAGGAGAGACTGAGGGAGGGAGAGGGATAGGGAAAGGGGTAGGGAGAGAGAGGGAGGGAGAGAGAGGGAGGGGAGAACACGTAGATTAGGTAAATACAGGTAGAATCTTACTTGATCCCACACTGTGTGTTGTGTGCCTCTCTATTCTTTTTTTCCTCTTCCATAATTGTATAGACTCTCTACACATGCTTCTGATGACTTTTTTTCATATCAGTGCACCAAATTCACCAGTTTATCAGAAAAACTGATTACAAAAAAACTTGGGGCATATGTCAGTCTTGTATTTTATTGGTTGAAAAAGTGATGGGGTGAAGTTTTTATTATTAAGATGCTATTCTCTTGTAGAGAAAGCTTCATAAACCACCAACCCAAGAGTATAGATACATGGAGTGACCCATGGCTCCAGCCGCATATGTAGTAGAGGATGGTCTTGTTGGGCATCAATGGGAGAAGAGTCTCTTGGTCTGTGAAGGCTTGATGCCCCAGTGTAGGAAAATGCCAGGGTGGGGAGGCGGGGGTAGGTGAGTGGAGGAGCACCCTCATAGAAGCAGGGGGAGGGGGAATGGGATAGGGAGTTTCCAAAAGGGAAACTGGGAAAGGGGATACCATTTGAAATGTAAATAAATAAAATATCCAATAAAAAAATAACTAGGTGACCACACACACACACACACACACACACACACACACACACACACAGCTACATAGATATATCATTGTTTTTATTGACTTGATTTGATGTTAGAATGAAGCATACCCCCCACTATGTATGTCTCTATACATGTTCATTATTCATAACAGGGAGATAAGTGCCTTTGTAAATATACATAACCCATAATCTCAATTCTAATTGTGATATTTAGTAAAAGCTAAAGTTTTGTTTAGATTATTTTGAGTAGAAGTAACTGCTTGTTTCTAGTAGATATAATTTGTAGGGGGTAGGAAACATGTACTAATTCTTGGGATAATGTTCTTTATTTTCTATTTGTTTTTTATGAGGTCTTAAAACTACAGATTACCGTGGGCACCTTATTGTGGATCATTTTCACTAGGCCAATGTTTCACTGAGTTTTCTTAAAGTGTCAAACACAGCATCACATTTTCACAATAAAGGAAGGCAGTGTAACATGATTGTTGGGGTGTGTGTGTGTGCAGAATTGTGTTTTGGTTACCTCTTTCCCAGAAAGAAAAACAAACCAGATATTCTTAATCTTTGACTTTGATGTTTGTCATACATGTAAGTGCTCTGAGAGAATAAGGTGGAAGAGCAATTGCAGGAGATTCCTGATACTTGATATCAACTTTATGCCTCCATCACTCAAACATATGCATATATACCTGATGCATACATGCACACACACATGAAAAGGAAATAAAAGGAAATTTAATATGTATATGTTTAAGAAATGATATGGAAAACAGTTAAAAAACAAGGATGGAAAAAAAGAATCCCAGTTTCATTCTCTAGATAAAACCATGGTTATAGTATTAGTTCAGGGGTTAGACAAGCGGCTCAGCAGTTAGAGCACTTGCTGCTGGTCCAGAGGACATGAGTTTGGTTCCTGGAATCCACACTGGGCAACTTGAGATTTCCTGGGCTTCCTGTAAATTTAACTCCAGGGGATCCAACACACCTTCTCTGACTTCCCTGGATACCTACACACATAGGACAGCAGACATAGCACACATAAATATATACAGCATAAAAAGAAAAGAAAACAAATTTTTTTTTGTCTTGTTTTTGTTTTTGGAGACAGGGTCTCTCTGTGTAGCCCTTGCTGTCCTGGAACAAGAGTAGACAAGGCAGACCTCAAACTCAACAGAGATCCACCTCCCAAGTATTGGGATTAAACCTTATAAATGATTATATATTAAATTATTATTATAAATCTTAAGAAATACTGGTATATAAATACTCTTATTGTGAAAATGTTTTTACAGTGTACTACAGTATAAACTCTAATACTGTTTTTTTTTTCCTAGACCTTTTCCCCAAGAATATGTGTAAAAGATGTATTTAAAAGGGTATTTAAGGGCAAGTAATTTAATTGCATTTATAGTCAAATATATTTGAAGCTTTTGGTCTTTAACATTTTAAAAATTAGCCAGAGTCTTATATAACATTATTTATATAACTTAAACTGAAAGAAACTTAGTTAAGACTTTAATTTAGTATAGAAGCCAAAGTCCTAGCACTGGGGAAGCAGAGGTATGAGAATTTCTGTGAATTCCAGGCCTACCAGTTATATGGTGAGAACCTGTCTTAAAAGGTCTGCCCTTATTACAGGAAAGAATACAGCCTAGTTTTAGTAATTCTTAGTGTGTTTATACTTTTGTAGTTTTCTTGAAGCTTGGGTAAAATGTAAAGGTATAGAAAGTGAATAGTACAGTCTCAGAAGAAAGGAAAGTGAAATTATGAATGTCCTAGCTAAGGGAAGTAATAGGAGTGGTGACCGCTAACCCTCAAGCATGTGCCTTTGACCAGACAGTTCTCTCACTGTGCTGTCGGGCACATTCCCAGAGTCCTTTCCCTTGCATTCTTCTTATTCCCTCCCCCCACTTTGAAAGAAGTAATGACCTAATAAAGCAGGAGCTACAGCAGCAGCTCTCCATTGAGTAATGCACCACGGCAGTGGACAGTGACGAGAGTCAGTGGAGTGGGCTTTGCTCTAGAAAAAGAGGTGTGCTTAATTTAAGTGTTCTTTAGGTTTCTCCCCAGTAGCAGAAAATGGATTAGATCATAGTTCTTACTCATTAAAAGTGGTTTGGTTGTTAGCTGAATAACATTTTAAAAGTTGACATGTAACCAGGCATGGTGGTGCCCACCATTAATCTCAGCATTTGGGAGGCAGAGGTAGGTGGATCTCTGTGAGTTCAAAACCAACCAGCCTGGTCCTGGGATCAGGAGTGGGAGTGGGGCTGGGTTGTGGGGAAGACATGTAAGTCAGGTGTGCTTGTGCACACAATCCCAGCACTTTGGAAGGCTAGTATGGTAGGACCACCAGCCCAAAGGCAGCCTGGGCTGCATTGTGAAACCTTGTGTTGATGAAATAAAAAGCTAACTGTGCACTTTAAATGTGTGGGTAATCCTCAAATAAGAAAAATCTGATGATGATAAAATTTCCATGTAGGTTAAAGCAATATATTTTCATGCAAGAACATCTTTTGTCTTGCACAACAACAATAAGATTATAAAAAATGGAGAGAAGTCACATTTTATTACCATTGTGAAGAGTTTGAATTTGGTATTATTTGCTTTGTGAGAAAAGAATATTTAATAATGAAACAACTAATCTTGAGCATTGTAGATTTACTTCAGAGTTCTAGGGAAAAAAAAGTTTAAAGTAGCTTCAAAATGTTCACATCTGATGCAGTAGGTTATCCCCTAGTGCTGGGATCATGTGACAGGGAGCACATAGCAGTCCACAGGGATAGATGGCTTGTATGATGGAGTTGTCCACAGGAAGTGAGTCTGGAGACTTAGCAGAGGTGGGGGAGGGCAGCACATGGAGGAGATGCGAAGGTAAACCATGGCATAGTGGATTTAGGGTGGCAGAAGAAATGAGCTGCAGAGTTATACAGAGTAGCAGGATTCTAGTAAACGTGTGTTGTATCCAAGGTACCACTGCTTATAAGGTTCATGAGTAGGGTTGGTTTTCAGGGTACCTAATAGACTCAAGCCATCTCTATTGACCTGGACAGACTAAGTTGTTTTTATTATTAAACTTCTTAGCATTATTGCCCTTCAATTTTTGACTATATGTATTTTAATGAGACTGTCTTTTTGTGGTGATGGCTGTTATCTGAGATGCCATTTCCTCCACCTCTTGAGACCCAGCAGTACTTTCTTTTCATTAAGTACTGCTTAATGAAGTAAGATGGATCCTAATTTCATAGATATGAAAATAAAACAATATTTTAGAATCAGTTAAATGTAATATTAGCCATTAATATGACTGTAGGTTTAGTTTAATGGCATCCCATGTAATAACAGTGATGATGTAAAGTTGATTTTAGACTCAGGTATCCATTGGCCTTTCCTGCTTCCTTGGCACAGATTTAACTTGTCAAAGAAAACTCAGTGCCAGCATTTATTTGGCTTGGTTATTTATAAGGAAAAGTTTTCCTGGTTGTTTTGTGTTGGGACAGTTGGAGAGTATACAGGCCGAAGCTAGTGTCCCAGAGTGGATGTGCAGAGTAAGGCACTCTGGCAGATGAGTAACAGTGGGAGACACTGCCTCACAAAGCAGAGTAGCCCAACACAGCTAGTAACAGAAGCCCAGGATGAAATGGAGTCGAACAGTCTGCTCTCACATCGTTTTAAATACTGTAAGGTAGTTTCTTACAGTATTTAATGGTGGTACATTAAGAGACCGTATCTCAGAAATAATGTTTGCAGCTCAGGGATAGTGTTTCTGTTATAGGATGTGCAGGGCCCAGGATTCAATCCCTTAAAAAAATATACCTGTGCTGTGTGTGTCTCTGCATTATTATTCTTAACAGAGAATGTATAAGCATGGTTATTCCTCTACTCAAGAACTGATTTTCTTTAGTATTGATTTCAAATTAATTTCATATGTGTGCTGTGGAAGCTAGTATCTTCCTTTCATTGTGATGCGTTGTTCTGAAGAATTGTCAAACTCTTTAGAAAGTCTCTGGAATTAGCTGAGCTTGCCCACACAAGTGTTTCTCCGAGGGCTTCTGTATTACCCTACTTCTTAACCTTGCATTTAGAGAATCTGCTCTTGCTAACAGTTTGGATGATACAGTTGGTCTCTTAATTTATTTCCAATTAAGTAAGTCATTGAAAAGGATTTACTTTTAGTTATCTAGAGGAAACTTTTCTGAGCCAACCTGGTATAGTCACATACCTAGCCATGTGAAATATAATTAAATAAATAGCCCCCATCAACTATATCACTTATTTTCTGGACGCCTTTAAAAACAAAACAAAACAAAACAACAACAACAACAAAACCCTGAATTATCGTGCGTCTTCACCTGGATGTAGCAGAGTGACCCAAAATCCATTGACGATAGTCGTTCTCGTCCTGGCTTGGCCCTGGGCTCAGCCTTCATTCCCTGAAGGATGTGCATTGTTGGTGGGTAGGTAGGGCTTTGTATTAGGCAGCCTTAGAGCACCTCTTTGAAGGGCTGTATCAAGTGCTGGCTTTGTATGTACATCTGTTCTCACTATTGTTCCCTACTTTAAGTGTCATCTGAGCTGCCATAAAAAGGATGTTGCCTTCTGTTATGATTGGAAATGAAGTATTTACCGGAAGGCTCATTCTTGGAAGTCTTTGTCTCCAGCTGGTAACACTTGTTAGGTGGTTGCCGTTGGATCTCTTACTCTACCACTGTATGAATAATCTCTTGATGAACCAATCCGTGGCTGAATGGACCATTAGGAGATGGAGTTGGATTAGAGGAAATTGGTCACTGGGAGCATATTCTTGAAAGTTTTGCCCCCAGTTACTGCCTCCAGCTTCTAGGCTGCCATGCAGCTTTGCTCCACAGTGTCCTGTCATGGTGCTCTGCCTCACTGTGCACAGGCCCAGCAGCAATGGAACCAAGTGAACATGGGCTGACATCTCTGAAACTGTGAACTCTGAAACTATATATGTGTGTGTGTGGGTATGTATGTATGCATGCATGCATGCATGCATAGTATTTATGTGTGTGTATATATATGCATATGTATGTACACACACACACACATATACACACACACGGAAATGTAGGTAATTAATAGAACATTTGCCTAGCATAGGCAAGACCCTGGGTTCCACAGTCTCTGGCACTACTTCCCTGGGTACTGCGGAAACTCAAGAACTTGTTTGGATTCTTTGTTCTGGTATTGACTAGTTATACAGTCGCTAGGCAAGTTCTGATATTGACTAGATAAACAGTGGTTAAGCAAACCTCTTGAAGTTTTGTTTTCTCCACAAAATGGAGATGATGACTATTCTTGCTACCTTACAAGTGTTGTGAAAATTATTATAGAATTCACTCTACTCTATTGAGTGCCTCATGAATGATGATCTCTAAAAATATATTGTCTTAGTTAGAGTTTCCATTGCTATGAAGAGATTTCGTGATCAAGTCAACTCTTATGAGGACAGCATTTAATTGGGGCTAGTTTACAGGTTCAGAGGTTCAGTCCATTATCATGACAGGAAGTATGGCAGCATCCTGGTAGACATGGCACTGGAGGAGCTGAGAGTTCTATATCTTATTCCAATGGCAAACAAAAGACTGGTAAAGCTCAGATCCACAGTGATACACTTCCTGCAACAAGGCCACACCTACTTTATCAAGGCCACACCTACTCCAACAAGGCCACACCTCTTAATAGTGTCACACTCTGGGCCAAGCATATTCAAACCACCACAAATATTAAAGGAAAAGTGGGATTCTATGTGTTTTATAGATGGTAGCTTGTAAATAGGGAAATATTTTAAAAGTTTATGTTTTCAGATGGTCATGTTATCAGAATTTTCTTGCAAACTTATGCATAACTAGTTTTCTACCTTAACTGTAGTCCTCTACAGCCCTTCATATATGGGCAGCAGCCCCACCTCTTCCTTGTAATTGTGTGATAGTCAGAGATTGTTTACATGTTTGGAACTGTTTTTCATGGTCTATGAAGTGCTGTTAGTTACACAAATGTACAGGAATGGATGTTATCCAGTGTCATCCGTGAATTCCTCTTGCTTCTCCAGCTATAAGTGTTTCTTTTTCTTGATTTTTTTTTTCATGTGAACATTGATCCAGAAATTTGGCTTTTGTTTTATCTTTTATTTTCTCTTTGTTTTGAGACAGGATCTCATTATTTAGCCCTGGCTAGCCTTGAACTTTCTGTGTGAAACAAGCTGACATTAAACTGTGGCAGTCTTTCTGCCTCATCTTCCCAAGTGCCAGAATTACAGGCCTGGGCCATCACACCTGGCAAAAGAGACTTACTTTGAGTATAGAATATGACTCTCTGTTGGCCATCTTAGATCAACTACAATTCATTTTTTTTTTTTACAATTCATTTTTAAGATCCTTCATTAACTGCTTTCTGCAAATTGGAATTGGTTGCAAAATAGCTCATAAAAAGAATCACAGTTAATGTGACAAAAAAAATCGCGTTAATTTTTACCTAAGTACTTCACCATTTTCCTCACTTATTAAGTGATTTTGTGCAGGCAGAGCTGCTTAGTAAGACCTGTCTTTGTAGTCATGCCGTGTGTGTTTGCAAGGAGGTATTTTTAGATGGTTTAGCTGAGCAGCAATCTGACGTCTTTAGAGGAGACATCAGTTCATTATGTGGATACAAATTCTATGCTTTCAGCTTTTATACACCAGGTCTTAATTTAAATCCCTTCTTCTTGCCTTTTCTAACGAAAGAGACTACATCATGGTATGTATTCTGTTTCTTCCAAAGGCCGATCTTTCTAATTTACCTTTCCTTAGATAAATGATCTAAGTAGAATGTTTTTATTTGTTTTCAACTTAATATAGATTACAGAAGCATGGAGTACGGGGTCATATTTAAATGTGCCATTTTGTGCCATTAAGTATTATGCTATATAGAGCTTTGCTATTATGATATGATTCCGGGGATTTAAAATAGTTATTATGGAACTCATAAGTACTGTTTTCTTTGAAGAAGAAGAAAATATATAAAGGCCAGGATGTAGGAGTTGTATACTTTTTAATTGTGCATATTGCATTTTCCTTTAAAAAGAAAAAAAAAAACCTCCTTTGTTTGGGGAAGATAATTTAACGCAGAAGGTATAAGAAAGAACATGATTATTTGCTTTGTTGTTCCAAACACAGTGTTTGTGTTAAGTTAGGATGAGATCTTCTGTCTGATTTTTCTTACCCATTCCAGTACTGAGAGAAAGCTCTGTTGGCTTGTGCATATTTGTGTGTGTTGTTTGTGACACTTGTTCTCATAGGATGAGAACCTATCAGGATGTTCTTGCTTTACCATAAGCATAGATTTTTTTTGGCTAATTTTACTACACCCAGTTTTAGGAAATAATTTAAGTAGAAGTATAAAAAAAAGTGAATTAATTTTAAGTAAATGCTCTTTATTCATTTTCACGAATTTAAAGGTTGCGCCTGCTCCATATCAGATTGTTAGGACTCAGTGAAAACTTCTGCTGTTCATTCAGATGTGCTGTCTGTGTGGTGGGAGGACCCGGGAGTTTAGAATGGTCTAATATTTTTAATAAAGTTATTTGACAATATGGCAATTCTATGATATTTTAGCATATTTTAACCATACATTGCAAATATAAATCACTGTCATAGAGAAATAAATGAGTTACTTAGCATGAAAGACAGACATTACTTGGGGAATCTAATTAATTATGGGCATCAGTCTAAGGAGTGAGTTTTCATTTTTTAAGGGAAAAGGCAAAGACGTCTTATGTATGTAATTGAAATTTTAGTATGTGGAAGGAGCTGGCATAACAGTCTCAGAGTATGGAGGATAGAAAGAAGCACTGCAGCCAGCACATTTTTTAAAATAAAGAAATCCTTTCTTGTTCTTAAAAAATTAGTGTTGTTATATAACCACTTAAGAATTTATCTGAAGCCTAATTATTAAGTGACTCAGATTCAGCTTCTTAAGGATGCTTCTTTACAGTGGGATTCAGGGGCTTGCCAGATTCTTGAGCCATGACTTCATTCTCTACCCCCTCCCCAAATTTACATGCAGTAAAAAAACTGAGAAACTGCACAGAAGAGCTTATGCCCAAACCCCTCATGTGCTATGATAACATGTCTAGCTTCAGGCTGTGTCATGGTGAAACTGTCTGTATTTTAGTGACCAACTTCCGGTTGAAATTTCTGTTATCAGCAAAGTAACCTGAATGCTCTAAAATCCACCTCCGCCTAGCATCTGTTTTGGATTCTCCTGTCTGTTTCACCAGAATATCGGCTGTTCCTCCTGAGCTTGTCCCAACATCAGCCAACCCAGCATGGCACCTGTGTCTTTCTAGCCCAGTAGCACAGTGCTCCAGTGATCCCACCTGTTGACGGTGCTCCCGACTTGCCCTTTGCAGCACCACCCTGGAGGAAGAAACTTTCACAAGCTTCCTTTTGTGCCTGTCCTTCCTTAATTAACTCATACGTTCCCTGGAGACTGCTTTGCATCCCTGTGGCATGTCCCTTTTGCTCTCCAGTTTTCCACAGCTAGTAGAAACACTAGACCAGGTTTTGTTTGGTTGAGCATATATCTGATTTCCTGGGTGCTTTGTGTTTGGTGTGTGCACCAGTTTTTCTTGACTCTACAATGGGATCCATAAGAAAGGATCCGGTCTCAGGAAGCTTGTTGGTTCTGTTGTTGGTAACCTTGAAAGCACTGAAGAGTGAGGTTTAGTTGTAAAGATATCGTGATGTGAATGGTGACTATATAGCCCCATTTGTACTCTGCCAACTCTGATTATGTTTCTGTATTGGGGGCACTACACACTTCTCAACTTGTTTAGAAGATTATAGGAGCAGAGGTTTAGGTATTTAACTTTACTTTAAAAATGTAAGTGAACTCTTGTTTTATATTTCTGTGATATATATATATATATATATGCACATACATATACATATGTATATATGTTATTGTATATTTTAAAAATATGCATATATTTTAAAAATATATATATTTTACTGGCATGTGTATACACATGTACAACTTTCAATCAGTGCTTTAGCTCAAAAAGGAAGAACAGCTTGAGATTCTTATCTCCTGTTAACATTACTTAATTCTTGAATGTTTTCTTTCTTTTCCTTTTGAGATTATAATGTAATTACATCATTTCCCCCTTTTCCTTCCTCCCTCTGAACCCTCCCTTGTTCTCTTTCAATTTCATGCCCTCCTTTTTTAAAATTAATTGTTGTATATGTGTATATGTCTATATATCTATATCCCTAGATTTATCCTGCTCAGTCTGTATACTGTCACTTGCCTGTACATATCAGGGCGGCCGTTTGGTGTTGGATAGCCACTGGTGTGCTCTTCCTGGGGAAGACTATTTCGCCCACTCTCAGCACTCGTTAGTTGCTATAGTACTTTGAGTAGGGATGAGGCTTTGTGGGCTTTCTCCTGTCCACATTGGTGTGTCTGTTTGTGTCATACATGTTGTACTCAAATTTAGGCAGTCATGTTGGTGAGACTGTCGGTATCGCTTCTGGCATTAGCAGGAGACACAATCTCACAGCAAACTATCTGATCCTCTGACTCTTAACAATCTTTCTACTCCAAAGAATCTATCCCTTTTAGTATCAAAATACTGTCTTCCTCATATCGCCGTTTTGATCGTTATTTCTATTATTAATTATATGTGATTCCTTGTAAGCATAGCTTCAGAGCAGAAGCCTGGCCCAGAAGTTCCAACAGATGAGGTGAGGCCATTTATGTCAGTGGATGTCAGTGACAGATAATGCATGGGGAAAAGCAGAAACCATTTCTATCAGTGCATTGGAAAAGGTAATCTAGTTAATCCAAGTTTGTCTTTAGGAGCTGACATGAGCTGTAGATTTATGTAGAGAAGGAACTGGGGTAGGGAGCAGGAGGTATGCATGATTTAGTAGTCCTAGTCAAGTGCTCTGCTTGATCATTAGCTCAGTTCTGATTCCCCTGACATTACTTGAGAGCAGTTGGTTGTCCAGGGTGTCACCTCACCACAATAGATAGGTGTCCTCCTGAATGGCAGAGCCTGTCCTGGGAAGCTTCGCTGGTCCTGCAAGCTAAGGTGACTTTTGGTCCTCTGTGCCTTCATTTTTCAAGAGGGATGGGATAGGTTAGGAAGATGGACTCCTCTTGAGTTGCTAATATGACTGTATGAGTAAAGAAGCAGACTGACCCAAAGTAAAGGAGGGGGCACAGTGGGAGCAGTGTTCTAGGCTTGCATCCTGCTTAGAGCTGCTGTGTGGACTAGACTCGGTGCAGAACTTTTTAGCTAAGGCAGCTGGTGAGCGCCTGTTCCACTGTTAACTCTGCTCTCCTCTCCTTGGCCTTTGCTTCACAGAATAGGTGACACCTCAGAGCTCACCTTCTAATTGTTTGCTTTGGCTAGAAATCAGCATGTTGCCATTACATTTTTGACTCCTTACTCCGAGATTGCAGCTGGTACTGCTGTCCTGTGGGGTCAGTCCCAAGGTCTTTCTATTATACTGGAATTCTTGCAAACATATTACTTTGGTTTTTGTTGTTGTTGATCATGTTTTTGTATTTATTCTTTTTCCTAGAATGTCAGCCTAATGAGAGCAGGCTCCTTAACTGCTAGATTACTACCTTGAATGTCTGCATCAATTCTCAACCTATGGGCTGTGACCCCTTTTGGGGGGGGTCACATATCAGATATCCTGTATATCATATTTATAATATGATTCATAACAGCTGCAAAATTACAGTCATGGAGTAGCAATGAAATAATTTTATGTGGGGGGATGTCACCACATGAGGAACTGTATCAAAGGGTCGCAGTATTTGGAAGCTTGAGAGCCACTGGTCTGGACTGTAAAAAGCCATGACATAAATATTTATGGAAGTCCTTGAGAGGTGAATTAGTAGAAATATAAAAGTTGAGGTATAGGTAAACACTGATAAATTTAGATTTACAGATACTTGTGTTGTATTTATAGTAAGTGTATTTTCTCTTCCTCTTTGTGGCAAAACGTAAGTAGAAATGAAGGGTAAAGGCAGAAGTAGCCAGCACTGTCAGCAACTGACCACTGCACATTTACAACATTAAGGACAGCAAAGGTTAGTACTGTAGGCTATTGGGATTTTGTTGCACGTTTCTAAATACTCTGAGAAGTGGAAACAGCATTGTTTAACTTGGGAGCAAATTGTTTCTGTATATAAAATGCTTAGGAATTCTTAGATTATGAGAAGTTTTAGACTTCAGACATTCTACTTGGGGAGAATATAAGTATGGATTATATCAGACAGCAAACTGTCTTGGAAGCTTCTGTATCTGAGCATGTAACAATAGTGATGGTGAGATAGGAAAGTTAGGAATCTGGTAATTGGTTGGTTGGTTGGTTGATTGGTTGGATGGATGGTTGGATAGTTGGTTGACTGATTGGTTGGTTGGTTGGTTAACTGATTGGTTAGGGACGCTGCAGTTATTTTATCAAGTTATGCCTGTCTTCGGTGAAGTCACCTTACTCACAGTGTTTAGCCATATAAATGTACATATATAACAAAATTAAGACTAGAACACTGTTAAGTTTGCATATGCAATTAACATCATTAATAACAACTTGTGAGTTACTGCACCCTTTTAGTATTTTTAAAAGAAATATTGTTTTAAAAGGTGATATTATTTACAACATAGAAATTTTGAATGCTATTTAAATTAATTTTTTACTACATAAAAGAATAGCCTGAACTCTAGCGTTAACGATATACATACGTGATTTACTTCCACATAACCATTCCATCAACTGAAATGAAGAGATTGTAATGAATCCTAGTGGGTCTGGCTTGTGAGTTTATACAACTCGCACTGGCGTAGTGTTCCATGTCAGTGGAATTCTTCATGCCAGCCCTCTCAGTATTCTCACAACGCCATGGTTGGGTGTAGAGGGTGGATCTCTTGTCTGGTGCACATTGTTGAGGAAGATGCAGTACCAAGCATGAAAGTGATTTCCAGCCAACCTGGAACTGGTCATATCTCCTACAGCTTCACATTAGTACGTGGGTTCAAGTGCTAGACTCTGAAGGTTAGGTACCGATCAAAGCAAGTGTATTTGATAAAATAACATTTTATAGTAATTTAGAATTCTAACTAGACCACCCACTTGTGCTCTAGAAACTCGGTTATCGGTTTATATAGCAGTACTAAATTTTAAGATTTAGTGGCAACCCTTTATGTATATTTGATCCCTCTGTGGTGCCTTAAATAAATGAGTTTTATTTTATGGAAGAGATGAACAGTGGAATATCAAGGCCCCTGCAGAAGGTTGTCTGGTTTGTTGAGAGGTTTGTGTGTGTCATAGTCTGCACGGCAGCAGGTACTACAGTCGGACCTGTTTCTCACTTCTACCCCGGCCCTTTCAGGATGGCATTATAAATCATAACAGGATATTACTAACCACTTGTTCAAAGAGCACCATCTCTCTGTGGCTTTAGTGGCATTAGCCCCCGCTGCCCACATTCTAGCCTTTGTTACATTCTCCCTTCCAGACTACAAACTGTGGGCTATCACAGTTCTTGTCTTCCTGGCTCCCCTCCCCTCCATCCTTTGCTTTCCCTGCAGCTCTTGGTTTGGCTGACTCCTCTGTGTTCATGTCAGTTCTCACCTCCAAGGTAGTGTTCTCAGAGCAGCTTCCCATTTCACTGGTCACCACGCCCGCCCCCAGCCCTCACTTTAGTGACACACCCAGTTTGGGTTGTGTTTACTAGCACCTCAACTTACTCTGTATTCTGTTCTTTTCTTCCCTTCCCTATCCACCTTCACGCTGTAGTTTAGGCAGTATGGATTCTGCCAGTCCAGATCACTGGCATCACTAGTTCCTGAGCCATGGTGGGCTCATGACTGGATGGGTAGTAAATAAATGCAAGTTGAATTGCTAAGTGAAAAAGTGAGCATTGAAATTCTGAGTAGAGCTGTCCCAGTCTGCCAGGCTTCTCTTGTCACAATCTGAAAGTCGGGAAATTGAAAAATTGTAAGTTCTAGAAGTTTCATTCTTAACGCTGTTGTCCTTGCTGGAAATGTAAATGTATTGCCTACCTGTATTGCTTCATTTCTTAAAGGAAGAGAATTGCACTGCTCTTGTGCTGTAAAAATCATTCCGTTGTATTTTAATAGTACCTCACAGGATTGCTGGTACCATTGTGGGCAGGCAGCAGCAGATCTGGGGAGAGAACAGTGGGGTCAGGCCACCATGTTCAGCTTCTCCCAAGTGCAGTTTCTTTTGCTTCACACTAGGGCTGCTATTCTCTAGGAAAGCATGAGGCTAATGGTAGATGTGTTCACTGGAGACACATCCACATCCGGCAAGAGAAGCGCCCGTTACATCAGCAGCTGCTGTACAGGGAATGGAAGTTCTGTGATGGGCAGTAGTCTGGAAGTCACAAGAGCATCTCACAGGAACTTGGGACTTGAGGTGGTAGGAGAATGAGCAAGGAGATAGAGCGTACTCATCCAGGATTGGGGAGTGTGGACACCAGGGAGAGGCCATGAGCATAGCAGTTGAAATGATCTAAACTAACTCTATATGCACCCAGTGCAGAAACGAATAGGCAAAGATGAGGAAAATGATCAGAGGAAAGCAGTGAGATGAAGGGGTGTGTACTTATTCTAAGAATAAAGGAAGACAGTACAAGATAAGGGAATAATACACCTGAATGAATTTTCTATGATGTCTTCAAGGTTTGCTCTCACTACAGCACGGAGGAAAGATAGGAAGGGATGTGCATCATTGAGAGAGGCGAACAAGGGCAGAAGCTGGGCAGTGGCCTCTGAAGGGAGCAGAGTGCCATCTGCCACCCCAGTGGAGTGTGTATACTTGTGGTCATGTGACTCCCATGTTATAGAAGTCAGTGATTTATACTTAAAGATATTTCAAGGGTTTTAGTGCTTTTGCTCGTGTGTGTGTGTGTGTGTGTGTGTGTGTGTGTGTGTGTGTGTGTCTGTCTGTCTGTCTGTCTGTCTGTCTGTGTTTGTGTCTGTGCGCACATGCATGTGCACTAATGATATCACAGATGACATTTAGTCTATTGTGTGTACCTGGATGAATGTTATTTTGTTTCTTTGATGTACATCTAGGATAAAAAATTAATCCACATATATAACAGAAAAGTTCAGAGAGTGGCAGAATTTGAAGAAAGCAAATCCAGCTAAGCAGTGTAATAAAACATTAAAGGTGGTATTACTTTACAAGGAATGTACCTAAGATAATTGCTCAATTGATTATGTAAGTAAATCTGTGCAAACGATTACAGAAGGTCATGAGATGCGGCAGGGCACTGGCAGAAGAGATAGTATTGGGGGAATATGATGTAGCACGTGCTTGACTATCCGTTTCACCTGTGCCTAGGGTTTGCCAGTCCAGAGAAAGGAAAAAGGAAAGATGAAGGAAAAAGAAAAAATTATTATACTTCTTGCAGTTTTCAAGCATGCATTCCTACTGGCCTTGGACACTGAGTAATACACATAGATGTCCAGTCAGTTCTTACTGCCCTCTAGACAGCCAAAATTGCAGAAGTTTTCTAGTATGCCAGAGTTGATACATCAAGCCCCCAGAAACAAATGTGAAGTTAAATGGTTTTATCATCTTTTGAAAGAAATCCTAAAATAAACATTTTTATTCACTATAAAGTAAGAAAAATCAGAGGTGTTAGGTTAATGATAGTAATATATAGTATTTTTCTTGTTGGCAATTTAAGTGGTTGTGAACAGAGAGTCTAAATTGTCTCTTAAGATTAAGGCAAGCACGTGTGGAAACATGCATAGAATTTGTTTCTGTGCATGAAATAGGAGAGATGGTAAAGATTTTCAATTCATAATATTACTTAAATAACATGCTGCCTGACAGCCATACATTATGAAAGACACAGCTTCACAGTTGAATCTCCTCATGGTGCCCTTGCCTTTTGAATCCTGGGATTACGTGCTATGCCCAGCTAAAATGACAGTTTTAAGTTGAATGACTAGCACAAGATTTTTTGATAGACAAGTTATTACATTTCTTTGGCCTAATGATGTTGTTAGACTTAGCTTTATACCAAGTATACGTTATAGCAAATGCTGTGTGTGTAAATATGTGAAAACCTATGTTACATACATGGTTTTGTGTTTGCACACACGCATGTATGTGTTTGATGAAGGTGGTGTGACTAGAGCGTCTCTATTAGAAAATAATTGCAATTTTAAAAACAAAAGCTCTTCATGGTATCACATGTGAAGCTTGTCATTATGGCTATGAAGTCCTGTCTGTCACATCAGCCACTTTTGACCACTGCTGAAGGTTGTCCTTACAACACTATGACAGTTTTTTCCTTTTAAGTATTTGTCCCCATGTACCAGTTAGATTCATCAACGTGTGGAGTCTGCTTTCCTTTTTTGCTATAGCTAGCAAACCCAGCACTGAATAAATATTTGATCACATAATAAAGTGAATAAGCAAATGGACTTTAGTGTTTGTTTAGTCTCAACTGAACATGGTCCTATGGAATGCTGGCCTGAATCTTAATCAGAGCTTATCCATAAGGAAGTTAAAGACTTTAAAATTTTTATTGTGTTAAATTTTCCACAATAGTTCATGAAAATAAGGTTGGTTTTTATGAGTTCATATATATGGTTTTACCAAACCAAACAAAATATGGTAGTTTGAATACAATAGAAGTCTATTATCTTTTGTGTAAAATCCAGTATTCTTGATTGATAGGCATTTCCTGCCTTAAGTACCAGTTGAGAGTTACTGACCTCCTTTAAAGCACATGGTGCTGCTGTATCAGCAGCAAGGCTCTCTAAGGGAAGGGAACAGATAACAGAGGGTCTTTGGGGAAATTGTCATCAGTAGAGTATAGAAGTGGTATAATCAGTTCTGATTATTCAAGTCACCACTAAAGACTTCAACTCATAACATGGCATCTGTGTATGAGAACATGGGAACTGCTGTCCAGGCGTCTGCTGAAAGAAGGTATTAGTAACTGCCTAGGTAGTCTAGCCATTGCATTGCATGTAGACTTAAGTATGTCTGTGTGTATGTGTAAGGGAGTATTAAGAAGTTCAAGAAGGCTTTTTATTCTGTGTGAGGCTTTCTCCTTAAACTAAGTGCAGTTGGTTCACTCTCCCTACAAACCGTAGGTCAAAAAGATCTGAAGTGAAAACTTACAACTATGTGTAATATTAAAATATTTTAAGGTTTTTATTTCAGAAATTATGCAGTATAAACCTGTATAATATTTGCATTATATTAGATACAAATAATCTAGAGATGGATTATTTGTAAAGTCTGGGAGAGGACAAGCAGAAGTCATATGCAGATGTTATGCATCCTGTACAAAGGATTTGAGAGATTAAAGGACCACCTATATTTACTTTTGTTCACAAGGAAGACAGCTTAGAATCTATAGAGCCCTGAAGAATCTTTCTCTGTGAATTAAAGCTCTCCTTTTCCAAACTCCACACTCCCCTGAGCATTTTCTCATCCGAGATAACTAAGCACCTGAGGCTCATCAAGCTTGTGGTGTAGTTGGTCCTAGAAACAGCCTGCTGATATCACCATCCATCCGCTCCTCCCTCTTCAGGGATTACTGCTTCCATAGCAGCCATGATGGGAACTCTGGAAAACAAGAGGCTGAGAAGTCAGGCTTGGTCCTTGTAGGCTGTTACTGAGTGTGTTACCTTCGCCAGCTGCATAGTTGCCATATTGTGTGTTTTGCTCAGTCACTGGCCTTTCTGCATAGTCATAGACACGTGGGACCTCTTATTTGGGGGCTTTGGACAAGATGCATGATGGTTTGAGTTCCTTGTCTGCAGCGCCCGAGCTCCTCATAAATATTAGATCAAACACTACAGTGCCCACTTGTTGGTGTGTGCATCCACAGTAACAACCGTGATTATCAACTTACATTTAAAGACAACAAACAAAGGAGCTAGCTTATGATTTAAATAGATGACATGCTAACCAGCTGATTTAAAAAAATCTATATAAGTTTTTACTTATGTAGCATGTATGTGTACATGAGTGTGGTTGTACACACGCCACAGTGAGTGTGCCGTGGTGTGTGTGTGTAGAGATGAGAGAACAGCCTTTCATAGTTCTCTGTGTTCACCTTGTTTGAGGCAGGGTCTCTCTTGTTTATGCCATTGTACTGCTTGCTGGTAAGCTTCCTGCAGATTCTCTTGTCTCTGCCTCCTGTCTTACTCCCATAGGAATACTGGGATTACAGATGCGTGTGCCACTGTGTTGGGCTCTTCATGTGTGTTCTGGGGGATTGACCTGGCCAGACCTTCATGGCAGGCACTTTTAGCTGCTCATCCGTCTCCCCAGCCCACAGATGATTTTTTAAGCCTCATGACTGCCAGTAGTTGCCATACTTCTTTTTTCATTTATGAAGCAAATTTGGAGTTTATTAAGAAAACGGCTTCATATAGATTTAAGTATGAGGAGAAGGGAAGGAAAAAGGGAAGGGAAGCAGATTCGGGCACAGAGGCTTAGCCATTTAGGCTTCTTGAGAGAGTGATTCTCTAGTTGTCATACTTGTCATCAAAGATTCTTAGACTTCATGACCCAGAAATGTTTTGGAATTTCTCAGAGGAATTTTTGTTTTTCGCACAAGTGCTTGTAAGTGGGTGAAAGTCAGAGGGATTCTTCTGCAGAAAATTAGCCCCTCGTCTCCCAGTCTTCGGTTACATATGTGTAAAAGGCTAGGCTTTGCTCCCATTAGAATTAGCTACCATAGAGTTTATTTTATCTATCTCAAGGATTACTGTTATTATCATTGTTAGTATTTGTTTTTATTTATGTAGTTAATTCTTACAAAAATAAACTTTAACAAAAATATACTTTTCCAGTAAAGAACATAAAGCAAAAGTGACTCCCACCTATGAAGTTGAGTGACAACATTGGCTGGCATAAGGAACCTGAAGAAGCTTCACACAGTCAGGGTGTGCGGCCTTAAAAGTGCAATTGCTACTTATTTCCACAAACACTCTAACGATTAGTTTCAAAAGGAAGCAGTAAACAATTAGTGTTGCGAAGGGTGTTTACTCACAGTGAAGTAAATGGAAACCACTGATGATGCACAGCACTGCGTCCTGCGTAGACAACGCCAGTCTCAAAGATCTAGGGCCTGTTCCATGACTCAGACTGGCTCTTTGGCATCAGAGTCCCTGTGAGTCATGCAGGTGTGGAGTTTGGATGGATTTGCTAAGATGTGAGAACCTCTACCAGGTAATCTCCCTGTGTCTTAGTTTCCTCTATATTATTGACTTCCTGAGATCGTTGTAAGAGTTAAACAAAATAACATTCGCATATGTCATAACGTAGAAAAGGGCGGGCCTGGCGTGTAGTGTCTGTAGACTGTAGTGCAGTCTTAGTTCCTGGGTGGAATTTGGCACTTGAGGCTACGTGGCACTGAGGTCGAATCATGCACTCTGTCATCCCGCTGAAGAACTATACTTTTCCTTCTGAGCTGGACCTCATCTAGATGTTCTTCTACCCAGTGGTTCTTTTCAGCATCCAGTAGATTCGCAAGTATTTGGTTGAGAGTATCAGATCTTTTATGACTGGGTCCTCTCTTCTATCAGTTTACTGATGTTTGCTTCAGAGACACCAGGAACCCTGTTTGTGTTCAGTTTTACCCCCATCTTACGAATGGAGGAATTAGAGTTTGGAAGAGTCAGCCATTGGAGTGAGGGTGTTGGGAGAATACTTGCCTACCATATATAAAACCCTGGGACCCATTCCCAGGGTTCATAATTCCAGAAGTCAAGAGGTAGGGCCATAAGGATCAGCAGTTCAGGCTCTTTTTCATCACTTAGTAAGTTCAGGTCCAGCCTGGGCTATAGAAGTTGTCCTCGAGTATGTTATGGGCGATATTTGCCCAGCAGTGTGGTCAATGAGGTTTATAATTCTAAACTTAAGGAAAGTGCAAGGATGGCCTTTTTGCTTTGGGAGAAAGCTTCTGGACTCATGTTGAGTGTCCTGTACCCTGAATGCTTGGGATCAGTAGTAATTTTGATTTGGGATTTTGTAGATGGGGTGGGATAGGGTTGGAATGTTTCCATGTGCATAGTAAGATATCTTGGATTCATGTCAGATTATGCAATTCATATGTACCCTAAGTAGCTCAAAAGTGACTTTACACAATGTCTTTCTTTAGCACACCTGAATTTTCACTGAGACATCACACAAGGTCAGATGTGGCATTTTCTGCCTGTAGTGCTAGGAGTGCCCAGCTTCAGATATTCAAATCAGGGACACCAAATCTGTCTTGAATTTCAGCAGCTAATTTAGCATGTAAAGGTTCATGCTTAGCTAGGAAGTCACGTGGAATACTTCTGAACATAAGCCATGTCCTTATATACAGTGCTCTGTTCCAGTTGCTCCTAAGGGTAGAGCACAGGCCTCTTCAGCCTCCCCAGCGGCGTTTCTATTCACCTCAGCTAGGAGGCTGCATCTGTGTGGCAGAAATAAAGCTTTGTGGTTAGATAGTGTATGCCTGAGGAGATGTGGATGTACATGTAAATGTAGGCATTTACAATCAGACATAATAAGACTGTACACCCCAAACACAGACTAAGATGTTCATCATTTTGAAAGAATTCTGAGCAATGAAAATCTGAGCATTTATTTAGAGAAGTAGGCATTGAATGATTAGCATATCTTGAAAGGGATGTTCATTCCTTTGCAGTATTCGCTAAGCAGTGAGGTCCACACAAACACGATTGATCGAGAGTCTTTATCTAGACTTTCAGGAGCCATCCAGTGTTACTACTAGACTAACAGTGTTAGATGTGACAGCGCCTATGATGCTATCATGAGTAGCGCAAGGATGAGCAAGCCACCGAGGAAGCAAGTACGGTGCTTTCATTACATGCTGTTCACTTCATAGAAAGCACGAGCACACAGAAGCTAACTAACTTGTCCAGAGTCACTGAACTTTGTGTCTGGGTCTAATGTTAGACTTATGCTTTTTATATTCAGTAGAAAGCTAAAAGGGTTCTCAGGTCTTATAAACTGTTAGCATTCGGCAGGATTCTTCAGAAGAAGAATGACAGTGTCCACCTATTTAATATCTCATGATACATGCTCACTTCCTCTCATTACGTATGTATGTGAGCAAAAGAAATTCACATTGTAGGCTTGGAAATGTGTGTCCAAGCTCTTTCCTAGCACATAGGGGTTTCTCAGTTCAGTCCCCAGTACCACTACCCACTTCTTCTCCAAGAAAGGAAAAAAAATCTTATATTGCACAAAATTATTTGTTTCCTTTGTGGAATATTGACAATGGGGCATTTAGAGACGAGTTTAGAGCTACAGCCTGGCTTCAGCAGTTGTGGGATACTTAAAGATGATGATGATGGTGGTGGTGGTGGTGGTGGTGATGATGGTGGTGATGATAGTGATGATGGTGATGATGATGATGGTGGTGGCGGTGGTGGTGGTAATGGTGATGAAGAGGAGGAGGAGGAGGAAGAAGAAGAAGAGTGTTTACTTTTCTGGTATTCTTCAAGATGTTATCTAAAAAATAAAATAGACCGATCTTTAGTAGAAAGAAGTCAAAGAAACTTAATGTGCACATAGCAAGGGGGATGGGTTTTGACTTTATTTTGTTTTTTTTGGTTCTGGGGTTTAACGTAAGCCAGGCAGATATTCCACCACTGAACCACGCCCAGCTCTCTACTTTTATTTTTTATTTTTTATTTTTTTATTTTTTTTTGCGGGGCAATGGAACTCATTAAATTGCCTAGGTTGGCCTTGTACTCAGTTTGTAGCCTGGCAGCCATGGATTTGCTTGGAACAAAGTAGTTCTAAAGTTAGTTCAGAAAATATTGGTCAAATAAAATTGAGTTGATGTAATTTGAATTTGTCCTAAGATGTGATCTGCATTATGAAGCATGAGGCTCATATCTGTTAATAGAAGCCCCCCCAAAATGTTTCCCAGCTGGACTGTGGGTCTGAGGTATAGTCGTTGCTTAGCTAATCACCACCCAGGGTTTCTCCACAGAGAACAGGAAAGGGAAGGAAGGCGGCTCACTGTTGCCAGCCTTAGGAATTCTACCACTTCTGCAGGGTCGTAGTGATGTTTCAAAACCAGCATATTCCTGCTCATTATATATGTTCTCAGTAGAGGTTATTAACTAGTAACTTTATAAATGCCAGCTATTAAATTAACAAATCAGTGATGATACAGCATACCTACTCATGTGTAAGGTTTAAGGCCTGTAGAGCCCTTTTATAGCTAGCTATGGCAGTGTTCCTGTTTGTTCTTAATAAAATGAGTCCCAGCACCAACATGGTGGCTCACAACCTGCTGGAACTATAGTTCTAGTGGATCCAGTGCTTTCTTCTGACCTCCACAGGCACAAGGCATGTACATGGTGCACATACATATATGGTACTGTTACACAGAGGGTACCTAAGTTTCATGCAACTATGATTTGTCTTAGGTTTGTATTTATTTAATTGACATTATTTCTATATTGAATGTAAACCTAAGGTTAAGATTATCTGACTTAAATATATGTATTATATTTCTGGTTTAATTAATTTTTTAAAATGTGTATGGGTGTTTTACCTGCATATTATGTATGTGCACCATGTACATGCCTTGTGCCTGTGGAGGTCAGAAGAAAGCACTGGGTTCACTGGAACTGTAGTTCCAGCAGGTTGTGAGCCACTATGTTGGTGCTGGGACTCAGACCCAGGCCCCCTGGAAAGGAGACCAGTGCTCTTAACCACCGTGCCATTTCTCCAGCCTCTGGTATAAGAATTCTTGTTTTTATATTTATTTAGCCGTGTTGGTGGTTAAACTATGGCCCAGTTATTCATCTCATGGTGGATTATAAAAATGTGGTCTAAACAGGATGTGATAGTGCATTCCTATAATCCCAGGACACACGAGGTAGAGGCAGGAGGATCAGTTCTAGGCCAGCCAGGGCTTTATAGCATGACCCTGTCTCAAAACAAAACAGAAAAAGAAAACCAAAACCCACTTCCAAACAGTGAGGATGACAGAAAAGCCCTACAGAAATCTGCTGTCACTGTCCTTGTGGACCAGGAGCCCAGATCTAGTATGATAAGAATTTCTGTGAGTTCAAGGCCAGCTTGTTCTACGTAGTGAGTTCCAGGACTCCAGAACTACATAGTGAGACCTTGTCTCAAACAAAACAAGACAAAATTTGATCTACAGTAATATATTTAGTTTTAGGATTATAGGATTCTTGACCCATGAAAAATTTGAGCAGTAATATATTCATGTATAATCACTGTAATATATGTGCAGTATATAACAGATTCCTTTGACTTGTTTTATTAATTAATTTCTAGTAAGTATATTGGTGTTATGATTGAAATGCTGGGCCAGTGAGATGGCTCACTGGGTAAAGATGTTTGATTACAATCTGATGGTGGAAGAAGAGAGCCAACTGATAGAAATTTCCCACTGGCTTCCACAGTATGCTGTAGTGCAGACATAGCTACATGCATGCATGCATACATACATACATACATACATACATACATACATACATATGCATAAACAAATAATTAAACTTAAATATCAGAATGCTTAAAATAGGTTAATGTTTTCTTCCTTTCTTTGTATTGGTCAGATAGTTAATTTGTACAGTCTTAGGTTCATAACTCTCTCCCCCCGGCCCCCCCGTCAGAACTTCAGACTTACAGCTGAAGTCATGAGGCCATTCCTGATACCATTTTAATATGGAATTTTATTACACAATGCACAAACTGTACAAGTCAGCACTGGGGTAAGCTGGGAGCAGAACGAAGTATCGGATCTTTCTGTGAGAGTGTACCATTTTAGAGATGTTAGTTTAGACCCCCAGTGACTCTCCCTGGGGTTCCAGGGTTCTCTGTTATGGAAGCCTGGTTGGAGCCTGGTCTTTTGCTGTCAGCCTCAGTCCTCCCAACACCCACCCACAGATTGTTGTTTCCTTTGATTCTAAAGAACTCTGCCAGCAGCCTCTGGCTGCTTTTCCATCAGGCATGGTAGGGCCACACCAATCCACATCCCACTGTGCCTCACAGGGACACCATGTGTAACATTTGCCTTTCTATGACCTTGATCCAAACTTACACTCAACAAGGTTTAAAATTGTGTTGTTACTCTCATTTATGGCAAAAGATTTTAAGTTTCCTAAACAGAGCATCTGTATTTCTGTGTCTAATGTAAGGAAATATTTAATTACCGTTTACTCTGTTTAGTGCATCATTATTTTGTGCTTTCTTCCACAGAACACAGATGGTGGGGAAGGACTTAACACTAGTGTGGGGACTGGGGGCATAGATCAGTAGTGGAAGAGAGGTCTTGCCTAACATTGTACAGCCCTGAGCTCGATCTTCAGCAATTAAAAAAAACACATTTCAAAAACTAAGTTTAATTTCTTTTTCCACTGCTCATTAACACTTGTCTCAGTGATGCTGAATTAGCAGAGGTTGCAGTCTGACTGGAGATGTCTTCTTCACCCTCGTAGTTCCCGCTCCTGGCTGAGCATCTCTAAGCATAGGGAAGCAGTAAGTGCTTGTTAAATGGAACTGAATTGCTGAGAGCAAAACTGTTTCTCTCTTAGGCCCCAGATTATTGTTCTGGACTTAGGGAGCCATTTAGCTATGGTACCTAGAAGATGGGCAGACATAGGTGAGCCATGGTAGCAGATACAAGCTGGACAGGTCTCTCCTGTGAAGAATTGAGCTCTGACCACTTCCAGGCTTCTGCATAGTGACAGATGGGGAGGATGTCCAGGGAGAGGAGTCCTGACATCCTTGTATAATCATTTAGTGAAGAAAAATCCACTAGATAGTTGTAACTTTATTTGATGTTGTTAATCTTTACATTTTCATGTGGTACATGTCGGTCTGAGTCATGTCTATAAGTGACAATCACTAGATTTCAGTTACTATTTTGTAGTTATGGCATGATTTTGACTATAGAGGTGCTTACGCACCTGTCTAGTATCTGTAGAGAAGCTGTGATTTTCCTAAGTCGTATATATTTCACAACATCTTCAGTGATTACACTTGGGGAAATACTTAATGTGTGATGATTTTATTCACTACTTCTCTGATTTCTCTGAACATAGGAGATTTCTGTCTTGGGAATGTTCTCTTTTTTGGCATCTAATTGTAATGTATCTAATGATAGCATTACATTTTTGGAGAAGGGATGATAGTCCAGGGAGTGACTGGAAAGTTTCTAAGGCAAGCCCTTAGAAGCTATTTAGGGTCAGAATGCAGCAGCAAAGAGAGGATATTATTGGTGTCTTACAATACCAGCTAGAGTGTGTTTTCTAATGCATTACTTACTAGTCGATACTATTGGCATAAATCTAGTGTTCTTTTATTAATTTAAAAGAATTAGCCATTTTGGTATGTTTTTCTAATGTATTACTAATCAATGCTATTGGTGTATTGCACACAAATGTAGGGTTTTTTTTTTTTTTAATCAATTCAAAAAGAATTAGCCATCTTGGTTACAACTTTTAGTTGTGTAGAGGCCTGAGGATGTTTGTGAGTTCCAGGCTAGCCTGGTCTTCATAGTGAGACTCTGTCTCAAAGAGAGAAGGGGGGGGGAGGAAGAGAAGGGGAGAAATTCCTGATAAGAGTGCAAGATTCTAGACCTGGCAGAATTTTCCTCGGCTCACTAATTGAGTAACACGTTGTGAGACAGAGGGGTCAGTACACAGTTGATGAATGAGTAGTGCTTTTTCTCCTATATATAAGGTGAGTTAGAAACATTTGAGGGATGTTGGGTGAAATCTGTTCAAAAGGTGGTTTCTATGAGGACAAGACCAAGTAAAGAGAATTGTGCGTGCGTGTGCGTGTGTGTGCATGCGTGTGTGTGTGTGTGCACATAGGTGAATGTTGTCTATAAATTATTAAATCCATGTTCTTAGAAAGTGTTTTATCTCTTTTCATATAATGCAGCATCATAGGAATATGCTTGCTTTTTGTATAAAAAAAAAAAAGCTTTTTTTTTTTAAACATTTTTTGAGCATGAATGAACTAGAAGTCTTGTTTCCTTAGCTATTTAAATTGTTGCTACAAAGTTGTATTGGTTGGCGATTGCTAACAATAGAACAAGAGTGATTTGTTCATTTATTTTTTACTTGAGAATTGTAGTTTACCATATTAAATGCTCGTCCATGTGTCTTAACCATTTAACCTACCTATTTAGACATGTAATGTAATACCATTGAGATTCATCACATGCTCTTAAACTTTAACATTTTGTGATTTGGGTTAATAGGACAATACTGAAAAGTTTTGAATTTGTAAATGGAAAGATCTTTTCTAATAATAGTTTTGGCTCAATGCTTTGCAGCAGGGTATAGTGTCATAGTTCTAAAACATGTCTTCTTGAAGTTCTTGATACAAATTATAAGCCCCATTTCTTTTCTGCTACTTCCACAGCTCCCTGCAGACTTCACAAAACTGCACCTCACTGACAGCCTGCATCCACAGGTGACCCACGTTTCCTCCAGCCATTCAGGATGTAGCATCACCAGTGACTCTGGAAGCAGCAGTCTTTCTGACATTTACCAGGTATGAAGGGCTTTTCATTCTCATCTGTTTCATAGAATTCAGAAATTCTTAGAGATAAGCCCTGTAAAGTAGACGTATGTGCACTTATTATGCATGCATGTTCTGTGCATGAGGCATTGTTTATGTTTCACAGACTTTGCCACACTGTGTGTTTGTGGAAGCAGCTCTACCGCTGCACCGTTACCAGTTGGCAGAGTGTGAGATTGGTTATGATGGAGCTGGCTGTTGGTACTCTGAATGTTTCATTCGTTCGTCTGTGGACAGTTGGTGTATAAGTTGGTATATGATTCAACTAAAAAGCTGCAAAATTATCATCTTATGGTCATGGCAACATAACAAAACCCTTTTTCTTCAAAAGTAGTTTATTTTACAGGCCAAATATAAGTCACTGTGGCCTGGGAATACGAGATTCAGATTACCCAGTCGGTACTATATAAAGGGTATGAAACTGGGCTGTCCAATTATGATTATTAAATTATTAATTTTTTGCCTAGGATTAACAGTTAAATGTATATAATAAAATGGATTACAGATAGTAAGTGTTCCCCTATAAAATATATAAATATAAAAATACAAAACCCAAGTTACTTTTAGACTTTTTCATTTTTTTAATATTTGCAATTTGAATTAACACACTTGATAAATATAAAATCAGGTGTAGTACCAAAAGAAAAATCTGTTTTTCTCCAAATGCTTCTCCCTTCTCTGTCCTAGTTAGAATTAACTTCAAGCTTACACAGCTTATAACTGAGCGTTAATTGAATAACTGTCTCTTTCAGAGTGGTCTATGGGCATATCTGTGAAGTATTATCTTGGTTTCTAATTGATGCAGAGGACTCAGGACCATTCCTTGGCCAAATGGCTCTCAGCTGTATAAAAAAAGCTAGGCAGTTAAGAGCTGTAAGCAGCCTTTCTCCATGGCATCTGCTTTGAGGTCATGTTCTGACTTCCTTCAGTGATGGACCATGAACTGAAGGTATAAGCTAAAACCTTTTACTCCCCAAGTTGCTTTTGGTCAGAGTGTCTTATGACAGCCACAAAAGGAGAAATACTTCCTTAAATCAAATTAATACACCAAATGCTTTCAAAGAGAGCAAAGAAACACAAATGGATACCTTAAACCAGAGGCTTCCGAAGCAGTCCTCACCCAATAGGATCATGAGTAATCAGTATAAACAGATGGCCTCTCAACCAAACCTAGGAAAGCCAGACTCTCGGAAAGAAACACTCCAAAGTCACCCTGGAAGGTAAAACTGTACATCTTGGACACTAAGGACCTGTGTTGCTGTATTGTTCCCTGGCTCCTGGTGGGGTGATTTCCTCTTGTGAAAACATCATTTTGGGGGCTCCAAATTGAGTACCGTAACTGCTGACACGAAATCAGCTCTCACCTAAAGGGAATAGGAGATTGCATTAGAGCCAGATATAAGTGACCATCAGAAGAAACAGACTCAGGTTACCTCAGATCTATGTTCCAGTATTGTAATAATCTCATGAGGTCATACAGTAACAGAATAAAGAAAATCAAGACTGTTTTTAAACATATTGGTGGAAACAGGAGGTAGGCAGGTTTCAGAAAAAGGACCTGTGTTGCTGTATTGGTCCCTGGAAATCTTGTCTGTAGCCCTATCCTGGAAAGTCTTATATCAACTTGACACAAGCTAATGTCATCTGAGAGGAGGGAATTCCAATTGAGAAAATACACGTATCAGATAGCACTGTAGGCAGGCAAGGCTGAAGGGCACTGTCTTAATTAGTGATTGAAAGGGAGGCTCAGCCCATTTTGAGTTGGGACACCCCTGGGCTGGTGGTCCTGGATTCTATAAGAAAATAGGCTGTGCAAGCCAATAAGTAGCTCTCCTCCGTGGCCTCTGGGTCAGCTCCTGCCTCCAGATTCCTGTCCTGCATGAATGCATGTTCTGACTTCCCATTAGTGATGATATGCAAGTATAAGCAAAATGAACCCCTCCCCCCTTTCTCTGGAAGTTGCTTTTGGTCATGGTTTTTTCTTCACAGCTGTAGCAACCCTAACTAGCAAGGGCTAAGATGCATACTTAGCTTTTTAGTTGCTGGGAGCTCGTGTTGTGTTTCTGGATTCCAGAGGATTTACCTAACAGGCAAAAAGATGTCAGGTCGCACACAGAGGCGGGTAACAGATGACTACTAGGGAACTGAAGTGTAAAGCTGAGACCGTTTGACTCTGCACTTGCAACATTCCAACATCTCTGTCATTGAAGTTCTGACCAGTTCCATCAGCAAACGCTTCAGTGCAAGCTGTTCTTTTCTAGGAATGTTGGTTCCCAGTAGGAATGCTGGTTCCCAGTAAAATTTTCTTATTAAAATCTGTATTGAATATGACAAAGCAAAGGTATTAATTAAGATCAAGTCATTGAATTGCTTTTAAATTAACATATTTTATTAAATGTTTAAAATACATTTGTGTGTTTATTGGGTACATACCTGCACATGTATGTGTGGAATTTACAGGACAACTTGCGGCTGATTCTCTCCTTTGGGATCCAACTCAGGTCATCAAGCTTGGTGACAAATGTCTTAATCTGCTAAGCTTTCTCACTAGCCCTAAAATAAATTCCCATGCTTCAGGTAACTGGAAAAGCTGTGGGATTTAAAAGATTTTGCTTGTGGCTATTGTTTCTCTCATATACTCATATTCATTTTCTCTCTCTCTCTCTCTCTCTCTCTCTCTCTCTCTCTCTCTTTCTCTCTCCCTCTCTCTCTCCCTCTCTCTCCTCCCTTCTCCCACTCCTTCCTTCTCCCTCTCCCTCCCTGTCCCCATCTCTCTATCTCTCTGTCTCTCTCTCTATTCATCTCCCTCCCTGCCTCCCCTTGTGTCTTTCTGTGTGTGCACATATATATGCAGATGCTTATATATGCAGAGACCAGAAGACACTAGATCACTAGAGTCCCTGGAACTAGAATTATAGGAGGCAATGAACTGCCTTTTTTTTTTTGCTTTTTGTTTTTTGTTGTTTGGTTTTTGGTTTTTGGGTTTTTTTGAGGGAGCACTGGTGATATAATTCAGGCTGTCTGGAAGCATAGCAAGCATTCTTAACCACTGAATCACCTCCCTACTTCATCAGAAATATTTCTCAAAGCAATTTTTTTTTTGCTTTTACGCAGATCATTTTGGAAACGTCATGCACATTCCATTAATACTATGTTTTATGATTTCATGCAGGAAGAATATTATGCTCACTTTACAGAATATCATGCTTGGCTCCTTAAGAATGGTGACATTAAAATTAATTAGATGACAATAAAAAGTACCTTTCTTAAAAATAAATACTCAAAATGATTGCTATGTCCAGGCAATGTTTTTTTTAATTACTAAAAATAAATGAATAATTACAATACTGTGTATAGGACTTTTCAATCCTAAATTTAATAAGTTTATGAAATAATTTTTCTTTTTAAAGATAGTATATTAAGCACAAATTTCTCCATAATTTAATGGTCTTATAGAGACACTGATATATTGTTTTGTATTTTAAACAATAAAATGTTTTGTTAGTGACACATGCCATTGTAAGTTCCTGAGTGTTTGAGAATTTATTAGTTACAATAAGAATTGTAATTTCTGGGCTGTAGAGAGGACTCAGCAGTTAAGCCCACCTGCAGTCCTTCCAGGGGATCCAGGTTTGATTCCCAGCATCCACATAGTGGGTCCCAACTGTCTGAAACTCCAGTTTGAAGGCATCTGACACTTCTGCCCTCCATGGGCACTAGGCATATATGCATGGTACACAGACACACATGCAGGCAAAACACCCATACACATAAAATAAAATATATAAATTAAAATAAGCCTTTTTTCCTCTAAATCGGAAAAAGAAAAAGGAAAAAAAAAAATCTCTGTTTCTCTAAAGAACGTCTTTCGGAATTGCTTTGCCTCATTAGCTTTCCTTTGCTCTTCACTCTGTGAGAGGTTATTTCAGATATCAGCAAAGGTGATGAGATGGGAAGGGACTCCTCTCCCATGCTTATTTGTTGCCCATCCCAGAGCTTCTCATTTCTACTCAGGAGAGCTCTGCAGTGTCTGCTTCTGTTTGGGGTGGACAGACAGCTTGCTTAATGGTTGAGGTGACTTGATGCTCAATCATGAGGTAACTGATTCAGATTCCTATACCCAGGTGACAAGCTGGGTATCCAGTAAATACCTGTAGCCCCAGCTTCAAGGGACCTGATGCCCTCTTCTGGCTTCTATGTGTACATACAACCTCACAAGTGTTCATGCACTTGTGTAGACATGTAAGCACATACAGATAAAGTCTTTAAAATTCCTCATTTGTTTTTTTCCCTTAGTTTCATTTAAAAATGCAAGTAAATTTGTTGTATATCTGTTCACAACAATATAACGTTTAATAATTTTTTTAAAAATAAACCATGTTATATTCACCAATCTGACACTATTTAAGAAAACATTAATTTTTTAAATATTAATGAGTGGGAAAGTTGATATCAGACTAAGTGCTTGGGAGGATGTAAGCCTTTTTCTTTGTTTTTTAGACAGATATACTCAGACTACCTTGTAAATACGAAGTATCTGTGAGTTTAGAGTAGCAGTTTAAAGGCCTGTGGTAAGCTTAGGGTACGTGTAGCTTGGAAGAAATTAGAAAAATGGCCAGTATTCTACTTAAATACATATACATAAGTATTTAAGTACATATATGTAGTTAAATATGTATGTGTGTATGTATATATGCATACTTAAATAATATGTATATGCATATGTTATATATTTAAATACATATACACGCACATATATAAATTATAACAATCCTAGTAGATAGGAGATTACATATCATTATGATTTTATTTGCATTTTTTTCTAATAATTGAGGATGTTGATCATTCCTCTGTGTATTTATTGGGTACTTGATTATGTGGATAAATGTGTATGTGTGTGTGTTTCTGCATATAACACTAATTTGAACTGTTTTGAAGATTTTATTACATATATAAAGTTGAGTGCTAGATCTACGGGACTCATTCACTGTGGAATCACTTTTGCTGTTGTTGAGACTGGTAGCACAGGCCTGTAATCCCAGCATTCTAGAGGTTGAAGCAGGAGTTTGAATCTGAACCCTCAAGTTTGAGACTAGCCGGCAACACATAACAAGACTTTGTATCTAATATAAAAGGCAGAGTGGGGGAGGTATTATATTTTTTTTATTTGTTTTCTTAACTGTTCTGCTAGAATGTAATGGGCACAATAATTTTGTAAGAAAAAAATGTATAGGCATATAAGGGAATAGATATTTAACAGAATTTAGACTTAGCTGGGTGTTTTGTTTTGTTTTTTCCTTGTGTAATTGTGCAAGTGTGCATTGGGTGCAGAGCTCTTGGCTTATATGCGAGAGGTAGAATTTTGTAAGAACAGGGTGAAAATGTGTGCCCTGGAGGACTAGATTACTGATCATCCCGTGGGTTGTAAGAAGGCACAGCTCTCAGTGACACATTTTAAAACCAGCGCTCCTGGAGGCTCAGTGACCTGGCGAAAGTTGCTGGTGGTGATGGAGATTGGAGCCACTGAACCTCTGTTGGAGTAGAGAAACCAGTCTGTACTCAATAACCTAGCTCAGCCTCCTAATTTTCTCTTATTCCTGTTTAAGTATGGCATTCTAAAAAGAGCGAATTTCTGAGATTGCTTATCCATTCTTCATACAAGTATTATTAGGAAGTTTTAGTCTGTTTAAAAATAAATAAGTTGTTTATTCTAAATAAAAACAATCCTCCAACTGACGGATCATTTAATGTCATTTCTTTAAGAATGGGTCACACATAGGCATAGTGAACACTGAGGTGAGGTAGAAGCTTTGTGCTGCAGAGAGAGATCCATTCCGTATTTAGGGTCTCCATGTGTGATAGACAACTAAAGAAGGCTCCTTTCTGAGGTTCGCTTTGTCTGGATTAAACTGAATTTCTCCCTCCCTGCCATGAGCTGTCAGAAACTTATTGAAGTGGACAATGATGAATGCATACTTGATAGTTCATACTGTGGCACATGGCCATGAAAGGTCCCAGAAGGTAGCCACCGATGCTGTGGATGAAGAGTGGAAGGATTATATGATCTGAATTAGTGGTGGAAACAAAAGACAAGGCTTTCCTCTGAAGCAAGCTGTCATCTACTTATGGCTAAGTGGACTTGCTATTGAGTAAGGGGCATTTTTTTAATACAGAACTAGAGAGAGGGAGTCTGTTCAGGATCATCGTGGCTTCCAATCTAACACTTCCTGTTTATTTTATTTTTAAATTGGGTGGGGTAGGATATTTCTGAACTAACAGATACTGCCTTGGCAGTGGGACCCAAAAGAGTCTCCAGATTCCAAAAGCTTTTCAATATCTATAAAGGAGATGATGTCTACCAACATGTCAGAAATTCCTTAAACAAAGATGGTAAGAAGCCCAGGGCTAGAACAGACAAGATTTGGCACATGTCACTCCACACGTCCTGCAGCACACAAATGGTGACATATTGATCCAAAAAACAGGTCACTAAGAAAAACAAGAAGACTGCGGAATATGTTTAAAAACTTGAGGAACCGATTGCCAAGAGCCCAGTCAAAAGTAAGAGTAAACAAAGACGTGAGCAGACTTTGACAGGAAGGATGAGGGAGGACTGACCCTGTAGCTCGGGAGCAGACACCCACCTGGCATGCTGGGCATATCCCAGGGCCTGCAGGAAGAAGTGAGCCAGAACAACAACAAGTCTAAAGATAACTGTATCTAAATGATGATTTCTTCAGTGTGAACCGTATTAAAATCTTAAATATAACATATTTAATATCTGTTTTAAGTTAACACATAATCTCTAGTCATATAAATTATCATTTAAAAGACAGGCCTTTTGTTGGTTTCCATTTCTTTCCTCACAGTGCCCCTTCATGGAGTGCTGAGGCTGGTGGTATCTTAGAAATGACACAGCAGTGAGTCTTAATCTTCAGTGAGAAGGGGAACTCCAAAGAAAACAATCATAAGGATTGGCAGATTGTCTTGGGCTGAGTTTCTGAAGTTGGGCTGGGAGTGATGTTGATTGGCTTGTCTTCTGTGACCACACTGTTGGCATGCAGCAGCATTCCCAGCCTTCTCCTTCCCCATGGAACACACAGGAGACTTGGTGTATGGGACCCATACGAGACTTGCTGAATTCTAACTTTACATTGCATTTTTTAATAAATTCCTATTCTAGGTGACAGGTAGACTCTTCTGCAGAAGAATTCTGATTACGGTGGTTGGAGGTGTCAAGACCCTTGTTTAGGAGGCTTCACAAATCTCACTGCATCACCACCACCACCACCAACCACCACCATCACCACCACCACCACCAACCACCACCACCACCAACCACCACCACCACCACCACCACCACCACCACCACCACCCACCACCACCACCACCACCACCACCACCACCACCACCACCACCACCACCGAAAAAAAATTTTATAGACTAGACAGAAAGAAAAAAGTCTCAACTCTACAGATTACAGGCTAACTCCCTCAGCTTACAATATTAGATTTTCTATTTTCAGTTATCTGCCTCTTAGACTTTTTTTATAGTACACTTACTTTTGTTCAGAATCTGTACCCCAAAATGAAAATGCAATTAAAACTACTGCTCCAGAGAAGTCGTGATAGAGACTTATGGATTGCTTTCCAGGGTGTGTGTGTGTGTGTGTGTGTGTTAAATATACAGTATATATCCTTCTCTATATGGGTGTACACACACACACACACACACACACACACACACACACACACACCCTTTGGCCCTATTAAGTGGTTTACAATTCAAGTGGCCATTGGAATAATCCAGAGAGTTGTGTTTGGTGTATGGTGTATGTGATTAACAAGCTACCTTCAGTTTGTGGCTCCTTCTTTCAAGAAGACCAACTGGGGCAAACCTCCTGGAAAAGGGATCCATCTAAATAGTAAATCATTAAACTCTTAGCATAAGTCATTGCTTTTAAAAATAGAGTGAAAACAAATACTGTCTTTTTCATTTCACACTTTTCTCTGCATTTCTTATAATAAATCCTAATTTCTGAGGCAAAGATTATCCTGTCCATAATTTTAATAGGAAACACTCATCTTCTGAGCTTCCTCTCATGTTGGGCATAGCTTCTTGTTGGATGCTGCCTCTCAACTGTAGAAAAGTAAATACTCCCAATTATGGGGAGCCGTACTTGTTCTTAGCTTGGGTGCCTCAAAAGTTGACTCTCTTCCAATGGTTCCTAAAGTCTGCTTTTGCGTCTGTTTTAAGGCCACGGAGAGCGAGGCTGGTGACATGGACCTGAGTGGACTGCCAGAGACAGCAGTTGACTCTGAGGATGACGATGATGAGGAAGACATCGAGAGAGCATCAGACCCTCTGATGAGCAGGGACATCGTGAGGGACTGCCTGGAGAAGGACCCGATAGACAGGACTGACGATGACATTGGTAAGTGCCCAAGACCGCACCCTTAAGCAGGCAGAAATACTGGAAGGTAAGCAGGGATGTAACACAGCCTGAGTCTGGAAGGTTTGTAAAGCCTGGCTTCTCAGAATCCCTGAGTATGAATAGTGGTTGCAAAACTCTTCTTGGAAAACATTTGTCAAGTAGTTATACTCAGGTGCTGTCTACAAATAATACTGAAAGTGAAACTTCTCATTTTTGGGTGGGGGGAAAAGTGAAACTTCTAATATAACCCAGTTACGTAACATTTGTCTTAACTTAATTTCTGACCCCTTCTAAGGAAGTTAAAAGTAGTCTTAAACACAGTATTACTTTCAGTAATTTTCTTACAAGCATTATTCCGTGAGGAAACATTAGTTACATATTACTTGACAAAGTGGTAACTGTAACAATCATGTAAGTGATTGGCTTATGCTTATGTAGGAGAAAGAAAATAGCAAAGCTGTGGTAGTTAGCCTGTGATCGGTGGAGTTGAGACTTTTCTTTCTATCTAGTCTATAAGGTTTTTTTCTGTTTTGGTGGTGGTGCTGTTGCTGCTGCTGCTGCTGTGGGATGTGTTTACTTGCTTGTTTTGCTTTAGGCAGGTTTTCTTATGGCCCTCACTGACATTAAACCTATTATTCTGAGCCGGGTGGTGGTGGTGCACGCCTTTAATCCCAGCACTTGGGAGGCAGTGGCAGGCGGATTTCTGAGTTTGAGGCCAGCCTGGTCTACAGAGTGAGTTCCAGGACAGCCAGGGCTACACAGAGAAACCCTGTCTCAAAAAACAAAAATAAATAAATAAATAAATAAATAAATAAACCTATTATTCTGCTTCAGCCTCTTAAGGGGCTATAAATAATGTGCTGGTTGTTGTTGTTTTCCTCATTCACTTGACACAATCTGGACATATTTGGGAGGAAGCAATTGTAACGTAGAAAATTCATCCATAAGATCAGCCTGTAAGCAAGTGATTGATGTCAGAGGGCCCAGCCCACTGCAGACAGTGCCCCCCTGGGTGGTAGTCATAGGATCTATAAGAAAGCAGGCTAATTTGATGTCAGAATATGTACTGTAGCTAGTTATACTGTGTTTGGTTGATGTCCCTGGAAGTCCTGCTCTTTTCTGAGAGGAGGTGAAGGAGGGGGCAGTTTGGAGGAAAGGGAAAGTTGGGGAGAGATAGGTGAGGGGACTTGCCTTCAGAATATAATCTATGAGAGAATAGGTAAAATGAAAGAAGAAAAGTAAGTGGAGTAAACCTTGGGAAGCAAGACAGTAAGCAGCACTCCTCCATGTCTTCTCTTCTCTTCAGTCAGGCCTCCAGGTGCCTGACCTGACTTCTTTCAGTGAAGAACCATGACCTGAAAGTTGTAAGGTGAAGTAAAAACCCCTGACAGAAGTTGGTATCAAGATTGGGGTATTTTTATGGCAGACCTGAGCATGTTGAGGGGAGGACTGTGGTAAGAATTTGGACCATTGTACTAGAAAGTCATTGAGTATTCAGAGCTTAGTTATTGTGTGAGGTTAACTCTGCTGGTGTAGAAAGCAGACTAAGAAGCCATGGGAGCAAGCCAGCAAGCAGTGTTCCTCCATGGCCTCTGCATCAGCTTCTGCCTTCAGCTAGAGAAACCCTAACTAAGACCAATTTGTGCCAGTTAAGCCTTTAAGTGCACCACAAAGTTAAAATCATTGGGCGGGGGTATTAATGCCTCCCTTTTAATAGGAGCAAGACTTGTTTCCTTAATAACAGCTTTGCATTTGAATACATATCCAACTCTGGCTTTTTTGCATAAGATACTAGGTGGTGACTAGGGTCATTTCCCACCCAGTCCTAGGGTCTGGTCTGTAAGTACCTCTGCCAATCCCAGGCGATTTGTGTACTATGCCCCTTCACTAACTCTTTAAGCCAGTACATGTTTGAAGAAGAATTCAATGAACTCAACTCAGTGAGATTAGACATGGGAAGGTGTGAGTAACTTGTTGCTTGTGTTTTAATGTATGCAAACACACTTGTGGGAAAACTGGCAATTTAAGCTGTATACATATGGTGGGAAATAGAAAACCAGCCCTTTGGATTACATGTGTCTAATGAAAGTCATTTGCCGGAACTGCAGACTACTTAGAGATGAAAAGCATGTGCTGGCAATCATTAATTCAGTTAGCTCCTGTGATAGGGCACCTTCTAGTTCTTGGCAGCTCAGAGTGAAGAAGGGGGATGGGACCCTGTCCTGCTCTAGGCAAGGGAAGCTGCAGTGTGCAGCAGAACAAGTATTGTGGGACAGGGGTGATATGATGGATAGCATGGGCTCTGTGAGGGAAATGGAGCAGGGCGAGGCTGACAGAGTATTGTGAGACAGACATTTCCTGGGGAGATGACATGTGTCTACTCACCCCAGGTAGGGGACAGGATATAGACCAAAGTCTAACTTGATGAGCCAGTGAATTTTACTTGGGGCTTATTAGCATAAATATTGCTGAGGGGTTACTTATAGGAACATGGATGGCTCAAAAGCAGCCTATCACCGAAAAGCCTACTACAACGTGGGTAACAACTAAGGAGAGCTGCAACCCAGGAAGCTGGACCTGGTAAAGACTCCTTTCTTCAGTTTAGCTGCCAGTCACCTCCCCCAGCAGTTTCTTACAGCATCCATAACTCTGGAGAAGGATTCTGGTGAAGCTGAGTTTATGTTTCCTAGACATGTGAAATTTGTCTGCCTGTTGGGTCTCAGATGCCCCACTCCCTGCTGAAGGGAATGGTTGTATTTGGAGGTAACTTCCACATAAGGAGGCAGAAGGTTGTGTCAGGAATGGTGGTCATGGAGTTTGGGTCCCTTGGGTCAGACATATCATCTATTTCCAGTGGCTACTCTTCCTGTTCTAGGCCAGCATTAAAAACAAACCCATCTATTATTGTTTTTAGTAAAAGTCTATATATTCAACATACCATCTTATTTTAGAGTGGTTTCCATGGGCATTTTAAAAGCTTAAATAGTGCTCATAAATGCATCAGTTTGAAGGCCTCCTTTTTATAAACTAACTGGTGCATCTTCTCTTTTTAATGAGTTAATTTTAGAATGGTTGTGAGAAATTTTTAAAGTATGCACAGTATGTCTATTGTTCCTAGAAATGTAGGACTTGGTTTTTTATCTGAAAAGCCTCTCTGAGAATTCCTAGAAAGCAGGAGCCCTTCGTAGTCCTACAAATAAACGCAAAGCTGGCTGGCTTGCTTTCTAATGTGAGCCTCTCTGCGATGGCTAACCTTTAGATAACATTACTCAGCAGCAAAGTGACAGAGCTGATGTGGCCACTCACATGCACAAACAGGCATTTAAGTTAAAGTTGATGAAATTACTCATGTTTCTTAACAACTGCAAAAAAGAAAACAATTTCCCTTTGGAGTCCCAAAGATCCCAGAATGTGTACCGTTGTCTCAGTTATTTTGAAAAAAAAAAATGTATTTATCGTAGTTGGTTTTGTTCCACAAACCATGCCTTTTAGGTACTAGTTCTTTAGTGGTTGTGGCTTTTGTGATGTGGGTGCTGAGACTTGAGCTCCGGCCCTTTGCAAGAGCAGTATATATGCCTTTAGCTCTTAACTCTCTCTCCAACCCCTGAATTTGGTTTTCTAGCTGAATCTGGGAAATGGTATACATTTGATATTAGACCTTTTATCTCTCTTTAGCTTTTATTCTTACATATGATATAGACATTTCCTATCTAATTGTATTTTTTAATGCTAACCTCTGTTCACAAATTGGTTTTATTAAATATTATTTGGATAGGAATCTTATCAAGAAGCAAATGGAAATACCCATGGAAGGTAGTTTAAAATCATTCTAGCGGGACTGGTGATGTCGCCCAGTAGTGGAGTACTTGCCCAGTGTATGTAAGGCCTGAATAAGAAAGACATAATCCATTAAAAATAATACTTATTAGTAAAACATATTTTATAGTCTTTCATTTCTAGCCATACATGGAGTATTACTTGATTTCCATTATTGTCTAAGCATATATTTAAACTTGGAATGTTTATGAAAATTTTTAATGTCACATTTTTCTTATACTTATTGAACTTTGCAAGAAAACTTAAGAAGTTTTGCAAAAGGACAGAAAGGATAGAATAAGTGGTTGCTAGGATGGGGGAGGGGGTAGCCATAGAACAGTCTAGAAAGAACAGGGCATTCTGTGATGTGGCAGCAGAGGATTATGACGTCTCTGTTCCCCGCTGGGTTTAAAATCAGAGGGCCAGTGCGTTTATAAAGTGTAGAAACTTCTGCCTTTATGTGACTGGATGTGGATCATCTGTTGCTACTCACAAGATTAAAAGAATTGTGTGGCCTGACACAGATATGCCTGTCCATTCCAGAAGTAAGATTCACTAGACAGAGTTGTTCTTCCCATAAGATATATATTGAGATCTCTCAGAAAACTGTTATATCAGCAGAATCTGTGAGTACCACCCACCACAGAGCCACCTATGTACTGAGACGTTCTGCATAGGGTTTGAGATATAGAATCTAGTCAGTCTTGGCATTACCTACCCAAAGCAGAGAAGCCCTTCAGTCTGTTCCTTCTGAGGAAGCCCTTGAGTCTGTCTTCCTGGAGTATTTCTTTCTGTATACGTGTTTTCAATATAAATTATGGTTTTACCTTTCAGAACAACTCCTGGAATTCATGCACCAGCTGCCTGCCTTCGCCAACATGACGATGTCGGTGAGACGGGAGCTCTGTGCCGTGATGGTGTTCGCAGTGGTGGAGAGAGCTGGAACCATTGTGTTAAACGACGGAGAAGAGGTCAGCAGGGGTTTCCACCACTCAGAAAGCCTGAGGATCAGTGACAGCCAGACAAAACCATGTTCCTGTTTTTTCCTTCTAAGAACTCAGCAGTAACAAGTTTGAATAGACGGAAACTGGTGGTCACTCATTTATTCATAGCATCCCAAATCCATCCTTCTATTTCTCATGTTGTTCAGTGCCACTGGAGATTTTGATTTTGCTTGATGTTGAGGCTCAAACTTGGGGCCTTGACATGCTCAGCAGGCACTTCACCCTGAGGTACACAGCCGTCCCAAGACTTTGTATTAGCTTTTCAGTTTTTGATCGTACATCATAAATGCGCTGCTTCTCATCAGAACAAAATGATGTTTGTATTGAGGGCACAATGACCATTTTATCTTCTTTACATTTCCTTTGATGTACAGGATAATTTTTTTATGTGTCATTTTAGAGAATACTTAATTTTTTAAATGATTTTACTCTGTACTGGGCCTAAAAATTGTGTGAATATACATACATACATACATACATACATACATACATGTGCGTGTGTGTGTAAATATATATTTTGCTTGTTTGATAAACAGTTAAGATTCTTCAAGATAGGAGATCCCAGAGGCTAGTTTAGGACCATTCTAGCATTTAAGCCAGGTGATCATGGAGTCACCTTTTGCTTTGTCTTACTATTTTTATTTACTTATTTTGCTAAGCTGGATTCCTGGTCAGTGATTCTCAACGGTTCTGTGGAGGTGACGTATCCAGATGGGAAAGCAGAAATTCTGTGCATGGGAAACAGCTTTGGTGTTTCACCCACCATGGACAAAGAATACATGAAGGGAGTCATGAGGACCAAGGTGGATGACTGCCAGGTATGGGATGCATGACAGTACGGATTTGATTCTTAGTAATGAACACCTTGGAACCAGGCGAACCTCCAGCTCTGCTCAGGCTGCCATGGCCTCTTGTCTTTCATTTAAGACTGTTTTAGTTCTGTGAAAACTTCACTCTAATCTTGATTGGAGTTGCGTTGAATCTGCTGGATGGCCATTGTCACAATCCTGATTCTTCAGTCCAAAAGCATCTTTCCATCTTTAGTTTCTTCAGTTCATTTCTTTGTTGTTTTAGAGCTTTCAGTAGAGAGATCTTCATATCCTTGGTTAGGTTTCATTAAAAGTTGCTTTATTTTTTGTGCGTGCATGTGTGTGTGTGTGTGTTTGTGTTTTGATTATTTGTTGGTGTTTTTGGTTATTTGTTTTGTTGTGTTTTGGCTTTGTAAAATGAAATTATTTTTCTCATTGTTTTTCCAGTTAGTTTGTTACTGGTTAAGGAAGGCCTAGTCATTTCTGTGTATTAATTTTGTATCCTACCACTTTACTGAAAGTGTTTATTAGTTTAATGGTTTTCTAGTAGACTCTTTAGGGCCTTTAATGTATAGAATTATATCATTGCAGATAGAGACTTCTTTCTTTGCTGTTTGTATTCCAGTGATTTGCTTTTCTTGTCTTATTGCTTTAAAATTGTAGGAATTGCATAGAATCGTATTAGGAATTGCATAAAATTGCATAAAATCATAGGAAGCATTGTCTTGTTTGTGATTTTATTGGAAATGCTTGACTTTCTCACATTAGATATAATATTGGCTGTAGGTTTGTCAAATACAGTTTTTATTATGTTCAGTTTGTTGCTTCTATTCTGAGCTTTTTTTAAATTGTACTTTTTATTTAAAATAATTTTTTCCTCTCCCAACTTCTCCCAGATCCTCACAATCTCTCTATCTCCCAACTCTTTCTCTCTCTTTAGAAACAAATTTTTAAAAATCCTGAAAACAGAAACCATAAACTACAAGCAAAACACCAGTAAGAAAACCCCCTACCACAAACACACACAAACACAAAGCAAGTGTAGCATCCAATCACCCATGTAAAAAGTTGGGTGTGGCCATGTGCACCTATAACCCCAAAGACAGATGGTAGTTTGGAAACAAGAGGATCCCTGGGGCTCGCTGGCCTGCAGACTAGCAGAAAAATAGCAAGTTCCAGGTTCACTGAGAGACTGTGTCTCAAGGGGATAAAGTGAAGAGTGATAGAGGAACACATACATCCTCTGTGGCTTCCACACCACATGCACACATGCACACACACACACCCCTAACCCCTGCAAGTGCAGAAGCAATGAACCATTACCATGGAATAATAACTACTTGGTAACATCCTGCTGTGAACTTTTTCTGTTAAGAGAAAGGATTACCTTTAATACAGATAAGTAACAATCTGAAATATAATAAATACCTGGCTTCATTTGTGACCTTCTTTAAAGCAGAAGAGTTACTAAAATTGTTGTCCATGTATGCGATTAGCACAGATACATATTTACTCCAGCATACAGATACAAGAATTTCTTCATCTCTAAAACCACTAATTTTTATATTTAACATTTTCAAAATGTCTAAAGCCAAATGGTAATTGTTTTATCATGTTTGCTGTAGGATTCTCTCTACCACTGTCTTCTAACTAAAGGATCAAAGGATGGAAGAGGGCTTTTGAGATTTTTAGGTTGTTAGATTTTTGAATCTAATGTATACATATATATAAAACCAAGGAGGAAATGCATTAAAAGCAGAGAAGTCTGGTGAAGGTTTATTCCTGCATTGATTTAGAAAGTAGGAGAACAACTGGGGAGAAATGTCAGTATTAAATAATTAAAACTGAGTTATTAGGCAGGTAGGTCTTTTGCAAGTGCTTCATCATTCACACGTGACTTATATTTTATTCTAGTTTGTCTGCATTGCCCAGCAAGATTACTGCCGTATTTTGAACCAAGTAGAAAAGAACATGCAAAAAGTTGAGGAAGAAGGAGAGATTGTAATGGTGAAGGAGCACCGAGAACTGGATCGGACTGGAACAAGGAAGGGCCACATCGTCATCAAGGTAGGATAAAGAGTCATTCTTTCTAACGGTGGAGGGAGAAAGCTCTACTGGTCACTTTCCTCCCTCCTCCTTCTAAATCTTTTAGGTTGTCATGTAGAGCAGTGGCTTTCATTGTGGCCTGTGCATACATAGTTGCCATTAAATTCAATTCTCATTCATTCCTCTCCCTTTTTTCTTTGCCGTCGAGCATGATACCTAGTGCTGGTTACTGGTAGATAAATGACCACTGACTAGGTTTTATCTGTCTTGTTACCTAGCATGTTTTATGTGAAAGCTTTGAAATTGGGGGCCGTATCAGTGATCCATGCATAGTGGTAACTGGACCTCTTATTGCTGCAGGGCACCTCAGAGAGGCTGACCATGCATTTGGTGGAAGAGCATTCTGTAGTGGACCCAACATTCATAGAAGACTTCCTGTTGACATACCGGACTTTCCTCTCCAGCCCGATGGAAGTGGGCAAGAAGTTATTGGAGTGGTTCAATGACCCGAGCCTCAGGGATAAGGTTGGAGATGAGTTCTGTTTTAGCCCCTAAATGTGAACGACTAGAAGATAAAACTTGGAACATCAGTCATGTTCAGATTAATTTAATGAAATACAAGAACATTCTTCTTAAGCAGGATGACAAAGATAACTGATGCAGATATCCTTACAGATTTCTGTGGTCTCAGTCTCAGAAATACCTTTTTACTTTAAACGCAAAGCCAATGTGTGGTTCTCTTGGGAATGTGGTGAGACATAGGCAAATGTCTGCGTGCCATAGCCTGTGCAGCACGGTTTGGTGGGCAGTGCGTATCTGGTGGAATGTTAGATGTTTGGCACTGGAGCAGCTCATCCTCCTGTGCTGCTGAATGCCTGGGGCCCTCTCTCATCTCACCCTTGAGCCTGTCAAGGGCAAGGCCACACTGGATGATCGGCTGCTTCTTTTCACAACCCTTTCCCACACAGATCTTCTCAGAGAGTTACTATTTGTTTTCCTTGTCTCGTCTGCCATTGTACTTTGTAGCTTTCTGCCCAATTTTGTACTAACATTTTGTTTTTATTACAAGTTTTCTTTTATTTAGATTTCTTTCAAATATGTTTTCAAAATAAAACAATGTAGGTTAAATATCTCCACAGATTTAAAGACCCAGGGCAAAGCAGAATCAGTCACTATATAAAATGTATATGTTTTGAGAAGGTCTTTTTTTTTGTTGTATGTGTACATGTTTATATGCACATGTGTATATGCATTGGGAGGCCAGAGGTCAACATTGGTTATCTTCTGCTCTTATTCTCTTATTCTCTGCCTTATTTTCTGAGACAGAGTCTCTCGGTAAATCTGGAGATCACTGTTGTGGGCTAGGTTGGCTAGCCAGTGAGCCCCTAGGTCCTCTGGTCTTTACCTGTCCCGCCCCCTTTCGTGCTGCGGTTACAGGCACACTGACATACCTGGCTTTTTCAGTGGATGCTGTGGACCTGAACTTGGGTCCTCATGCTTGTATAGCTAGCCTCTTTATCAACTGAGCATCTCCAGATCCTGTGATCATTTGTTACAAGTATAAAATCCATGTTTAAGGGCTTATTTTTTAATTAATTTTCATGCTCAATATTATTCATAAAATGTTTAAAAAGATCTATTCTAAAGTGATTTAGATCACAAATATTTAGCACTAACAACAATAACAAAAAGTGTACTGAACTTAATTGCTTTTATAGGTGACACGGGTAGTATTACTGTGGGTGAATAATCACTTCAATGACTTTGAAGGAGATCCTGCCATGACTCGGTTTCTAGAAGAATTTGAAAATAATCTGGAAAGAGAGGTAATATTTGTGAGCTTTTATGAATAGTGTCACGTCATCTTCCTCTGTCCTGGACTTGATGCGACTCTTGTTGAATCCTTGTAGAAAATGGGTGGACATCTAAGGCTGTTAAACATCGCATGTGCAGCTAAAGCCAAGCGGAGGGTGATGACATTGACAAAGCCTTCCCGGGAAGCCCCTCTGCCCTTCATCCTACTGGGAGGCTCTGAAAAGGGCTTTGGCATCTTTGTGGACAGCGTTGACTCCTGTAGCAAAGCCACGGAAGCAGGCTTGAAGCGTGGAGATCAGGTAAGAGGGCTCGGCTCTGGGTCCATGGGAATTGCAAAGTCCCTTTTCTTCAGTCATTGATGGTGTTGACTTTAGTTTATATGACTTCAATTTTAGATATTAGAAGTGAACGGTCAAAATTTTGAAAATATCCAACTGTCAAAGGCAATGGAAATCCTTAGAAATAATACACACCTGTCCATCACTGTGAAAACCAACTTATTTGGTAAGCATTCTACAAACTCTGACTCTCAGACTGCTTTTGCTTTTTGTTTTTGTTTTTTGTTCTGTTTTTGTTTTTTAGCAGTTAGATCTTAATCATGGACAAAGTAATTTCTGTGAATAGTAAAACTTACAAGGACTCTAGTATTTTCTGGGACTGTGCTAAAATGCATAATACAAAATTCTTTATGTATGTATGTAATTACACTCAGAAAAAAGTATCATACTGAGGAGCATGAGATGATTTCATTGAGCAGTCCAGCCTGTCTTGTGTTGAAGAATATAGTCATCTTGAGGTGGAAAGGTCTTTGTTTTCTTAGGCTCATCTGGATAGAGACTAATTTCTTTATAGGTTTTACTTTTTCTGTACGTACTTTATCTATACGTCTTATGTATTTGTAAGCTCCACAGTTAGCCCAGCATTGTTTCCACGTTGTGGCTGATAGTTTGTGGCATTTCTGTTTTAGTATTTAAAGAACTTCTGACGAGATTGTCTGAAGAGAAAAGAAACGGTGCCCCCCACCTTCCTAAAATTGGAGACATCAAGAAGGCCAGTCGCTACTCTATACCTGATCTTGCTGTAGATGTAGAACAGGTGATAGGCCTGGAGAAGGTCAACAAGAAAAGCAAAGCCAACACCGTGGGAGGAAGAAACAAGCTAAAGAAAATACTCGACAAGACCCGGATCAGTATCTTACCTCAGAAACCATACAAGTATGTGAAGTTGTTTCCAGCACCTTGTTTTATTGTGTTCCCTAGAAGGATATACAGAAGCGTATTGGTGTAGTGAATGTTTGCCCAGGAATCTAATAAGTGTCTCTTCAGTCTTAGGAGCAAGCATCGACAGTTGCGTTTGCTTAGCTCTGCTTTGACACTGGCTTGCCCGATCTGTTTTCATGAGAGGCAGTTGAGCGTGGCTACATTTGAACTTCTTACAGAGGTTTGCTGACATCCTGACTGCCCCATAACTTAGGTGCTTCTCTGTTTCTTGGTGTCCCTCCATAACATCTCCTCTTGGCTCGCCAGTCATTGCTTCTTCCAGACTCCCCTGTTCATCACAGCTGTTTCCCCACTTCAGCGACTTAACTGTGGGAAGACATCAATAACCAGCCTCAGGCCTCTTTCCCTTTTCCTCAGGTCCACTAGAGTTAGCATGGCAAAGAATTCTTGAATGTATTCTTAGATGTGTGTACCTGTCAGGAGCACAGGCGACATAGGCTTCAGGTGTCCCTTAATTTGCTGAGCTTTGCTTGTTTGTTGTCTTATTTCTTCCTTGTAGTTTTTAGGTTTAATGATCTTTATGAAGCTCAGTTGCCACCAGTCAAATTTTTAGTGATATGTTCCCCAAACTAAATTGAAAATACACTAGCTTATTTATTTCTTTGATAATTTAATAGCTCGTAAGTGAAGCAATACATAGAGGCATTCAAAGGCTGAAGAGATGGTCCAGTGCTTAAAGTGCTTGGCCCCAAACTGCAAAGACTTGGTTGGGTTGAGATCCCAGCACTAAGCTAGGTATGGTCTCTCCTATGCTTGTAACCTCAGGACCGTAGACTACAGACACAAGTGGATTGCTAGAGCTTGGTGGATGACAGTCTGGAGAGTGGGGGTAAGCTTCAGCTTTGGACAGAGACACTGTCTGGTAGGGACCAGGTAGGAAAGGATAAAGGAGACCATATGTCACCATCCTCTGGCATCTGTGTACACACTCATACACATAAGTACATGCATACACACACCATGGCATCCATGTACACACTCATACACATAAGTACATGCATATACACACCATGGCATCCATGTACACACTCATACACATAAGTACATGCATACACACACTGAGACTTTCTTTTCTTAGTTTCTTCTTTTTCAATTCCATTTCAGATAAAAGTTTTAGTCACAGAATAGAGACATCTCACTTAAAACATTGATGAACTGTCAAGTTTACATTGTCCAATTAAACTAAGAGTAACGATGGATGGTTTCTAAGTTCTTTTGAGTCCTGAAGATAAGCATAGTTGTGTGATGATTCCATAAATACGGGGTTGAGAGAGTGTTGATCCTGAGAAAGCTTCTTAGAGACAGTAGGTTAGTACAATAACTTTACAAAAATTAGGAATCAACTTTTAGAGACCCTTCTTGATGAAAATTTAATTGTAAAATATAGAAAAGTCACCACGGTGCAGAGTTGCTAGCAGGATAGTAATAAAAGGATCTTCTTGGTTAAATTTGAACCTTTAAAAAAACCAAATCACTGTGATACTGGTAAGTATTGCTGGAAATGGGCCATGAAAAAATTGGGCTGTAATCCATTCCCAGCTCAGGATATTGGTGAGGAATGCAATATGGAGTTGGGTGTGTAGTTGTGGTGGGTATGCTTACAAGGATGCCTAAAAGTTAGACAAGGGAAAATGTATAAAAGAGTAATTAGCTATATTAACTTTAAAATACTAGGGTAATATTGTGGCAAATACATGGCTCATTTAAGTATTTTCTTAGAAAAACAATTTAAGCAATCGATGTTGAAGGGAAAGTACTATTTAAACACAGGCTCAGGTAACTGGAGTATCTGCCATATTATAATTGCCTTCATTTGGTACTGACTACCACTACAGCTTTGTTAGATGTCACCATGGGTTTATGAAGTTCTGAGAGAAAACCTAGGGCCTTGAACGTGCTAAATGGTCACTTTAGCACTGGCCACCGAGCCAAGTGCCCACTTTTCTTATTGTGTTTAATAAAACAGTAACCTAGTAAATTATTGATAATATACTATTATATATATATATACATACATATATATATATATATATATATATATATATATATATATATATATTAACCTAGTTATAATATACTTGCTCCTTTTTACCCTTTACAAAACTAAGGTACTAGAGACTCACAGACTGGCAAGAGTGGGCATGAACTATTGTATAATGGGGTGCATATATGATGTTCCTACAACAAGAAGCAGGCCATGAGCATAACAGAATTCAAATTGGGATGCCAAGTAGGTTGGTCAGGAAAGCCCAGTAAACCCCAGAGGAAGAAAGGATTAGTCAGCAGATTTGTTTCAGTAATAATGAGCCAGTTGAGAGGCTAGATAAGAGGTTATGCCTAAGAGGGACATTTCTCAGTTAGATTTTTCATAAAGCATGTAAAATTTTAGTCCAGGCACAGCCTTGTATGTGTGGGTATCAAGGTACAGATGAGGCATAGAGAAGCAGAGTAAGTTCCACAAGTATTACACGAGGTATTGGAAAATGCCATGAGAAACACTGCTAGGTATGCCTGAAGAGTACTGATGCCCACAGCCAGCTCTGCTGTGACTGATCTGGTCAGACACACCTTTGCTTTACCCACAGGAATTGTGTTAGGTCATATATCACATCTCATTTTTTGGCAAAGACATTTATGTGATTGAAAAATAAAATTCTAATTTTTTACTAATGTAAAGACTTTTATCATGCACAGAACATTAATATTTTACATCTTTATATGCCCAACTGTGCATGTGCATGTTTCAACAGAACTTTGATTTTTGTCTTGGTCTCTCCTATATGCTAAGAAGAATTTGCACTAAAATTGTCTTATTTGTGATACCCAGTTATATCCCAAGTTTAATACAATTCTCTGTTTTGTTTCAAAGTATTTGTGGAATTGGAACTGTAGGCATTTGCATATAATCTAGTTATTTTGTTCTATGTTTATTGTTTGTTTTCTTTTGGAAACATTTGATCTTTTAATCAAGTTGTGTTTTAAGCATTTTCCATGAGTGAGGTGTGGTGGCGCTCACTTGTAATATTAGCTCAAGGGCAGGAGGCTTTAGAGCCACGGCTCTCCCCAACCATGTTGCAAGATGCTGCACAAACACACAAGTGGCCACGGAACAAATTTTCTATACACAGAAATGATTATAGCCATCAGCAATGCACATATTTTTATGAAGAATTTAAACATGTAATATAACCTTGAGCAGAGAATTAGAAGTGAGTTTCTGTGTTTGCACTGCCTGCCCCTCAGAGCCCACAGTGTGTTCATGCACACTGCACGCTCATGCTCTGTCACTGAGCGATGAGGTCTGTGTCGGGGTGCCATCACACTTGGACTCTGAGGTGGTGTGTTACTACCTAGAGGAGTTGAAGTAGAACATGGGTTTCTTTCCCCCTTTCTTTTCCTTCATTGTGAAGATCAGATCATGAAGCAGCTGTCTGGGTTGCTCTTGGCGCAGTGAACTTCAATGGATTCTTTCCGTGTGCTTAGTCTTAGGTTCATTCCCATTCAGTCAGACAAAACAGCACATTCCCTCTACTGTGTTTTTATACTGAAAAAAAAAAATACTGGTTGTGGTTGTAACTGATTAAAAGGACAAGTTGTAGAGAAACCTACTCTATGTTTAAGAGATAGTGGACTGGGAGGAATATGTTTCATAGAAAGTTTTCAACGTTTTTACATTAATTGCAAGTTGAAATAAAAATGGCTTATTTCATGATCTGTAGTGACTTAGAGCCTTTACTTTGCTAGTAATTTATTCTTTTTAATCTGTTCTTTTCAGTGATATTGGCATTGGTCAGTCTCAGGATGATAGCATCGTAGGACTGAGGCAGACCAAGCACATCCCAGCTGCCCTGCCTGTCAGTGGAACGCTGTCGTCCAGTAACCCTGACTTGCTGCAGTCCCATCACCGGATTCTGGACTTCAGCACCACTCCTGGTGAGCACCACAGCCTCCCTGCCTTTCCATAGGCCTCTCTCTCTCTTTCAGAGGTAGTAGTGACAGGTATGCCTGTTTGGCGGTTGGCTATGGATAGTTATTGTGCACCAAGCTTCAGAATGAACCTCAAACTCCAAACCCTGGGACTAGTTCTTGTAGTATTCTGAAAACCATTCTGAACCTTTGATAAAATAAAGAATAACATACTATACACTTGTTACTAACTTACATCGAGTAAATAAATCAGGAGTTATATTTTAGCTAAGTTAAATGGGCTTTTCTTTATAATGAAGGTTAACTGTAGATGGAAATTTTTTTTGATAAGCTCATAAATGCATGTGTGTGCTCGTTTTGGTATGTGTCTTGCATATTTTATATCTGCTCTTGCATTTTTCTTTCACCCATGCAGTTATCAGTCAGGGAAAATGTGGTTTTGCAGGTAGCATATCATGTCTCTGTCAGAGAGGGAGATGTCACTACTCTTTGAGGGGTGGGGGGGTGTTACTTTAGTTAATCACATTGCCATCTGTTACCATTCTCTCTGCTTCTGTATACCTTTTCCTTCCCTAGACTTGCCAGACCAGGTACTAAGAGTTTTCAAGGCTGACCAGCAAAGCAGGTACATCATGATCAGTAAGGACACCACAGCAAAGGAAGTGGTCATCCAGGCCATCAGAGAGTTTGCTGTCACTGCCACCCCAGAGCAGTATTCTCTCTGCGAGGTCTCGGTCACGCCAGAGGGAGTTATCAAACAGCGACGACTCCCAGATCAGCTTTCCAAGCTTGCTGACAGAATACAACTGAGTGGAAGGTACAGTCTGTCTCACCAGAGTTCTTCCTTCTCCAAGCCTGCATCCGGGTCAAAGAGGCGTCACCTGTGCTGCCACTGTTGCTTATTTGTACAGTGGTGAAAACTTGAACCCAAGGCCTTGCCAACCAAGTCCTCTCAGGGAAATCAGTCACATGAATAACTTGTTTTTTTTTTTCCCTTCTAATTTTCTTTAGAAAATGTATGGGTCTAAACCATGACTTTCAAACTTTTTTTTTCAACCTGTGATGAAAACTCCTTGCCTTCTGTCATGTCTGTTCCTAGCCCCAGCACTTATAAATACTTTTCAGGGGGTCAGAAGTTGGGCATCCCTACATATACATTGGTAGATCTATAGTCCTGCAAATCTGTACTGGGTTTCAGCTTTGTGATTCCATTCATTACTCAAGAGAGTCTGGGTATTAGAGTAACCCAGTGGAGAACATTAGTCTGTACCTGTCAAGGAACAGGCCATGTGTTTTCTTAATGTCTTGTGGAGTATGTAAAAGACCAGTTAGTAGGACACACACACACACACACACACACACACACACACACACACACACACTGTGCTTGCTCTGTGTTCCTAGAGTTTCAATTGGAGAAGCCAAAAAGTGGGGTGAGAGAAGCTACAGAGCAAATGTCGGGGGTTCTATTTTCAGTGTGTTCCTTAAAAAGGTCATAGTACTGTACTGTTCATATTGACTAGCCATTCAGCCTCAAATGCTTGCTTGCTATTCTGACAAATTGAAGTGATACCTCCCACTTCCCCAGATGAGTTTCATGAAAATCTAGATATTTGAAAGTTAAAACCTTGGGGCAGGAGAAATGATTTAGCAGTTAGGAGCATCTGTTGGTCTTACAGAGGGCCTGTGTTCTGTTTCTTACCCACATGATGGTTCACAACTATCTAGTTCCAGGAGATCCTATGCTTTCTGACTCCTGAGAGAACCAAGCATACATGTGGTACACTTACATGCATGCAGCCAAGACACTCACATGTAAAACAAACCTAAAAGAAATTAAAATCTGCTTTAAGATCAAATAGAGGGAAACAAATTGCTTTAAGTCATCCCCCCTCCCAATAGTGTGTGTGTGTGTGTGTGTGTGTGTGTGTGTGTGTGTGTGTGTGATGTGTTTGTATGGCCACATGTGCTGCAGTATGTATGTGGAAGTCAGAACACAACTTCGTAGCCTCAGATCTCTTGAGTGTGCATGAAGAGTGTCTTTGCCCACTTAGCCATCCCGCCAGCTCAGTTATTAAGTCTTATAGGCGTTAAATAAATAAGTAAGCTTTATTTGAGCTAGTATAGACCCAGCACTTGTCAGATTCCCTCTTCACTGGGAAACTGAGCTATGGCCTTGAGTTGATGTTTATTTAATCTGGTAAATAGCTTTCTTCTCTCACCATTGGCAAACAAACTAAAAGTATTTCAATGGCAGTGAAGGAGAAAAAAAAAAGAGAGAGAGAGAACTACAGAATGAGCACAAAGAAATTTTCTGTGTATTGCTCAGTTCCGCTTACCTAGTGGTGCTGTGAGCTGGTGACACTGCACTGGTGCCTGAGGCAGTACCCACACTGCCCATGATGGATGAAAAGAACTCTTACATCATTCTCTTAGTCCTCTCCCAACTCCACCCCATCCCCACCCAGGAAACTAGCAATGTTTTCTTTACGAGTCCTACAGGCTTGCTGCTCAGCTTGACATCTGAAGAGCTTCTGTGTTTTTTTCAGGTATTATCTGAAAAACAACATGGAAACAGAAACGCTTTGCTCAGATGAAGATGCCCAGGAGCTGTTGCGAGAGAGCCAAATCTCACTTCTTCAGCTCAGCACCGTGGAGGTCGCCACGCAGCTCTCCATGAGGAACTTTGAACTCTTCCGCAACATTGAGCCTACTGAATACATAGATGATTTATTTAAACTCAAATCAAAAACCAGCTGTGCCAACCTAAAGAAATTCGAGGAAGTCATTAACCAGGAAACATTTTGGGTGGCTTCTGAAATCCTGCGAGAGACAAACCAGCTGAAGAGAATGAAGATCATTAAGCATTTCATTAAAATTGCCTTGCACTGTCGGGAATGCAAGAATTTTAACTCCATGTTTGCAATCATCAGGTAAGAGAATCTGTCCTAGGTGAAACTGACTTTCAGTGTTGGAACACCATGTAATTACAAAAATATAGTAGTCCATAATTGACTCTGTGTGTGTGTGTGTGTGTGTGTGTGTGTGTGTGTGTGTGTGTGTGTGTGTGTTTTGCTGATATCTGTACAGCCTCATGTGCACTAAGATGTAATTGATTCAGCAAGCAATTTTTTTCTTTCTGATTCAAAATCTTATTTTTTCTTCAGAGGCTAGGGGTTGTTGTGATGGTTTATATATGCTTGGCCCCGGGGTGTGGCACTATTAAGAGGTGTAGCCTTGTTGGAGTAGGTGTGTCACTGTGGGCGTAGGCTTTAATACCCTCATCCTAGCTGCCTGGAAGTCTATTCTGCTAGCAGCCTTCAGATCAAAATGTAGAACTCTCAGCTCCTCCTGCACCATGCCTGCTTGGATGTTGTCATGCTTCTGCCTTGATGATAATGGACTGAACCTCTGAACCTGTCAGTCAGCCCCAATTAAATATTGTCCTTAGAAGAGTTGCCTTGGTCATAGTGTCTGTTCGCAGCAGTAAAACCCTAAGTAAGACAAAAGTGTTGCAGCGGCTGTAGTAGCCCAGGCTGGCATACAACTCATACAGATCCTGTTTCCCAATTGCTGGGATTACACATGTGCACCACCATGCCTTCCTCTGTTTCTTATACTTAACTTAAACTTTCTTGATGGCTGGGGAGATGACTCTATGGGTAAAGTGCTTACTGTGCAAGCTTACAGACATGAGTTCGAATCCCAAGCACCCACATACAAGCCAAGCACAGAGTTCTTTTAACACTAACTCCAGGGAGGCAGACAGGTGAACCCTGGGAGTATACTAGGCAGTCAGTCTGGCAGAATTGGTGACCTGGGAATATAACGAGAAACTGTCCGCAAAGAAATGGATGGAGAGAGATAGAGGAGGTCCCATATTGACTTCTGGTCTCCATATGCATACAGACGCACCCTACATACAACACATGTGCATGTATACATGCACTTAAAATCAAAATTTACAAACATGTCTAAAAAAATCTCATGATTTAGAAACAAAGTCTATATCTACACTCTCTTGTGTATTCATTTATTCAGTCTTTATTTACTCTGACTTCTGACAAATTTGAATTTCTCTGAATACCAGTCATTTTATATGTAAAATAACAATTACCTGTCCCTCCCCCCAATAAAGAGAATTGAATGAAATAGTAGCATGTATGGGATTTCATCAGACTGCATTATTGCAGATGTTCAAAGTTAACTTTCTTCTTTTTTAAAACTATTAACAGTGGAACTAGGAGAAATGCAAACATCAATTTCACTGGTGTTAAAATGATGATGAATCATTTTAGATGTCTGGGGTATTCATGCTTATGGCTAGTGTGATTTTTGTGATTGAATATTTACTCAATGTTTGTTGTTCAAATACTTGTTATGAGCCACATGCTGCTCTGTGTGTGAGGCTGCTACAAAAGGAATTGTCATGTCAGACTCTGAACTTTAAATCTTACAGTTATATTTAAATTAAATAGATTTAAAACTTTAAACCTAATAAAAATCAAACATGTTTATTAATCAAAATAGGATCTATTACAGTCAAAGTATGCTTACCAGTAATAGATAGGTTTGTCTTTTCCAAAAATCTATGTTTCAGGATTCAGCTAAGTCTTAATATTTTCTGCATCCAGATGGTTGTAGAAGCATTTTCCCTACAAAAGTTGTGATGCTTAAAGAAGCTATAATTGGTTGGTAGAAATCAGGTCAATATGGTAGATAAAGGTCAACTTTTGGACCAGTTTGTTCACCTTTAGAAGCAATGTGTATCACGTGGTTGAGTGTTGTCATGAAGGAGAATCGGGCTCTTTCTGTTGACCGGTGCTGGATGGAGGCATTACATGTTTTAGTTGGTGCATCTCATGATTGGTTGAACATACTTCTTGGATGTGATAGTCTTAGCCAGGATTCAAAAAGCTGAAATTGGTCAGACCAGCAGCAGAGCAGTGACCATGACGTATCTGGTGCAAGTTTAGTTTTGGAAATGCTTTGGAGTTTTGTCTAGGTCAGACACAGAGCTGCTCATTACCAACCATCATATTCAGTCCTTATCACGTGTCACAGTCTGCTGAAGAAATAGTTGATTTGTTATTGCAGAAAACAAGCAAAACAGAAGGGCCAGCCCCTAAAGGTGCCAACTACCAAGCCTGGTCACCTGAGTTTAATCCCTGGACCCACATGTTAGAAGGGAGACTTGACTCCTTGGATTTGTCCTCTCACCTTCATGTGCTTGCTGGGATAACCTCCGACACATTCATACACACTTGAATGGATTGATGAATGAATGAATGAATGAATGAATGAATGAATGAATGAATATTTGAAATGTTAAGAGAACATAAAAGGAAGAAGTATAAAGGCAAATGGTCTGGCCTTGACCCAGTTTTAGCTGCCCTTCCCTCCCTAGTCAGAATTGGCAGGAACTTTTAGGCATTGTATAAATGTCCATGCGTGTAAGGCTTACACACAGAGGTGTTACATTGTCTTCCTCCATTTCAGAGAGCATCCTTTAGTCATATCTCTCTTCTCTTCTCCCCACTCAGTGGCCTAAACCTGGCACCAGTGGCAAGACTACGAACCACCTGGGAAAAACTTCCCAATAAATATGAAAAGCTATTCCAGGACCTTCAAGACCTGTTTGATCCTTCCAGAAACATGGCAAAGTACCGCAATGTCCTGAGTGGCCAGAACTTACAGCCTCCTGTCATTCCCCTGTTCCCTGTCATCAAGAAGGACCTCACGTTTCTCCATGAGGGTGAGTACAGGTGGGAACTGTCTGTTCTGGTGGGAACTCAGAATGGACACTGTATGACTGCTTGTTTCTCCTCTGTTAATCTCAGGAAATGACTCAAAAGTAGATGGACTGGTCAACTTTGAGAAGCTGAGGATGATTGCAAAGGAAATCCGTCATGTTGGCCGAATGGCCTCTGTCAACATGGACCCTGCCCTCATGTTCAGGACTCGGTGCGTGAGTTGTTGGCTGTGGCATGTGTCGGGTAAAAAGGTTAAAGTGAGCTTGCCCATGGTGAGGAAAAGCTGAATAGTTAATGATAGAAGTTACATTAGGATATACTGAGGCCTTCAAGCTTCAGTTTGTGGTGCTATCTCTGAATTGGAACCAGGGCACATGTGACAGTAGTGCCAGCAGCTTGTCCTTTACATAGTTTTAGTGAATGTGGGTACAGTGTTTACTTCTTATTTGTAGAACACTGAGATACAGAGTTAGAGCTTATAAAGAGTAGCACCAGTTAGAGCAGGATTGTCATAATGTCCATACAATGCGTTCATCTGTTGGTGCAGTGAGCAATGGTTAGTTCAGTGGTGGAAAAGGACAAAATTGTAGTCCTTTTAGTCAGAGAGATGTCTGTAGTGGATGTGTGCGAGGTGACTATGCAGTTAATGTCTGTGGGCTTCTAGAACTGCTTGTCCAGAAGTCTGGTCCTTTCTTTCTGAGCTTGTGATCTTTCTGTCTCTTTCTACACCCGTGCTTCAATCTCCGTGGCTCACTTACAGGAAGAAGAAGTGGCGGAGTCTGGGGTAAGTGGCAGAGCCTTTGCACGCTCAGTTCTTGCTCATCTTGCCATGGCGTTGTTTTCTCACCTGCTCTGTTTTCTGAAGCTTTGCCCCCCGCCCCCTTAACCCTCTTGCTCTATCAGAACATCAGATGCAAACTGACTTCAGATTTAATCTGTTGGGGCATTCCTGAAGTCAGGTCCACAAAGAGCTGTGAAATGATTGCTATTACTCTGGGAAAATGTAGACCGGACAGATTTCTTGGCTGTCTGAAAGATTGTATTGTAATATAATTTGTGTGTTTTGAAATGAAAAAGCTAAAGAAGCTGGGAAGGGAAGCATGCTCTTAGAAGGTAGAAATTGTGCAGCTAAATAAACCCTATTGCACAGATGCAGGAGTGGTGTTAGGCACCCTCACGCCTTAAAACCAAAGTTTCTACAGCTCAACTAACTACTGGTTTCATTCTGTATGAATCAGTCCCCTTTAAAAATAATTCTTAACAATTCATGTACTAAATAGTTTCCATAATAAATGTTTACATTTGCATGACTGTTGTATTAACAGATTTACTGTTTTAAAAACTCACCACATTCAACCCACAGAGTAAGATCACAGTTACGAACAGTGTAGCTGGGTTTAGTGAAATCTGTACAAAATTCCCCCCATCAAGAAAAACAAGTTTTATTTCGTAAATTGTCACTATGATCTCTCAGCATCCTTCTGTCAGTACCCTTGCACAAACTTTTATAAGCAATTATGTTTTCTGGCTTCTGCGAGAGAACGGACTTTGAATGCTCTGTGAGATGAAACGTAGAATTTACTGGTAGGAGCAGAACATGTGGCAAAGATATTTGTGTCTTTGTATTATGTATGATTTCTTTTAAACTCTGTTATTCTGGATTCCCCCATAGCAGTTTACTTACTGGAGTGGGGCATGGGACCTTTCAAACAGAGTCTTTACACAAGTCTGGCAGTTCTGGTAGATCAGACCACCCATGCTCCAGAGAGTTGCAGGCTCGTTTTCCGTCTTCCAGGTCGCTGAGTCAGGGCAGTGCGAACGCCACAGTGCTGGATGTTGCCCAGACAGGCGGGCATAAAAAGCGGGTACGCCGGAGTTCCTTCCTCAATGCCAAAAAGCTGTATGAAGATGCTCAAATGGCTCGGAAAGTAAAGCAATACCTGTCCAACCTGGAGCTGGAGATGGATGAGGAGAGTCTTCAGACACTGTCACTGCAGTGTGAACCAGCAACCAGCACATGTGAGTGCCTCCCCAAATCAGCCGCAGACTGTTCCATGTGTAATGGTGAGGGTCAGCTGGGGGCTTCGAGCAGCAAGACACACACTGCCTGAGGCGCATTCTTCTTGTGGGTCTTCGTGTCCAGTCAAGTTAGTGTGATAAAGGGACACTGAGCTCACACCTCCCTGCTTTGGCTTCCTCAGACACAGCCAGCGCCACGAGCAGGGAACACAGAGGAGATTGTGGCTCCAGTTGGCATGCCTTATTTTTCCTCACAGAAGAACTCCCAAAGTGATGGAGAACATGGTTAGGGATTGTCAGATCAGAAGAGTTCAGTACTGGGTGTGCTGGCTACTGGGTTAACTCAGCTCTGACAATGTCCAGTGCCTATTAAAGCAGGGGTTCTATTACACAGTCCACCACATCTTAGCCTGATGTATAGGTTCAAATAACTGGCCAGGCTATGACTCTCATATGGTGGTGCACATGTGCAGCTCCAACTTCTGAGGAGGCTGAGGTTGGAGGGTTGTGTGAACCCAAGGATTCAGTTGCCACCCTGAACAACATAGTGACACAAAACTGTTAAAAATGAAAAATAAGAATGTAGCCAGTGCTTACATGGAGAGCTTTCCTGTGTGTCGGTTTCTATATTATAAGATGGAAGCGTTTTGCTTTTAGGACACTTTGTGAACTTCTATGGGCAAATTTGAATTTCATCTTCTTCATAATTTAAATGTGAGATAGATAACTTGAGAAGATCATGTGATTCAGTTGACCCAGGACATGAGACTGGAGAGATGACTTAGTGGCTAAGATCACTCACAGCTCTTCAGGGGATCTGAGTACAATTCCCAGCATACATGGTGGCTCACAACCATCAACCACTCACATTCTAGGGGATTCAGTGCCCCTTTGGACACTCAGTACCCATCTGTACTCATGACACTATAAAGGTCCCATGTGACATGGCTAAGAGCTTGCTTAGATGAGCAACTTGAGTTTCCTAACCTTGGTCTCTGAGTGTGTGATGTCAGTGAATTCTGCACATGGAGCTTCCGCAGCACTTAGTGCTCCTGTAAACTACCTTCCACCCTACAGTCCCTGAGCAGCGCTGGTGCTCTTTGCTCAAAGCCAATGCTCCATCCTTGGAGCATTTGATATTAAAGTGGATTACAGTTAACACCAGTATCTCCGATGTGGCAACAAATTTTGGATGCCATTTTAAAACATTTCTTGATTTCCCCATTTTGATTTTTATCATGTTTTTTAAACATTTGTTTATAAAATGTAGATGGCTAATGCCACATATGCTATTTCGTACATGTGGTGGTTAGAGGACGGCTTGGTTCTCTCCTTCCATATTTTTCAGGGAAAAAACTGCACTGGTCAGGCTGGGCAGCAACATCCTGAGGCATCTTGCCTGCCAATGGGTTTGTGTGTTTAACATTCATGCACATTGACCTGTCCTGTTTTATTCATTTTTACCTGATGCTTAGCAGTTTAAGCCTCTTTTGAGATCACTCATTCATAAGGCAAATAAATACCCTTGTCCTGAAATGCCTCTCATTTTCTGAAGGGTTTCCCCTCCCTCTGTTCTTGGGGTGGCAGTACGAGAATGGGGGTACAAGCTGGTAATCTAGCTACACATCTCTGCAGCCCTGAACTTGTCTCCATATGATGCTGATACCTTAGCTCTATGCTCTGTTTTCACCCTAAACGACTACTAGTGCCCAAGAATCCTGGAGACAAAAAACCTGTCAAGTCTGAGACCTCCCCAGTGGCTCCACGTGCAGGACCCCAGCAGAAAGCACAGCCTCAGCAGCCGCTGGCACAGCCACAACCACCGCATAAAGTCAGCCAGGGACTGCAGGTGCCCGCTGTGTCCCTCTATCCTTCACGAAAGAAGGTGCCAGTGAAGGACCTGCCACCTTTTGGTAAGTTTCTAAACACCCTTTTCAGGTGGTATTTGCTGGGAAATAATGTTTATCCTAAATAATTTGGCCTAAGGCATTTTATTTCTCTGTGACTATCTTCTCCTAAGACAAACAGCAAGTTAAGCTTCACAACTTTTTATAAACAATGTTTCTTTTTATTTTAGCATCTATTAATTATACAGTGGGCTTCACTGTTGCATTTGTCATAAATCTAATATACTGTGATCATAGTGACCTCTGTCAACCTCTCCTGCTTCACTTCTCCTCCCATTAACCTCTCCCAACCGTCCCCATTTTACTTTAATGCCTCCCCCTTCTCCTGACCTCAAGTAGACTCTGTATAGCTGTATTTCTGAGTCCGAATTATTTCACTCAGCGTGATCTCTAGTGCCATCCATTTTTCTATACAAAAAACATAATTGCATTCTTTTGTGTGGCCAAATAATACTCCACTGTGTGTATGTCTGTATTTTCTTTATCCATGTGTTGATAGGTGTCTAGGATGAGTCAGTGGCTTTGTTGTTGTGAAGAGTGTGGGGTGGGGAAGGCTGGGGGTGGGGGGGAGGTAATGTGGATGGCACCGGGTGGAATAGGTTGGTCATATGCTGGTATTTGTTCAGCTTTGGAGGACCTTCCATACTGACTTCCTAGAGGCTGCTGGGCTTGCTCACCTGAGTCTACAAGGGGTCTTCTCCTCCAAGCCCATTCTCACTAGCACTTATTGTTTTCTTGATGGTCATTCTGACTAGGGTGAGATGGGATCTCAGTGTAGTTTTGATCTGCATTTCCTTTGTGGCTGGGGATATTGGAGGTTTTTCGTGTATTTATTGGCCAGTTGCATTTCTTCTTTGGAGAACTATCTGTTCAATTAATTTTTTAACTGAATTTTTATAGTGTTTGATTTCTTGATATATATATATATATATATATATATATATATTCTGAATGTTAATTCCTATTGAATGACTAGTTTTCAAAACAGTCTTCCATTCTATAGGAATAGCATCTTATTTAATAGTTAGGTCATCTGTCATGGCAACTTAAGGGTTGACACAGGGCACTGCACTCTTATTGACTTAAGCTTTAACAAATACAGAAGTTGACCTCATTCGTATACATCATTTAAGCAAATTTTATAACTACAAGAAGCTTAGACAAAATATGTTTAAGTTAAATTATTTGTCTGAAGTGCTTTTTGTTTTCTGTTCTGAGGGCCTAGGAGTCAAACCAAAGCACATGGCAGGCATGAAGGTGGATTCCCACTTGATGTTCTGTAACTTGAGAGACAGAGGACACAGCTAATGTCTGAACAATAAAGAAATCGGGAATCTTCTGCCCATTAGCAGTACCCCACCCATTGGTTCTCTGTGTAAATACACCACAGAACGACTTTCTATACAACTATTCTTGCTTCTGAATTTATGCAGAAGAAAACAATTAGAACAAAAGAAAGGAAAAAAATTAAAGTTGCCCATGAAGTTGGATTTGGAAACTCATTCCCATTCCCCAAGTTGACAGTAGGCAGTGTATCCCACCTGTGTTCTTGTTCTGAGTTGACAGTCGACTGTGTCCCACCTGTGTTCTCATTCCTGATCTGACAGTAGGCAGTCTGTCCCACCTGCACTCTCGCTTCCTGATCAGTGAGTGTTTCATTTGTGTTTGTGGGAAACAAGAATCTTTACGTGACATGTTTTCCCTTTCCAACTCTTGTATTTGTCTTATGGCAAACAAACTGAGTGGCACGTTTTCCTATTGCCTGTATTCTCAATCCACATACATTCCTGACTCCTGTGCCTTGTGCTTCTGTCTCCTCCTCTGTGCTGAACTTTGCATATGGAAGACTGTCATTCTTCTTTTTATCTACAAATACCCATTAGCTATATTTAACAGGGAGGTTGGCGTTCCTGAATATAAAGCTGTCTCCCATTTTCTCAAAGAGAATGTCTCTCAGAATATCTTCTAGGTTCATTTGAATTTATGAGCCTTATAATGTAGATGAAATGTCACCTGTCATCCTGAGATTAAGTTTAATGTATCTAAAGTTGCACTATAAAAAAAATACTAATTTAAAGATATTAAGAGGTTTTCCTCCCCCATTCTGTTTCATGAGATTATTTTGTCCTAAACAATTCCAGCATCTTGTACCTTAGTAAAAGTACATTGTGCCTGCAATGTGTGGTCATACATACCTGTAATCCCAGCATCCAGGCGGATTGTGAGTTTGCAGCCCATCTGGGCGGCAGAAGTTTGGTGACTGCTGGGGATACTTCATGAAAGCCTGATTCAAAAAGTAAATAGGTTACGGTTAGAACCACTTCAAAGCACCAAACATGGCTGCTAACGTGTAGCATCTTTACTTATCTACAGCCACCTAGAGATAATGGAAGTCTTTTGGAAAGTGTGTATGAAAGACTGGCCCTGGAAATAGTTTCCTATCAAAATTCATAGGTCAGTGAAATGGCCAGTGTAGAAGGGTGCTTGCCACTAAACCTAACAACCTGAGATATCCCTGGGTGCCACATCATAGAAAGAGAGAACCAACTTCAACAAGTAGTCCTCTGACCTCCACACATACAACATGGTATAAACACACACAATAAATAAATAATAAATTGTAAGAAGCCTAGTGTGCTTGTACAGAGACACAAACACATACATACATAAATAAAAGTATTCTTTTTCTCTTTCTCCCTCCCCCAATCTTTCTTTCAAGTCAGGGTCCCACTATGTGGACCAGACTAGTTTCAAACTTACCAAGATTCACCTGCCTCTGTCCTACAGAAGCATGTGCCACCACACCCAGCTTAATAAAGTTTTGAAGGAAAAAAGTATCCATTCATGTAGCATTAATGTAGTGGATAAATTTATGCATACTGTGTATGTTAATACTTTGATACTTAACTGCTTTTAAGAGTGATTTTGTAATAGAATTACATTAAAACAGCATCAAGGGGTTGTACCTGCCTAGCATGTATGAATCCCTGGGTTCCATCCCCATCACTACAGAAGCCAGATTTGGTTGTCATTGCCTGCAATCCTAGCACTCGGTACGTGGAGGCAGGAGGATCAGAAGTGCTTGGTCATTCTCAGCTGCATAGAGTTCCAGGCCAGCCTGAGATATGTGAGACCCTGTTTCAAAACAAGCAAAAATAAAATAAAACACTGTCACACCACTAACAGAGAATACATGGAAGGGTTGGACTCTGTCAACTCCTTTTTAATGGAGCTATTAAATCTATGATTATTAAAACCAGCCCTGACTCAAGATAATTTTAGGCTATTATGACTTTCCAGAAATGTCTTGATTGTTCAAAAGCAGCCTGAAAATAATGAATCTGTAAGGCATTTTAATGTGACTTCCTTATTTCACTGTATTGTCATGGGATTCTGTTTCCTCCATCTTCCTTCTGTATTCCTGTGTTGGTACTGGCTCCACCCACCCCTTCAGAAACCTCTCCTGGGCTTCTGGAGTACTCCACAGAAGACTAGCTGTCTCCTGCCTTCTTCTCCCTCTCTTTATTTGATCAAATATTAATGACATGGCTGCCTTGGAGCCCTCTCATTGACTTTCTGTGGTTAATTTCTGTTAACTCTCATCCCTTTACTTTGTCTCCCCTCCTCCCACAAATACCCTCCCCCACTGTCTTCTTTCTCAGAGCTAACATTTCCTAAACTACAGAAATGTCTTGTTCCTAACTCAAACTTGAGGCACAACTGGAGTTGAAATGGGATGACTGCCTTCATCCTTAATTCAAATGTCCAGTTCTCTGGCTTTTCCCCCCTCCCCTGCCCCCCACTGCTGCTTAGTAAGGCAGAGCTGAGTGACTATTATGGCTGGGGTTCATAATCCAAGTAACATATCAAAAGCAGTGTTTCAAGTACTCTGATGGCCAGTCAGTCAGAAACTATCCCATGCCATGCTTCATATGCTGTGCTTCGTACACCAGAAGAACACACAGAACATTTAGTCAGAAATAGATTGAAACTGGCAATGCTGAATATTGAAACAAAAAGAGGCTTTTACTATTTAGTCTTTCAGTCTTTGTTTGCTTGTTTATTGGAAAGCCTGTGTGTGCCAGTCGAGTACTCTGTCACTGAGCCATACACCCTCAGTCCTTGCCATTGTCTAAAATGGGTGCCTGAATTATTATTATTTTTCTATAGGCATAAATTCTCCACAAGCTTTAAAGAAAATCCTGTCCTTGTCTGAAGAAGGGAGTTTGGAGCGTCATAGGAAGCAAGCAGAAGACACAATATCAAATGCGTCCTCACAGCTGTCATCACCCCCCACCTCACCTCAGAGCTCTCCAAGGAAAGGTAGGGCTCAGTGACTCCTGTCCCTGCTCAGGTCTACATGTTTAGTCCAGGGGGCTCAAAGAGCGGCTCACTCTAAGTTTCAGTATTGTATGCAAAGGGTCTGATGGAGTGTCACAGTGAATTTTCCTCATCTCTTTATACATTTGGAAGAATGATGCTACTTTTAACATTGTGGTTCCCCTTAACTGGCTATCAAAAGACAGGTGCTAGTGTTACAACTAGTGTGCTAGCAAGCCTGCTGACAGCACTGGAATACCACCAAACCCAAGACATTAACCTTAGAGATAAGAGGATAGGGCCCACACACTAGAAGAAATGCTCGTTTGTCTTTCTGAACTTCAGTTTTCTCACCAAGGATAGTATTTTCGAATTCCATCCATTTCCTGAACTTTCCATAGTTTTATTGTTCTTTATGGCTGAATAAAACCTCACGGTGTATGTGCATCACGTTCATTGTCCACCCTTCTGCTGGGCGCCTTGCGTATCCGTGGCATTGCGAATAGAGCTCCAGTAGACGTACATGTGCACATACCTTGTAGGTTGGAGTCGTGGCTATTTGCTAGAAGTGTAGCTGGGTCATTGATAATTCTGGTTTTAGGTTTTTTGAGGGACCTCTACACTGACTTTCATAGTGGCTGCACAGTTAACATTTCCCAAGGCCATGAAGAGGGACTCTCCTTCCCCCATATGATCATGAGCCTTTGTTGTCACTGGTTTTCTCGATGACATTCTGACAGTGGTGCCTTAAATATTTCCCTCATGGCTAAGAATGCCGGAATTTAAACTTTTTACTGGTCTTCTTTTGAATGCTATGTGTTCAGCTGAGTGGCTTGTTTATTGGTGGCCATTGTCGTTTGGAACGTTTCATCTTTCCAGTTATGTATATAGTCTAGATATCAACCCTTGTCTGAGATAGAATTGGCAAAGGTTTTTTTCCCATTCCATAGGCTGTGTTCATTCAGTGGGTAGTTTTTATTGTTATGGAGAAGTTCATAATCCCATTTGTCAGTTCTTGGAGCTGTTTCTGGTGCTATGTGACTACTAGCCTGGACCTATATCTTGAATTTGTTTCCTCAAGCAGTTTAATCATTTTAGGTATTAAATTGAGTCTTTGGTGAACTTGGGATAGACTTTCATGTAGGAGGAGAGATGGGGACCCAATTTCATTCTCTGTAGGTGGAAGTACTAACATGTCTTCTTTGCTCTTCTCATCCTTGGCGTATGTTTTTAACACTGTTGTCAAAAATAAGGTCGCTGTAATTGTGTGGGTTTGTTTCTGGGCACTCCCTTTTGTTCCATTGATCTTCATGTCTCTTTTTATGCAGTACTGTGCTGTGGTGTCACCGTGACTCTAAGATAGTTTGAGATCAGATATGACAGTGCTCTGAGCAGTATTTATTCTGCTTAGAATTACTTTGACTCTCTTGGTCTTTTGTGTCTCTATGGGATTTTAGGATCTTTTTTTTCCAGTTCTGTGAAAAGTGTGACCTTGAATTTTAACAAATATCATTTCAGTGTCTTAAAAGTTTGCCTTGTACTAGTCTCTTACCTTCTTTGTTAGGTTTATCCTTGGACAGTTTCACTGTGTCTTGGTGCTGTTATTAATGGGATATTGTTCCTAATTTTCTTCTCCGTAGCTCACTATTAGTATATTAAAAAGTGCAAGCCTTTTGTATGTTGATTTATATCTTGTACTAGATTGAAAGTGTTTATCAAATCTGTAGGGTTTTCAAGACTTCTACAAATATAGTTTGTTCATTCCCTTGGGGTGCTGCAGCAGGTTCCCCCACTGGCCTGCTGGGTCCCTGTGTCTCCTGCCTGCAGTAGCTGGCATGGGGTGATGAGACCCCTCAGCTTCTAGGCCCCTTTCCATACTTCTGTTGTCCCCAGTCTGTGTGCTGAGGTCCTTTGCCACACTTTGGTCCTTGTTCTGCTGACAGTCTGGTTGATGCTTCTGCAGGCAGCAGCACAGGTGAGCACACAGTGGGCGTTGTTATCTCTCAGCGTCAGACTCCTTCCTAGACATCTTTTCTGGTTAATTGTCCAGGCTTCACTATGCTACACTTGACTCTTGCGATACTGAGTTCAGCCTCTTCCCTGATATTTCTTTTAGATATAGACAGCAGTTACTTATATTTAAAACCTTTTGGTTTTTGAGTGGAGAATATTTTGTGATTTTTTTTTTAAATTATTATTTAAAACAAAAAATCTATGAGGCTTGCCTGGTCCAGAACTGATCATGTAGACCAGCCTGGCCCCAGGCTTGCAGCAATCTTCCTGCCTCTGCCTCCTGAGCCCTAGATTAACAGTCATGTGCTACCACTGCTGGGCAACTTTTTAAAATATTTTATTTATTTATTTATTTATTTATTTATTTATTTATTTATTTATTTAATTTTTCTCTCATTTTACAACCTGACCACAATTTCCCCAGTGTCCACAACCCACCCACCACATATCTATACCCCCTTTTTTATATTTATTTATTTATTTATTTATTTATTTTGGTTTTTCGAGACAGGGTTTCTCTGTGTAGCCCTGGCTGTCCTGGAACTCACTCTGTAGACCAGGCTGGCCTCAAACTCAAAAATCCGCCTGCCTCTGCCTCCCAGGTGCTGGGATTAAAGGCGTGCGCCACCACTGCCCGGCGTAAGAATTGTTTTTATATAAAATTTTTTCTAATTAAATTGAAATGTATGCCACAGTAATATATAAAAGAGGCCTTGAGAATGTGAAACATTAATGTTCCTTATTTTGTTCATTATACAGATATGAGTCTTGATTGCCTTTCTTGTTTTCAAAAGACTGCATTTATCTTTTGGTTGATATTCTCTCAGATTAAAATAGCTGAGATAATTTCTTTCCACAGTTCCCCATGTTGCTCCCTCCCTTTGCTGGCCTATCAGTTGCATGTTTGTCAACCAGGAATACAGGAGACTGTTTTTCCTTACAGTGTGAAAGAGGCTAAGAGTTTAGTGACAGAGCAGAGTCAGCCTAACCATAGCTTTCCATACATGTGCATACAGTGGTTCCAGGGCTCACTGAGTGCATGCAGGAGTTCTTTTCTGCTATGTGGCAGTGGAAGTCAGCTGAGGTCTGCTGGCTCCTGGCAGTTTTCTCTTTGAATTGAGAACAGGAACAAGAATAACAGTGTTCCCGGAAGTTCTAGGATAGGTAGGGCTTGTAGAACCAAGCCTACTGGGAAAGCTAGTTGACTTGCTATCTAAGAAAATGGAAGAATGCCTCCAAGCATCAGGCATTGGGGCAGACTTGGTGAGGAGAGATTTAACCTTGTCTGTTGGAACTTGCAGTGTGATTTATTAAAAGACATACCATAAATAACCATGTTAAACCTTATCAAGACCTGTGTGGCTTTTGAAATATAAATCAGGGTCTGTATGGACTGAAATGACAGAATTTAACATTTGCATGCCCTCCGGTGTTGTCGTATTTGTTTTGTAAGTGGCATTGGAAAAAATTACACGACAGTAGGTGTAGTCGTGCATGCCCCTAATCCCAGCACTGAGGTTGGTAAACAGAAAGATTGGGAGGTGCTATCCTGGGCTAAAAGAGGAGAAATTTACATTGTGTGTGATTATCTAGTTGTGTGTGATTATCAGCTTTATATTATTATGGAAATTTTAAAATTGAGTGCTGAGAAAGATGGAGGAGTTTTTCATTAAATACATAAAATTGTGATGGCAAGTTTCTCCTCTCCCTGAACCTTGTGACTATCAAAATTATTTTTAAGAACAGCTGAGAGTTACGAGTTCTCTTAGAACAGGAAATGAACGTCTATCGAGCCAGTGCAGGACTGAGGAAATGCATGCTACATCCTTCAAAACAACTCTCTTGTAGGCCATTTAACTAATACATTATTAATGCTGAAAAAATAAATGACAAAAATCCAAAAGTATCTTCTTCATGTCTTAGCTTTGTCATCTTTGTGCCCACTTAAACTCTAAGAACGTGTGGATACTTCCTGTTGAACTTCCGTGCCACTCTCTAAAAGTCAAAACATCTATTCAAAATGAGACACTCAGACAAGTGTGGTGGCACACACCTTTAATCCCAGCACTAGGGATACAGAGGCAGGTAGATCTGAGTTCAGGGCCAGTCTGGCCTACAGAGCAAGTTCTAAGACAGCCAGGACTACACAGAGAAACCCTATCTTGAAAAACAGAAAAAGAACATAAGACACTCGCCGTCTGCAGTTTGAGGGTTGGTCCACATTTCTAAGACTCACAGGTTCTTCTTGATGGAGTTTGGTTGACGAAGGTTTGGGGAGGCCAGTTTGGTTTGTCTTGTCATACTCTGCTAAGGTTGAAATTCTCGGGCATGCCAGACAAGTGCTCAGTCTTGAGCTGTGCTCAGCTGGGCTTACCAACAGCAGGGTGTTTGTAGGTAAAGAAGCAAGAATCGTCAGGACACACCATAGTGTCTTCATCTTCACTGAGGGTGTGTAACAATAGTTACTTTTCTCACCATTGAATAAGCAACTTATACTTTATTAAAGTTTGAATCTCTCAGTCTTCAGGTATTTATACCTTCTTGAAAAAAAAAAAAACCCATTTCATTGTCAACTTACATTTTTTGCCCATTTGATGGACCTGTTTAATTTTTGAAGCCTAAAGTACCTAATTACTGCGTTTACATTTCTCATTCAGGTTATGCACTGGCTCTCAGTGGTACCGTGGATAATTTCTCAGATTCTGGTCACAGTGAGATTTCTTCACGATCCAGTATTGTCAGCAATTCTTCTTTTGACTCGGTGCCAGTTTCTCTGCACGATGAACGGCGCCAGAGGCATTCTGTCAGCATTGTGGAGAGCAACCTAGGTGTGGGCAGGATGGAGCGGCGGGCCCTGACAGAGCCTGATCAATACAGCTTAGGGTAAGCATCTGTGCCTTGCGTCCTTCCTCTCTTTTGTGGGACTGTGAGTAAGTGCCTGGCTATTTTTGTTGGGCAGTCTGCTTTTGTAATTGTGTTTACTCCTCCTGGTCCTCTGTGGCTCTGTGCTGCAGGAAGACTGTAACAGTGGTAGCCACAGCCCGGCTCTGTCTGAGCTGCCTGCCAGAGTACAGGATACTCTGCCGTCCTGAGCATTGTAAGGAAAGTGTAATGTTCCTTCTTTGTAGTAAGTTGTTCTCTCCCCACGTTCGCTTTGTAAAGAGACGAACGATATGGCAGATCTCTGATCCCATTCAAGGGTACTTTCTTCCTCTCTGGGTTAGAAGAAAGCCGCCTTTCTAAGGGAAAAGATTATAGGCATGGCGGCTCATGTCTGTTATCCTAACATGTAGGCTGAGGAAGAGGTTCATGAGTTGAAGGCCAGCCTAGACTTGAAACCAAGAGCCTGTCTCAAAGCATCGTAACAGCTCATCAGCAAAAGGGTGTTTATTTAACAGCCTCACATCTTCCTTTGCTGTGTTTTGCTGGATAGGTCATATGCTCCAGTGTCTGAAAGCCGAGGCCTGTATGCCACAGCGACAGTCATCTCTTCTCCTAGCACAGAGGAGCTTTCCCATGACCAAGGGGACCGTGCTTCCCTCGATGCTGCTGACAGCGGTCGTGGGAGCTGGACATCATGTTCGAGTGGTTCTCATGACAACATACAGACCATTCAGCACCAGAGAAGCTGGGAAACATTGCCATTTGGGCACACTCACTTTGACTATTCAGGGGATGCTGCAGGTATATGGGCCTCTGGAGGCCATATGGACCAAATTATGTTTTCTGATCATAGCACAAAATATAATAGACAAAATCAAAATAGAGAGAGTCTTGAACAAGCCCAATCCCGGGCCAGCTGGGCGTCTTCCACGGGCTACTGGGGAGAAGACTCAGAAGGTGACACGGGCACTATCAAGCGAAGGGGTGGGAAGGATGTCTCCGCTGAGGCAGAGAGCAGCAGCATGGTGCCTGTGACTACAGAGGAAGCCAAACCTGTCCCTATGCCTGCCCACATAGCTGTGACACCGAGCACTACAAAAGGACTCATCGGTAAGTGTGGAAATGGAATGCTAGGGTGCACCTGCACTATGGGTGTCACCTAACTACTGTGAAACTGGGTAACTACTGTGGAAACCGGGTCCTCTCTCAGTTCTCCATTGCTGCATATGGTTCCAGCTCAATGGTGTTGTCAGAGCTGAAGTGACTCGGCCTTGTGGTCAGAGATGTGCAATTAAACATTCAGTAAAGATTAGCCCTCAGCCTACAACCAATAGGTTCTTGGTATGGCTGTTACATAGTTTAGTTTTTTCACTTTACCTGAAAATTATTAAGATAGATATCTATATTCTTCACAGAGTGATTTCCTTTCATTGAAACTTACAAGAATGGTTTATTATTTTCTTGTCCCCTTGAATTGTGTTAAGAACTCTATATCCTTTGTATATTAAAACCTTTTTCATTGACTTTTGTTATACAGACACATTGTTTTTCTATTAAACAAATTCTTTGTGCATTCTAGAATAAGGAGTAAAGAGTTTAGAAATGAGTGAAGTCTGGGGAAAGGGGTGACAGTCAGAGCCAGAATCCCTGTCCTGACACTTCAGACACCCTGCTATGCTTGCTCATCCTTAAAGTGGGCTTCATAATTTTACCTTCTAAAAAAAACGATATATTTATTTTTATTTTAGGAGCATATGTGTTTTGCCAACATATGTCTGTGTGAGAGTGTCTGATCCCCTGTGATCTGCTATGTGGGTGCCGGGAATTGAATCCGGGCCCTTTGTAAGAGCAGACAGTGATATTAATCACTGAGCTATCTCTCTAGCCCCCATAATTTTATCCTAATAGGGTTAGTGTGAGGATGGAAGAGGTCTTGACAATATCAGCAGTACCTGAAAGTGCTGGTGCTCTCTGGTATAAAGAATGGTGTGCTCCCGAGTCCCAAAGTGCTATTCCCTGCAGCATGCATGAATGTCTGTCTACTAAAACTGCAGTGTAGATTGTGAGGTACGGAGAAACCCTTCTAGAATACAACCATGTCACACATCACTTGTATTCATGAGGAGATAGTTCTGTGGCCAGATAAAAGGTGAGGTGTGGATGCCAAATTTAATATGCCTTAAAGTTGAGTAAGGAAGTTCAATTCATGACTCTTCAGCTGATTGTTTTGAAACATTTTCTGTTAACAAACTAATTCTTAGAATTTTTATTGCTGAAGAGGAAAGAAAAATTATTTCTAGTTCCTAAGAGAAATCAAGAAAAGAAAACTTGAATTGTAGTCGGTTTCACAAGCTTCTGGTTACAGGTCACAGATTAATAGTTTTTCGTTATAGAAATCATAAGCTTTCAGGAAAGCAAATGCCATTTTGGTTTCCAGGACTTTGTACGTTGTTATCCTGAGCCAGTCTTCTGATTTTACTTTAATTTACTGTTTTCCATCATGAAACCTTGAGAGCTGGAGCAATATAGAACTGGTTCTCCATTTGATATTACTGGGAAATGCCCAGCAAACATGAACTGTATCCCTCTTCAGGTACAGGAAGAGAAGAGGAAAAGAGGATTTTTACCTTGCACTGATGTGTTCCAGGCATGTTCCTGGTCCCTCTTGTGCCTCGTTTTGCTTTAATCTTCACAATAGGGATACGGGTTAGGTGGCCAATAGTTTTAACGTTAACTATTTTTAGATGAATTCCCACGGTTTGCAGAAGTAGCTTTGTTCAGCAGTTATAACACTACACAGAAATTACCTGGTGAGTATTTGCTACATGTCTATGCTGTTTCGCAGCTTGAAAGGCCTTGTACCTGACACCCTGCCTTGTCTTTGCAGCACGGAAGGAAGGCAGGTACCGGGAGCCACCTCCCACACCTCCAGGCTACGTGGGCATCCCCATCGCTGATTTCCCAGAAGGGCCTTGCCACCCAGCCAGGAAGCCCCCGGATTACAACGTGGCCCTGCAGAGATCCCGCATGGTGGCACGGCCCACCGAGGCCCCAGCACCAGGCCAGACGCCGCCTGCAGCCACAGCCAGCCGGCCGGGCAGCAAGCCGCAGTGGCACAAGCCCAGCGATGCAGACCCACGCCTCGCGCCGTTCCAGCCGCAGGGCTTTGCCGGAGCGGAGGAGGACGGTAGGCTACCCCCACATCCCACCCGGGCTCCTGGGGTAACCCACTAGGAGCTTGGAAGAATGGGGGCAGTAGCTCCAGGAGTTTTAACTGCATGCTGTAGAGGACTTTTTTATTTTATTTTTCCTCTTGCGAGAGGAAGAACTTTTCTTTCAATGGTTTAAGAACTGCTTGCTTGTAAGAAGATATGGACTTAACCTCCACCAGCCCCTACCTGGTGCTATGGGACCTAGGGGATGCTAATTCTACCTGTGACATGGATAGCCTGGATTTCCATCACAATACTGAGTTAAAGCTGAAGCTTGTTTGTGACTCTGTTTTAAGGATAAGAGTGAGAATCTCTGGTTGTTGCTCATTTCAAGAATTCAGAGAAACATCTTCACCTTTTAAGCACTGCTGGTTACGTTTCCAGTAGAAACATTGCAATTGGCAACTTAGTAGGTAGAAAGTGGCTTAGAAATGACAGAAGTAAAAAACTGTGCAGTGTAGCGCTCTTGGCCTTTCTACAGATGTTCCTGCCACCACTGGGTTGAGGGCAAGGAGATCCTGTTCCTCACTCTCTTTTTAAGTGTTCAGGGTAGTTTACTTTATTATACAACCATTGTAGCAAAGTCTAAACATAATAAGTGGGAATTACAGTCGTCCAGTTATAGATAAATAAATATTGACATTTTTGTATATTCTGGAATTTTTTTTAAATGAAGATTTATTTATTTATTTTATGCATGTGGGTACACTGTAGCTGTCTTCAGACACACCAGAAGAGGGTGTCAGGTCCCATTATAGAGAGTTGTGAGCCACCATGTGGTTGCTGGGAATTGAACTCAGGACCTCTGGGAAAGCAGTCAGTGCTCTTAATCTCTGAGACATTTCTCCAGCCCTCCTGTTTTGTTTTTTTTTTTTTTTTTATTAATTTTTATTTTATGTGGGTATGAGTGCTTGCCTCTGTGTGTGTGTGTGTGTGTGTGTGTGTGTGTGTGTGTGTGTGTGTGCGTGCGCGCGCACGCGCGCGCATGCATATGCATGCCTTTTGCCTGTGGAGGCTAGTTCAAATAAGAACACATTTGATTCTCTGGAACAGTCGAAAAAGGTTGTGACCTCCCATGTGGGTTCTCAGAAAGTCTTCTTGGGAAGAGGACTCCTAGACTTCTTATGTTATAACTGTATTGTTAAAAACCAAAGGTTCTGTGGCTAAGAGCTCTTGTTTCTTAACTAGAGGATCCATCAGAGTCCAGCTCCCAGCACTCATGTGGACATCTTACAGCCCCCTGTAACTCTAGCTACAGGAGATCCAACACACTCTACTGGCCTCTGGCTCTTGTGTGTGTGTGTGTGTGTGTGTGTGTGTACACATACAAAATTGAAAAAGCTAACGTTTTTAAAGGAAGGCCTGGAGAGATGGCTCTGTAGGTAAGAGTGTATCCTGCTCCTGCAGCGAAGTTTCGTTTCCATACTCACTAGGTGTGGCTCCCGACTGCCTAAAATGTTAGTGCAGGAAATTCCTTAGTTTCTTCTGGCTCCCAGGGACAGCTTTACTCACATGCATGTACCTCACACAGAAACAGGCATACATATATAAAATAAATCTTAGAAAAATACATCTTGTTTTAGAACTTAAATTTTACTAATAGCTTTCCAACCAATAAGCTTGTAATGAACATAAATTTATTTATTTATTTATTTATTTATTTATTTATTTATTTATTTATTGCTATCTTCGTTTGGTTCCTTTTTCTGCTATAGAAACATTCTGACTAAAAGCAACTTGGGGAAGGAAAGGGTTTATTATATCTTACATTCCAGGTAACAGTCTATCATTCAGGGAAGTTGAACAGGAACTGAAGCAGAGACCCTGGGGCAATACTGCTCACTGGATTACACCCAGGCTCACATTCAGCTCATATATATAGGCCAGGCCCACTCTCCTAGTGATGACACCACCTGCAGTGGGCCGGACCTTCCTGCATCAGTTAGCAATCAAGACAGTATCTAACAGGCCACCTAATGGAGGCAGCTCCTCAAGTCAGGATTTCCCCTTTCCAGGTTAGTCAAGGTGGCAACCTAGACTGGCCATCACAATGATTACTGTTTATGAGACAGTAGGCTGGACCAGCTTCAGGTACTCACTCCTGGCTCAGCTTCCTGGGTGCTGGAATTATGGACCTAAATGACTACACCCCGCTGCCTTTTTAATAGTTTGTATAAAGCAGGTATGACAGTGCACAGATTTAATCCCAGCATTTGGGAAGCAGAGGCAAGAGGATCTCTTTGAGGCCAGCCTAGTCTACATAGGGAGTTCCAGCACAGCCAAGGCTACACAGAGAAACCCTTTCTCAACCCAGCCCCAAAGATATATACATATATTTGTCTGGATATTGGGGATATTTGTTAAGATTTGCATGATGTACCCATTTTGTTGTTTTTGTTTATTTTTTGAGACAGGATTTCTCTGTACAGCCCTGGCTATCCTGGAACTTGCTCTATAGACCAGGCTGACCTCAAACTCACAGATACCTGCCTGCTTCTGTCTATTGAATACTAGAATTAAAGGCGTGCACCATTATGCTTGATGATGCATCCATTTTTAAACTTTTAGAATTATGAATAGTTGCTTGCCAAAAATATAAGAGTTTTAAGTGAGTGTCATTAAAATATGTTTTTTTTTAAACTTAAGTGAATGCGTGATAGCGCAAAAAAAATTATCTATTTGTTGATTCCTTATTTTGGTTTCTCTCCTGCTGTGTTTGCAGAAGATGAACAAGTGTCTGCTGTTTGAGGCACAGGCTCCTTGATCCAGAATGAGCCACCCAAAGGAGAGCACAAGAAGACGTCCCAAGCCTTGGAGCCTTGGCACGCACATCTGAGGATGGTGGACCAGTTTGCCTCCTTCCCTGCCTTAAAGCAGCATGGGGCTTCTTCTCCCCTTCTTCCTTTCCCCTTTGCATGTGAAATACTGTGAAGAAATTGCCCTGGCACTTTGCAGACTTGTTGCTTGAAAATGCACAGCCCAGCAGTCTCCGAACTGCTGCCTGCCACATCACGCAGTATCATTCCAGATTCCAAGGTCGGCACAAGGCGATCCCTCCAGCAGCACTTCTCCGTGCCTGGAAGGAGTTCCCAGTCCTCCGCTTAGATTTCAATCCAGTCCTAGCCCTGATCTCATCTGGAAGATGAGAAAAGCTAGCCTTTGAACTATTTGGGGTCTCTAACCCACCAAGGAAGACAAAGACTGATATGAAATCCTTTGAGTACAGTGCTTGTCCACTTGTTTACAATATCCTTTAAAAAAAATAAGTTTAAAGATTGTGTTCAGAGAGTAAATGTTATATCCATTTAATGATTACAGTATTATTTTGAACCTTAAGTAGGATTGCCAGCCTGGGTTTCTGAAAAACCAAATATGCCGGACAGGGTTTGGCCACACCAAGGGAAGACCTGGGCGGTGACCTTGTCTTCCCATGTCCTTCTGGCCATGCCCGTGAAGTGCCCTATCCCAGAAGCATCAAACATTAGCCAATTACTTAAATACCAAGACTCCTCACCTGCTCTTTCCCCAGTGGGTGAGGCTCTAGTGTAAAACTGTTTGCACATGGCCAGGGGAGAGAACTAGGACTCGTGTGTCCTGTCTGAGCCTTAGGAGGCAGGATGGTGTTATTTGAGAGTGTGTCCTGCTCAGTTACAATGGATGGCAACCCCTGTTTTTAAGTTATGTTTTTTTGTTGTTTTTGTTTTGGGGCTTTTTTTTTTTTTTTTTTGAGTTTTGTTGATTTAGGGTTTTAGAGCTTTTTGTTTTTATTTTTTTAAAAGAAACATTTATAACTGGATAGCATTGCAGTGAAGCAGCCTGGGGTGTTGGAGCGAATGCCAGCTGTTTGTACTGCTCTTTCAAGACAGCCTCCCCTTGCTGGATTGGCACCAGAGAGTATGTCTTTAAACATGATTAAAGGTCACAGACATCGTTAAATACGCCAGCCTTTGCAAAGTGGGTTAGTCACCAAAGACTGACCTGTAAGTGGTTTTGTGGACGCTGCATATGGAGAAGGCCTAAGGGTAGCGCCCGTCTGCTCATAGCTGCTGTTAGCCCAAGAATGACTGAAAATGACCCTGCCGGTCTATTCTTGTGTTGTTTTTGCACAGACTCCGGAAAAGTGAAGGCTGCCAATCCGAGTAGTACTCAGATGTGAGGGGCTGCTGATCTTGGATTTTTCCATTAAATTCAGCTGATCATATTGATCAGTAGATAAACGTAAATAGCTTCAAATTTTAAAGGTCGAATTGCAGTGTTTTTTCACTGTGTCAAACAATGTCAGTGCTTTATTTAATAATTCTCTTCTATGTCATGGCGTTTGTCTACTTCTGTATCACATTGTCACTTACGCATTTGTAATTTTCCATGTAATATGCATTATTGCCAGTTTTACTCTATAGGCTATGGACCTCATGTGCATATAGAAAGACAAAACTCTAGCTCTACCACAAATTGCACAGATGTTATCTAAACATTAAGTAATTGTAGAACATAGGACTGCTAATCTCAGTTCGCTCTGTGATGTCAAGTGCAGAATGTAAAATTAACTGGTGATTTCCTCATACTTTTGATACCACTTGTACCTGTATGTCTTTTAGAAAGACATTGGTGGAGTCTGTATCCCTTTTGTATTTTTAATACAATAATTGTACATATTGGTTATATTTTTGTTGAAGATGGTAGAAATGTACTATGTTTATGCTTCTACATCCAGTTTGTACAAGCTGGAGAATAAATAAATATAACATAAAGCCTTGTCTACATTTTTAATGAATGGTGCATGCTTTTTACTACTGAAATGAAGCAGAAGTTGCAATACAGGATTGGGCCTCAGGAGGCTCAGAGTAAGCCTCTTGCTTGGGAGAAACTGAGTGACAGTCTGTTTCCTTTTCTTGGCTCTTTATTGAAATTAATATTAAAATTAATATTAATGTTAGCACCAATTAAGCCATATTCAGTTCTTCCTGTTTCTTGAGGCTCAGCACAGCATTTGTCTCCTCTGTACCTTTTCCCAATGTAAATCTCTATAAGGACATCATGGCATCTTTTTCACTAAGAGAACAGTTGGGCTGTTCATTGTAGACATCCAGCTACATGACACTCTTTGGTCTGTGACTTGTTTTGTTTTTGTTGCTGGAGTTGAACCCAGAGATCTGTGCCCACTGAGTAAGCTTAGTCTAACTGTTAAAGTCTGAGTAATAGTATTTCAGTCCACAAAAGGAGCATTTATATTTTAATAAGTAAAAAATCAGTTAAGTAGCTACCTGCTTAAATACATTTTGAGAGCAAAGATTCTTCCTTCAGGCAGATATAAATAAAAGTCTAAGAAGGTGGACTGAATGCCTGGAGATTGAGAGGCCGGGAACTGAAAAGAGGTATGGGAGGGCGGCCCTCCCACTCACCAACTCCTGCTAACTATCAAAATGGTTCAGAGACATGAAGAAAAGGAAAGGTTGTCCTAGCGACTTCACTTGTTTCAGAGAGTGTTCTCCTCATCGCCTTTTGTTTTCTGCAAAAAAAAAAAAAAAAAAAAACAAAAAAAAACAAAACAAAAAAACAAACAAAAAAAAAGTTATTTGTAGCTGCTTTCCTTGTCTTATTACCCTTCCACACTCTTAAGTAAGCAACCATTATAGCCAAACAGCCATGTGTAGGACTTCAAGCAGTAAGTACCAACCAGATACAACCAGTAAGGGGAACAGTTTCCATGTACGTGTGAATAATATAACTGCCGTTTACTGCTCTAGTTGGCAGCGTTAACCTACGGGAGGGGGACCTGAAAATGAGTCGCCCTAAGGTTGCGTGCAACAGCCAACTTTATTCAGAGCATCTTTATAAAGACAGTTAATACTCTGAGGGTTAAGAATCACATGAGGTGCCGGGCGGTGGTGGCGCACGCCTTTAATCCTAGCACTTGGGAGGCAGAGGCAGGCAGATTTCTGAGTTGGAGGCCAGCCTGGTCTACAGGGTGAGTTCCAGGACAGCCAGGGCTACACAGAGAAACCCTGTCTCGAAAAACCAAAAAAAAAAAAAAAATCACATGAGGTGTTCAATCACAAGGACAAGCCACACGTGGCAGAAATATGCTTTTCCATAGAAGCGAGTGGATAACAACAGCTGAAGAAAGCTCACTCCCATCTGCTACACTAAGGAGATACTTGAAAACACAGTCCAAGAACAACTCTGTGTTTTGAAGAAACTGAGGTCACAAGACTCTTGTCTTGTTTTCTTGGAACTTTCTCATAAGCTCGCTGGCATCTCCTCCTTTTTTTATTTTTTGATAGCAGGATACCCAGAGTGATTTTGACTTGGGATGTTCTAGATAAATCTAATTCACATTTGATGTGTGAGTATCCTATAAGCAAGCAAGCTATAAACACAACGGATAGTAGAACAGTGAAAGCATCGTGTTTAATTCTGTGCCACCAAGAAGAACGATCCAAACTATGTCTGATACTGCTAGTTACATTATTATATTGATCACAAGAATCTAGAGAATAGCTTGAAAAGAGACCCAGATGATTAGTAGTTCTTGTGTCTTGTAGAATATAATCTCATATTTGCCTTTAATAGAAATACAAGTTTTGTGATGTCCAATGCAATTGGGAAGTGATCCAAAGTCTAAGGAGAAATTAAAGTTCCTTCTCCAGATGAAGGAGCGAGTCTATTACAACCCAAGGTACCTTCTCCCCTGGTGCATAGGCTGCCACTTGGCTCTAGGTGGTCAGACTTGACTTTTGATGGTAGAGCCACATCTCCTTTTGTCATTTAGCTGGAGGCTTGCTATCTTTCTGGTGACTTCCACTGTCTCCTCACACTCTGCAAGTGTCTTTGATGACTCAGGGCTGGAGGAGTTAAAGAGGATTCCTGATGTTTCATCCTGATGTTTCAGTGGATCCGTCTGCAATGACAGATGCAAACTCCTTCCCAACTTTCCTTAACTGTAATAGATGAATCAAACAGCCAGTTCCACCTGTTGGGCTGAGGAAAAAGAAGTATACCATGAATCCCACTCATACCCTTAGATGAACCATCAATAAGATAAGTATCTATGGAATGGAGAAGGTTGGACAATTTTTGTAATTACGACTTCCATTCATGAGAGAATTCTATAGCTTAGCAGCTGGGTGATGATTTCCTATCCTTCCATGGTAATCTGCAAGTGAAATTTAAAAATTCGTAAGTTCTGTAGTGCTCTTTTAAATGTTAAGGTTAATATGACACAGCAAGGATCAATTCTATATAATTGTTGACATCACGTCCTCCCCAGACTTACTAAATTGAGCAAGAAGAGTAAGGTAAGCAGTTAATACTTTATCACCTTTGTGCTGTAAATAAATTCATCCCAAAGTTTATCCTCTTGTGCTATAATACCTATGAGAGACAATTTATTGGGGAAAATAAGTTTAAAGGCAGTGACCCACACGATAAGCAAATGCCTCTTTTAGTCTAGAATCAAATAGCTGTAGTTCTTGCCTCTAGATAATATAGTAGGCCTGTTCGACACTGCCTTTCCTCTGAGCGTTTGAAATAGAGACGATAGGGCTTATAAACATTTTGATTTTGTGGAAATTGCACCGGAAATATCAAGTGTACCTCACGAAGCCAGGGAGGAACTGCTAAGTTCTATTTTTCTGCCATGCCCTGGCTTGCCTAAGATGTAAAGGTCGTGTTTTCTTAAGCTCTCCTTATCAAAAAGTGGAGAGAATTCAGTAATAAGTTGATGAAGTTCCCCATCCCATGCTTTAGGGTCATTTCAGGTGATGGAGGATACATGGCTAACCCTCCACCAACACGGGTGGTACTGGTTTTACTTTTGATTCTGCCTGCACCCAGAAAACCTCCTTCATTGCCTCTTACCAATTTTAAGGTTTGATCACCCAGTTTCTATTCATTCAAAGAACTAGCCATCTCTTTCTTGTGGTTAATATTCTCCTTATTTCCCCAAGTATTTTAGTAACAGCCCAAGTTAATTGGCCCAATTTTGACCCAAATTTGAACAGTGTGGTTGTTTGTATATGTTTGGCCTAGGTAGTGGCACTGTTTGGAAGTGTAGCCTTGTTGGAGTAAGTGTGTCACTGTGGGTATGGGCTGTAATACCCTAGGCCTGGAAGTCAGTATTTTGCTAGTAGCCCTCAGATGGAGACGCAGAACTCTCAGCTTCTCCTGCACCATACCTGCCTAGACATTCCCATGCCCCCACCTTGATAATACTGTACTGAACCTCTCAGCCCATAAGCCAGTCCCAATTAAATGTTATCCTTACAAGAGGTGCCTTGGTCATGGTGTCTTTTCACAGCAGCAAAACCCTAGTTAAGACAGATTTTTTTTCTCCCTTATTACTGTTGCCTCTTGAATACTCTTTCAGACTCTGTCTCATACTTCATCTAAAATTCCATCTTAAAACTGGAGAGTATACTTGTGTTCCTCCTTTGCTTTAAAAAAAAAAAAAGTATACACAATAATTTCCTGCTTTCTGCTTCATTGTGCTCACTTACCTCTTTGTGTGACCACTCTCTTATCTCATAGCCAGCTTCAGGTCCCTGTTCAGGTGTTACTAATTGTGGTGTGAACTTGGGAGAGCAGGGCCTAAAAACAAGGTGAACTGAAGTCTCATGCAATAGACTTTATTGCAACTTTATTCAAAGCATCAGACAATTTATAGTCTTAGGGTTAAGAAGAGTCACCCAAATAAGTGTAGCATCACAAGAATAAGCTGCACAATGGCAAAAACATGTTTTTGCATAGAGCCATATGAATAACAACAGCTGAAGCAAAGTCACCCCTATCTGCTACACCTGGGAGGGTCACAAAAGCACATCCCAAGAACAATTACATGGATTTGAAGAAACTGAGGTCCTAGCTCTTGTCTCGTTTTCTTAGAGTTTTCTCACAAGCACCAAAAATTCCCCTCTCATGACCCCATCCTCCTTTTTCCTTCTCTCATATATTGTATTCCCCCAGTCTCTCCACCCCACCTCTCCACTCCCATAGGTCCATCACCCCTCTGTCTCCCTTTAGAAAAAAGGAAGCTTCCCAAGCAAAGCAAGCTACATTAAGACCAGGCACATACCATCACATCAAGGCTGGACAAGGCAACCCAGCAAGAGGAAAAGGGACTCACAAGTAGGCAGAAGGGTCAGGGACAGCCCCGCTCCCACTGTTACGAATTCTACAAGAACACCAAGCTATTTAACCATAACATCTGCAGAGGACCTAAGTCAGACTCCTACAGGCTCCCTGATTTTTTCGAGTCCCATGAATGGTATAGCTGGGTCTTGAAGTAAATCCATTTCCAGTTTTCTGAGAAACTACCATATTGACTTCCAAAGTGCCTATACAGGTTCACACTCCCACCGGCAGTGAAGTACTCCCCTTGCTCCACATCCTTGTCAACATAAGCTGTCACTTATGTTTCTGATCTTAGTCATTTTAATGGATGTTAAGATGGAATCTCATAGTCATTCTGTTTAGATATGTACCCTAGTTTTTAATTGGATTGTTTGGTTTGTTCATGTCTAGTTTCTTCAGTTCTTTATATATTTTGGATATTAGCCCTCCATCATATGTGAAGTTGGTCGAAATATTTCTTTATTCTGTAGCCTGCCCTTTTATTCTCAACTAGCATAGCACCATTTGTTGAAACTCCAAACTTTAGTAGTCTTGACCTTATGTGTCATCGTTAAGTGTCATCTTCACATACCTTAAGTCACTCCCTCAGACCTTTACAACTTGCATTCACAGACCTTAAATCGCTTTCTTAGATCCTCACAACTTTCAAAAACTTTAAACCCTTTCTACTTTCATCCAAGCATTTAGCATGAGGCCTAGGTGATTACCGAGAGCAGTCATTGAAAAGCAGATTCTTTTAGATAAAGGGATAGTAAAAAGGTAAAATTTTAGTTAGAAATAGCAGCCTGATAGCTTGAGTTTGATTTTTTACTTCTAAACCTTCTTTGTGAGTCAACAGGAGACCCAGTAGTTCTAGAAAAAGCAAAGCCTTGTTTTTATATATGAAATGGCCTGATCAGGCTGCTGCATCCTTATGGGGGAGGAGTTGGTTTGCTTGGTGTTGTTAAACTGAAAAAGCTACAACCAGTCATCAGTCATCATCAGAGCTCTGAGGAGGAGAAAACTGAGCAGGAAGTATGATCCAAATGGCCTCTGTATCCATTAAAATGACAGAGACGTACCTGCTACCTGCAAGGCTCTCTAGGCTCCTGCATGATGGCCTTGATGACTTTGTTGGGAACAGAAACTGTTGTCTTTGGCTGTCACACAGGGGAGCATTAAGTTGCCAGACCCAGAAGGTCTAAGAGCTTTTCTTATGGATGAGGAATTTGAGAGACTGACCAACTTTGCCTAGGCACAGAGGAGCAATCAATTATCCAATGTCCTTCTTGTTCACAATTCAGGCAAGGGTCCTGGTGGCAAGAAAGCTGAAGGCCAGCTCTTCACCCACTGGCTGGACTTACCACATCTGAAGCAAGTGCCCAGTAAAATTTGTTTTTGTCTCATCTTCTTCTTTGAAGGAGACCTTAGGGCTTCCTCTAGGCTCATGTCTATCATGGGAAGAGTTTTTTTTTTGTTTGTTTGTTTTGTTTTTTTAATTAAATGCCATATTTGGCAGATCTCTGTGGAGTTCGAGAGGCATCATCTAATCTATTAAGTATACCTGATTTTACTTGTTCTGTTTGTTTTACTAGCTTCAGGCTTAACCTTGACAGCATTTACAGAAGGTTAAATAAAATATATCCCTGTAAATGAATTACATTTGGACTTAGCATGACTATAAACATAGCTTTGAGAACATTAAAGAAATTGATCATTTATAAGGCCATTAACTTGCATGTCTTAATTATCTTTAACAGTTTACAATGAGTAGCTCTCATGAGATTAAGATTTTACCATTTCATCCATGTTAAGTTTGAGCCTTTAAAAATCTGAAGTGAGGGCTGGAGAGATGGCTCAGAGGTTAAGACCATTGGCTGCTCTTCCAAAGGTCCTGAGTTCAATTCCTGACAACCACATGATGATTTGCAACCATCTGTAATGGAATCTGATTCCCTCTTCTGGTGTGCATGAAAACAGAGCACTCATATACATAAATAAATATTTAAGGGTTTTTTATTGAAAATTTAATTGGAAATTTTTAAACCATAAGTACATCACATAGAGAGACTGGGAACTTCACAAAACCATAAATGCAGCTCACAGAGAGACAGAGAATCTTACTTTCCTGATCCTCTTATGGTGTCCCTTTATAAAATATCTCAGTTTCTTGTATGACTCCATTTTTTCCAATAGTCAAATCTTAGCAAAGTTCGAAAAGACAAAGAGCTAGACATATATCTTCAAGTTGGTTTCTGATTGCCTGAACAGATCTTATTGGTTTATAAACTTTATCAACTTAAACTTAAATAAACCTAAAGTGGTTTAGAAACTTTAGGTTGTTTGTTACCTAAAATTTTCTAGAAGCCTTGTGTTAAATACAGCAAAGAAATATATCACTTAGTTCTATTCACCTAAGTACTTTATAAGCATAGGAATTTATAAAACTTAAATATACTTTAGTCATCAAACATATATTGTTTTTTATCTAAAATTTTCACTCTCATGACAAAACTCAGCATATAAAAATTTCATCCTAATCCAAAATATTTTATAGACATGCTCTTGCCTCCCTAGTCTAAAAAGGAAATACAATGATAGGCAGAGAGCTCAGTAAGATAAAATGTTTTATGAGTGCTGCCCTTTAGTTGAATTAGACCATGTGATCATCTTAATCAAGATGGTGGTGGAATCACAGGCATGCACTCTCTTTAACTTTGTTAAAGATGGCTGCCAGCTTTATAGTTGCTTCCATCCTGGTGAGGTCATCAGCCAAGGTGAGCCCATCAGGTACACCTCCTTTTATTGCTCTTTTTTAAAAGTCTATTTTCCTAAACAAGAATTGAATCCAAGTTATATATACAGTATGCTATAGCAAACCTACTTTTTCTAAACAAGAGCTGAATCCTAGTTGCATACATACATATTGTAGCAATTTAAGATTACCTATGTAATAGTTTTTAACTATCAACCTTTCCTTACAAGTTTTGAGATAACTTTTTGTCATGGATTTTACAGATTTTTAAATCACATTCAATAAACTTAAAGATTCTGAGATAGAAGAGTTAACAATAGCTCTACAAATCTTGAGACAAAGTTTATAGTTTAGAAAAACTTTTAGAGATATAAGAGAGGAGACTATTTAGAGTGTTGACTAAAATCATTCTTACAATTTCAGTCCTTATCATGCACTGTTTGCAATACTCAATAATGCAAGACATTCCAGGTTTGCCAAGATTGTCTTGTGACTAAAATCATGCAAAGGGCATATAACTCCGTCAGAATAAACAGCTCTATAAATTACAGAAAACAATCGCTATTTTCTACAATAATTTCTTCAAGGTCTAACTACTTCCAGAAACAACAATTTCATTCTGATCTTTACATTATATATAATGACTCTAATTGATTTCCTATTACAGGAGATAATAGTCATATTGTTACAAGTATTATTTCTGATGTATGTGGCTAATATAAGAATAAATATCAGTCAGTCAGTTAAATGACTGTAAACCATTGTGGTATATTTTCCTGTGTATGGTAGTTTATCTTTTTTTCTATTATATAATTGTTCTTTCCTTTCATTCTTTTTGTTTGCTTTCTTCTCTGTCCACTCATTCCTTCTTTAAGATTCTTACCTAATTTCTTCTTGCTTCTAATAATATTTGGTCATATTCTTCTGTCTTGCTTTGTTTTATTTGAAGCAGAGTCATACTATATAGCCCAGACTGTCTCAGATTTCCTCTGTAGTTCAAGCTTGTCTTGAACTCTTTTTTTTTTTAAAAATATTTATGTCTATTTTATATGCATTGGTTTTTTGCCTACATGTATGTCTGTGGATGTATGTCAGATCTTGGAGTTACAGACAGTTGTGAACTGCCATGTGAATGTTGAGAATGGAACCTGGGTCCTTTGGAAAAACAGCCAGTGTTCTTAACCGATATGCCATCTCTCCAGCCTGTGGTCTTGAACTCTTGATCCTTCTGTATCAGTCACCTGAGTGCTAGGATTTCATGTGTGTGCCATTGTGCTTGAATATCTGTTTGTGACCTCAATGATACTTTGCTAGCCAGTTTCAGATTACTATAAGGAAATATGTCATCCAGTTTACATAAACAAAAGATGACTATTCAAATTAGTCTGACACTAACCTGAAATTGTAAAGCAAATAAGCCCTTTCCTCCCCCTAAGCTGCCTTTGGTCAAGATATTTTATAGCACCAACAGTAATAAAGTTAGGACAGAGACACTCTCAGAAAGGGAGAGAGCTTGCCTTTCAGTGGTCAGATTAGAACCAAAGGGAATAACTCTATTTAGTATCATTTACCTTTTAACTGTGTGGTCAGCTTAAAGCCCTTGCCATTGGCTTATCTTCAACCTAATGATACAGTAACCTTGAGGTATCTTCCTGGAAACTTGGTGACCACCAGAGGCATCCTCAGCCAAAGGCTTAGGGGTTCTTACTCTGCCAAATTCTAATCAAAGTCATGAACCACTAAGGGTGAGTTTTAGAGACAAGTTCATAATAGATTCATAGGTGAGAATTTAAGAGAGAAAGATAAAGCCAGGCTGCTTAATGGAAATGGCATGGGGGTCAGCCATTTCTTAAGCAAGAAAAGGAGAGTATTAGAAAGATCAAAAAAGCCCAACGTCATACTGTAGAGGAATTTTAATCCAGCAACATGGATACTCTGACTGGAATACAGACATGCCTTAATTCTCAGGAAACAGAGGCAAGCAGATTTCTGAGTTCAAGGCCAGCATGGTACAGAGCAAGTTCTAGGTAAAGAAAAACTCAGGTCCAAGCATGGTATATATGCCTTTAATCCCAACCCTCAAGGTCAGAGACATGCAGATCTCTGACTTCAGTCAGTCAGTTGAGTTCAAAGCAGTCATTTCAGAGTTAAGCAATTTGGTTGAGTCAGTGAATTGAGAGGCCATGCATTGGAGTGGAGTTTGTGGCAGTTCAGTTTGTGGAGTTAAGAGGCAGTTTTTACAGGGACAGTGCTACAAAAACAAGTTTTAGAGAGAACAAGTTAGATACAGGTGAAGGCAGGATGAGCCAGGGAATGAAGCATCAGAAGATTAGAACAGACTGCAGAGTCAGTTTGAGGCTGAGCAGAGCAATTCAGTCAGAAGCTGAAAGAGAAGCCAGATTGAGTCAGTCAGTTTGCAAAGGCATTTGAGCTGAGTTGAACCAGCCAGCCAGAGTTCATAAAAAACTGGAAAGGGTGAGCTTGTTTGTAGTAAGTATACAAGATGACAATTACATCAGGTGAACACAAGTAACTTTTGTATTGTAGAGAAAGCATACTTAGATTCTCACCAACATAAAAAAGAAAACAGAGAAGTGGGGATAAAGGAAAACTAAGCCTTTCTGGAGAGACCAACAGAACCTCATGGCAGCTCTTAGGAATTGAGGTAGGGATGTGTTATAGTCTGACAACCCCCTCCCCCTGCCCATTTTGTTCCATGCCTGCCAGCTATTTCATATTATTGCTGTAACATGACTGCCTGTCATTGACATAGAGAAGTGACTTGGCTCAAGGACATGATGATCACATACCTTGTTTCGTTCCGTGTGTTCTAAATGTTCTGGATGAGGTTTGCTATTTTAAGAAATTCCACAAAGCTTGATAAAATGTAAACTTAGAGTTTCCTTGGTAAGTCAGTTATGTCAAGTGATGTTTTGCTCAGGCATACAGGATGCCTTGCTAAAACAGACATGTAAAAGGATGTTTTCCTGAAGCAGACAGAGGTGAAAGGATGTTTTGATATAGCAGATACATGGAAGAATTCTTGATAATGCAGTATAAATATGACCTCCACAGAAAATGGGAGGAGCATTGGTTTGGTTTGCTCTAACTTTGTTAATGACAGACATGTATTGGCTTGCCTTACATAGCGTTGTTGAGCTCCACTTGTGGTAATGCTGCCATTGAGAGAAACTTGCCAAAGAACCGCTAGTGAGGTTCCTGCAGCTTCTTTTCATTTCTACGGCCTTGGGTTCATTCGTTAGCCTTGTGGTTTCTTCAGGATTGAACTACATCTGCTGGTTCATGTGTGGTGTTTGCCTGTTGAGAGGACTGAGCTACAGTTGCTGATTTATATTTGGTGTTTGCTATGGAACTGATCTGCTCACAAAGAAGACTGGGGTCTTGTCTGTCTGTCTGTTTGTCTGTGTCCCTCTTTCTTTCTTTCTTTCTTTCATTCATGGTTTGGACTCAATTGATTTAGTCTTCATCCAGCCCATAGAAACTAGTCATTATCATACTATTTATAAATAAACTTTGATTAAGTACCAGGAATGATAGGTTTCAATATTGTAGCTGTAAGGTGAATATTGTTGATTAACATGGTGAGTTTTTTCTACTTTTTTTTTCAGTGTTTCATTGGCAGGCTACAATAATATCCCCTACCAAGGTGAAGTATTTTTCTTGACAATTCATTTCCCAACAGATTACCCCTTCAAACCACCTAAGGTAGTTGCATTTACAACAAGAATTTATCATCTAAATATTAACAGTAATGACAGCATTTGTCTTGATATTCTAAAGTTGCAGTGGTCTTCAGCACTATTTCAAAGGTACTTTTGTCCATCTGTTCTCTGTTGTGTGATCCCAATCAAGATGATCTTTTAGTGCCTGAGATTGCTCAGATCTACAAAACAGATACAGACAAGTATAACACAATAGCTCAGGAATGGACTCAGAAGTATGCAAAGTAATTAAAGAAATTATTGGATAACCTCTACAAATAAAGCCAGGCAAACTCTGAGAGAGAAAAGTCCTTTTGATTTCCATTTGACTGCTTTCTATGAGCCCGCATTTCATCTTCCCCTGTGCACATGTTTACCTGACACAGCAGTGCTGCGTCTTGTACATAATTGGAACAGTAAACTAGAAATACTGTACTTCTGTACCAACATTGCCTCCTAGCAGAGAAGTGTGCATTCGAGAAGCCAGTTCTTCAGCGTAACCTAGGTGTGAGACTAAAAGCTTTCCTTATTGACTTAATTTTGGATAATGGCAATATATGAGGGATAGTGGGTACACAGTGTGTGCTTGAAAGGGAGGAAATAGCTTCAGTGACCCATGGGAGATTGTCCTTAAGTGGGATCCATCTAATCTCAGTCATAAAAAGCAAGGTGAAGAACGTGAAGCTGTTTCTGTATTCATTTCATCCTGAAGGACCTACAATTTAGGTGAAAGCTATAACCAAAAAGATTAAACTACATGCTGTATTTTAAGGTCTATGTTTAACTGATCAACATTTAAGTGGACTGCAGCTGTTAGTACATAAAGTGTGATGGGCTTTGTTCCCAACACTTTTACATCTCCCGGCCCTTTCAGCTTTCCTCCTTTTAGCCCCTTTCTATAATCTTTGGTTTGTATGTGGTTTCTCAGTTAATACATAGCTAATAGCTCTTATTTTTCTTATGTTTTTAACTGCTTTAGGCCTATTTTGATGTAAGGGTGAAAATTTATTTGATGGAGATACTTGTGTATATTTAAAGACCCAGTTGCTCCTCTAGAGCTTGTACGTTCAAGAATGATTAATCTGTGTAATAAACTGAATACTACAGTCATTACATACAAAAAGAAGAAGAACAAGGACAAGAAGAACAAGAACAAGAAAAATAAGAATGAGAAGAAGAAGAACAAGAAGAATAGGAGCAAGAAGAAGAAAAAGAAGAACAAGAAGAAAAGGAAGAAGAAGAGCAAGAAGAAAAAGGAGAAGAAGAAGAGCAAGAAGAAAAAGAAGAATGAGAAGAACAAGAACAAGAA
>JANHMN010000001.1:72351415-72399219 GCA_030674055.1 Rhabdomys pumilio
CCCCTCGCCACCCCAAGCGGGGGCCGCGGGTGGAGTGGCCCCCGGCAACACACAAAGAAATTTCCCTTAGCATATACATTAAAAGTCAGGGTTTAGCTAGACATAATAGTGTTGAGAATTGCTCTGCCCCATGCTTGGGAGCCAAAATGTCATGGACTGCTCTGTCAATGTTGGAAGCCACACTGCCCCAGGCTGCTCCGGTCCTTGTGTCGGGGTTCAGCAAGAGAGAGAGCAAGGACAGACGTGAGGAATAGAGACCAGACAGAGTGTGATTAGTCCCAAGTCTTAAGTTCCTAGTCCCTAGGGCCTCCAAGTTCCAAGTTTTCAATTCCAAGTTCTAGTCTCGAGTCTCATCTGTCTAAATACAAGTGTCTAATAATAGTTGCCTGTCTCGAGTCTCAAGTGCCTATTACTTCTTCTGAGTTCTCTAGTCCAAGTGTCAAGTTCCTAGTTACTTTCTTCTGTCTCAAGTCTTTTGACCTTCTCCCTAGTTCCAGGTTGCTAGTCTCTTTCCCAGTTCCAAGTTCTTCTTCCAAGTTCCAGGTGCCTAATAATTTCTTCTGTCTGCCTCTTGCCTTTTATATGTCTCACTTCTAAGCCATGCCTCTAAGCCATGCCTTTAAGCCATGCCCTTAGGTCTTATCTGTAAATCACACTTTTAAGTCTCACACATCCAAGGGAAAATCCTGAGTATCTAAAACATGTTAAAGATGTTATCAGAGTGTGCTCAGCTGTTGTAGACTATTGTAAACAAGTCTCTTGTCAGGGTATATGGCTCAAGATGGCTGCAAGGATGATAGCTGCCTTCTGTAGGCTCCCCACATAGTAGAGCTTGTCTTTAATCCTAGCACATAGGAGACTGAAGATGGATGGATTCAAGGCTAACTGGTCTATATACTGAGTTTCAGATACAATACACAGTGAAATCTTGACATTAAAAAAAAAAATGTACTACAAATCCTAACCCACCTATATGCTTACTTCAGCTGTAATATTATAGGCAGCTTGGGAAAAAAGGATAAATTAAGTTACCTCATAAAAACATGAGGAGTTTTAATCTCCAATAACTGAGCTAGCTTTAGACAGACAGGCATATAATAGCATGACAAGAAGTTTCCTAGGTATATTCAGTCTTATGACATTTTGACATAGTACTATTATGTATGAAGTTCAAAGTTTTAATAGTTGCAAATACAGATTTCATAATGTTTTAGGAAAGTTTGGGTTTTATGTTGGGCTACAGGTTGAACACACCTGGCCCCTGAATTAGTCAAGAACATAGAGCAATCATGGAAGGGACTCTAACTCAAAGCACACAATGCAAAAACTAAAGAACTAAAATGAAAAAAAAAATCTATAATGATAAGTGGAAAATTCAACAATATTCATTGTTCAACATCTGATAGAAAATTAAGCTGATAATCATCGAGAAAATAGTATAACGCCCTTGACAAACAGTATCCAAATACAAAATGGCCCACACAACTGAATATACACTCTTTTTTTTCAAGTACTCATATAACACATACGATGGTAGACCTTGGCTGTAAAGCAAGGCCCATTCTACTACATTAGCAATGTACAATGAAAAAAATCACACAGTTGTATCAATTGTTGGGAAAAAGCATCTGATGCAATTAACAACCAAACTGGCTTTCTACCACCATTCTAAATACTTAAGATGATCAACTTAAAAACAAGAAACTGTCATTCTGGTTCACACTTTCAGAGGTTCCAGTCCATGATCAGTTTGCCTGATCGCTTTTGTATCTGGCAAGGCAGAACACTGTCCTGAGTCTATTGCAGAGGAAGCTGCTTATCTTGTGGTGGCCAGGAAGCCAAACAAATAGAGAGGAAAGGGCTAAGGCCTCCCTCCATACTTCTCTTGAAGGCCATATTCTCAAAGATCAACTTCCTCTCAGGAGGCCTAACTTCCTAAAGGCCCTGATACCTCCTCCCAATGCCACAGGCTGGAGATCAAGCTTTTCAAATGCAGGCCCTCAAAGATATCACAAATCCAAAGGAGAACAGACTCCCATTAGTGATAAAACTTCCAGAAAAATAGGAAGAGACTGAACTTCTTGCCTTGATGAAAAGTAGGAGATATACATGCTTTCAAAAACTGGATCAAATGTTGGGTGAGAAAATTATGATTTAAATATGAGTTGAGACCCAGTGAGAGGAGTTCAGTGCTTACTACCAAGCCTGATGACCTAAGTTCAAGCCCAGGGACCCAGATGGTAGATGGAGAAGGAAAAAGAGAAAGCCAACTCCCAGACTGTCCTCTGACTTCTGCCTGCATACCATGACTTTTGTACACACACACACACACACACACACACACACACACACACACACACACACATCTAGAGAGACCCAAGCCAAGAAGTATGCAACAAATTTCTCTTACTAAAAAAAATCCATAAAAGTAAAAAGTAAAAAGTAAAAAGTAAAAAGTAAAAAGTAAAAAGTAAAAAGTAAAAAGTAAAAAGTAAAAAGTAAAAAGTAAAAAGTAAAAAGAAGTAAAAAGTAAAAAGTTTCAGCTTAGGGGAGAAGGGAAAATTGACCAACTATGTATCAAATGAATCAGAAGTCCACACTGCTGTATGAACATGTCCATATGCAATATCTATACACACCAGCCCCTTTATTCCAACAGGTGGTTTTTCTTGCAGGAGATACAGCACTGCTACAATGTTTTTATGTTTAAATAACAGCTTTTATGAACCCCAAATTGCAAACAATTATGGATATTCCAGTCTATGCCACCCATGTAGTTAGACAGCTATAGCAGGAGTCCAATTAGACCGGTTCCAGGGGTGACTCTTAATCAGTGATTAAATAGCAAGCATGAACTGCTGAGGCCAGAAAGATCACACAAATAAGCACCCTTGCAATTGCCTTGACACCCAGCAGGGAACAGGAAAGACCTGCTTAATTAATTAGTTAATCAATCAATTAATTAATTTCGCAGTGCTGGAGATTCAGCGAGCCCATCAAGTGCTAGGCAAGTGCTCTACCACTAAGCCCCACTTCCCAATCCCCAGGGAACATTTTGTATGTCAAACCCACTTAGCTAAAAAGCAGGTGCCTATATAAACTCTTCTATATAGGAGTCATACATGATTGAAGCAGAAAAAACAGCCAACATTTAGAAACTAACACCGCACCTGAATGTTCCAGAAACTCAAGGGGCAAGAGGAGCCGGTACTGACGCTCCTCTTTAGAATTATTTTAAAGAATTTATCAAAAAAAGAAATTCAAAGTAACATTTGGATCTAATCTCTGCATTTCCTCTGACTTTCTCTTATTTATTCAATACTCATCCATTTTCTTTCTCTTGAGGAATACCTCATATAGTAACTTGCCAGCTATTCGTGAGTATGTGTCTTTGACTTTACTCATGAATCCACCACCCTCTGACTTTAGAAAATTTTGATTTTCCTTACAAAGAAGCTACCTTTCTGACTTGCTTTAATTTGATAAGCTAGCTTCTCCAGTCCCCAGGGTTGAAGAGCATGAAAGGCTAACAACTTACCCAGACTCCAAATCCACTCAGCACAGAAGTTGTCAGGAAGGAAAAGGGCTGGAGGAGGAAAAGCAGATGCCTTGGGGAGGTGGGTGGTGGCTCTGCTGAGAGCTTTGCATTTGCCACGAAGGTCTTGAGTAGCTATAAGGAAGAAATAATACGCAGTGTGATAATATTTAAGAAGAGTTTCTGTGAATTAAAAATGAGATCTATTGGACCGAGGGTATCATTTAGCTCTAGGACACAATCTGCTCAACACCTGTAAGGCCCTGGTTCAATCACTGGTACCCCTACCCCAAAGAGATCCCCTTCACATTCCCTCCTTAAATGCAAGAAAAGACACATATATCTGTGTTTGCCTTGCCACTGGGGTGCCCAAGCACCACCCACTGGCCCATTGGCAAGTCACTCAGGGGAGGCAGAACACAGTCCTAAATAGGGGTCCTCAGTCTGTATTTTCTTGGGTGGGAAACAGTCAGGTCTGGGATAGTTGCTGTGCTTCCCAGTCTCCTGTGTACCCAAGCACTGCAGGTGTTAGGCTGGGAACAGGGCCTGGGGTCTGAGTTTCCCTTTAGGACATTTACGAACCAGGCTGGAAGTCTGAAGGCAGAGCCCAGGAACTGTATGGGAATTCAGTTTGGTTCAGGATGAGTACCTAAAGTATGGAGGGGCTGGGAGAGGGAAGGCCTTCTCAGGGAGACTTAGGTGCTGCTCTTTACCATGAAGGCCTCCCCATGCCTTGATCGTTGACGGAAGAGATGGTCCTTGTGTGTCCAAATTGTCTTATTTGATGTTCGTGAATGTTAATGCACACATTTTACTTAGGGTAAACCAGGGTTTAAATACCTTTTCCTGGAAGGAATGCCCAGGAAGGAAAGCTCATGGTCTGAACACTCTGGATACCTCATTAGCATGATTTTTATGCTAAGTGACCAACTGTCATGATCTTCTCAGTGGAGTGTCATGGTTACATGTTCCAGATCAGGTAGTCTGTCAGGGAGCTGGCTCCACTCCTGCCATTCTCAATTCTGAGATTCCCCAGACAAATTGATTTTTCCAAATAAAATAAAGATGAAAACCAGACAAAGAATAGGTATCTAAATCATGGGCAAAGAGTGAACACTGCTGAGAAATTGAAGTTGAAAATTCCCAGAACCAGCCTGTGGAAATAACTTGAGAAGACACAGAAGAAAAGGTTCATCACCCCCTTTTTACCAGTTCAGTCTGTAGTTTGCAAAACAACTACCTCTATTAGATAAGCACTACTTTGTGTTTCACTGGGAAGGAGAGAAGTGCCCCAACAGCACACTTTCACCTTTGTCTTTTATCTTTTGACAGCCCAGACCCTTGTTATCTCTTCCATTTCCTCCAGTTAAACAGATTTAGTCAGGTCCGGGTCAAGACTTTTGTGTTGTGGTTTTCTTACCCGCAGAGTACCCACCAATAACAAACAGTTCTCTTAAGATCCAGCCCTAGGCTTGAGAAAAGATCATTCCTCTATTTCTACATTGTCTGAAAATCCAAAAAGAACCAATTAGCATTGTGTAGCTTGAGGAAAAAAGGGAAGGCTCTAACTTTAAGAAAGAAAAACGTGGGCCTTCAGAAACTGATACCTAGTATACATTCTACGTGATCTATATGATCTGGGGTCTGAGAGCAGAGCAGATGTATTGATTTTGTTTGGCTCCTATGCGCATCTGTTAATTCTCCCTTTACTTGGTGCTCACTCTTGGTTCCAGAAGCACAGCACATCCAAGTTGTAGCATCACTGCCCAGTGGGTGAAGAAGAAGCCGTCCTGTGATCTTGTTGGAACTTCAGGGAAGAAGATATTTTTATTTTCTGCTGAGGCTTCTAAATCCATTGATACATTAGAAACTAGATTTTTCTAGTAGCTTCCAGCTCAAAAACAGAAAACCCAACACAGAAGGCTGGGTAAGCTGCAGGACTGGAGCTAGTAAGGAATCCCTGAGGATGCAATTGAGCGTTTGCTTCCGTTTGTGATTGAACCTACCCAGGTCCTGAGAGTGTCAGTTCTGTGGGCAAGAATTTTAAAACATCTAAGCCAGTTAAGGCAGGTTACTCTGACAACCCAGAGAATTCTGATTAGTACAGGATGCTTTCTGGGAATTTGATCTACTGGCCATAGCTAGGATTGTGCCACCATTAGAAGGCAAGTGGAATTGAGGGAGCCAGGGCAAAGTACAGAGTTTCAAATCAGCAATTAAAATAGAACGGGATGCCTGACTAAAATGTGTATCTTGTCATTGGACCATATTGTGCTGTCTATGTATATAAAATAAAAATTTCAAAAGAGTGTAGACTGTTCCAATTATTCAAAATGAATTAAAGCCAGGAGTATTAGGCTGTAATAGTAACTCCGTCCTTCCTGTCCCTTTCTTCACCCCAAGATACCAGTTTCTTTATTCCCAGGATTCAAAATTGTAACTTTATATGGCAAGTGACTCTGATGAGCGTAATTAATGCTTTAAATGCATTAAATAGTTAATGGCCTCGAGATGGAGAGGTTATACTCATTGTCTTTGTAGGTCTCAAATGTGGTCGTGATGGTATTTATACAATGGAGATGAGAAGAGGCTGAGATATGGATAAAAACAGTTTGAAATGACATGGCCATAGGTGGAAAGGTCAGGGAGAAAGCCATTTCACTACTATCTGGAATGCTATAAATACCACTTTACTGGAGGACAGAGAGATGGCTCAGCAATTAGGAGCACCTGTTGCTCTTGCAGAAGACCTGGGTTTGATTCTCAGCACCTTCAGGTGGTTAACAACTACCTGTAACCCAAGTTCCAAGGTATCTGATGTCCTATTCAGACCTTGGAGGGTAACAAGAACATACATATAAGGTACATGTACACACATGCAGGCAAAACACTCCACATTAAATAAAACCAATAAATCCAATTAAAATAAAGACTGCTTTGCTATTTTGACCTTCAGAGCTGCTGGAATGAATTTGTACTGTCAGTAGATTTGTGATATTTTGTTACTGCAGTGATAGGAAACGAATATCCCACAATGAATTAAACGGCAGTTATGAAATACCAAAACATATTTTTCTTCTTGAAGCTCTAGCATCTGGAAGGAGCAAAACCATCTGCAAGTATGTCTGGGCCTTGTGTCTGATTTAGTTAAAGGAAGATTTCTAATTAGAGATTCCTCTGGGGAATTCTTGTGATTTGGGGTACTTAAAGGGGTCACTGAGTTCTAAGGATGTCATGGCATTCATGACCAGAACACCCAGTTTCCAAGAGAGACTAACAGGCAACCACAGGAAGACAAGCAGATGGAGTCCCCAGGCATCTTGGCCTGTTGATGGACAAGAAGCTAAATTTCCCTCTGGAGTTATGGGTCAGACAGAAAGAACACTACTTCCTGTCAATTGAAACATCTTTTTATAGATGGGAAAATGGGAAAGTCAACTGTGGAATACTGGAGAAAGACTTCTTCCTTTATTTACATTGGCTTTCAGGAATGTTCTTGGACTTGAGCTGCCTTTTGACCCCAGGGAAAACAGACTAGAGGACAAGCAAAGATGTCCCGAGTAGACCTTGAGATGAGTCATATGGTCTGTCCTACCATTTGAGGGACATTCTACAAGGGTACAAGAAGACTCAGGGATGGGTGAGCATCTAGGGCCTACACTCCAGCAAAGACCACTGAGGTACTGCTGTACCTTTTCAAAGCCTGTGCACTCTTCTGAAACCTTCAACAAGGGAGGGAGAAGACACTCTCAGCTCGACTTTACCTTTACAGGCTGTATTCCATTTCGGCTACCAGCCATCATATTAAAGTAACCTATCCTGAACCCGTGCAGCTCAGAACACAGACACAGTTTCCATTAGAACCTGGGGTGTTAGACAAGCCATGAGTCAGAAGGTCTCTCTTGGATCCAAGTACTTCTAGAGAGATGCTGATGGTCCAGTTGGTAGGAAATTAGCCTCTGCTCAAAATTCTTGGGTTAATCGGGACAAAATTCTCTTTTTAAGTCCTTAGGCTGTGAGCCACCGGGGAACATGGTAACCCTCAGAGGAGCTGCTGGGGTGGCCTGACTTCCTCATGGAGTAAACAATGGAGGGGGAGTATATGATTTTAACTTTCTAGTGTCACTGCAGGCTTTCCTCTGATTTAGACGTTTTCAAGGGAACAGGGTGATAAAGATGGCAATAAATGGACTGATGAACGTGATTCATGGAGTAAAGTGAAAGAAGGTCATAGTACAGGAAAGATGAATTCACATTTAAAACTAGAAGCTGGGGCTGGACTTGATGATAAAGAGTACTTGTTGCTCTAGCAGAGGACCCAAGTTCAATTCCCAGAACCCCCATGGTAGCTCACAAACATTCCCAACTCCAGTTCAAGGAGATCTGATGCATGCATCTAAGGTGAACGGTAAGGTTCCAATATCTCTTGCAAGGTTCCACTCCCAGTGACCTAACTTCCTCTCATTAGGTTTTATCTCCTAAAGGTTCCATAGCCTCCCAGTATAGGCTGGGTACTAAGCCTTCAAATGCAGGACTTAATAATCTTCTTGTTCTCTTGTTTTAAGACAGGGTTTTGCTAGGTAGCCTAGGCTGGCCCCTAACTTACAACAGTTCCTCTGTTCAGTCTCCCGAAGGCTTGGATTTAAGACGTGTGCTACCAATTTGGGAGGAGTGATCAAGATCTAACTTTTTAGTAGCAAATGTTGAATATTTCTCTTTAAAAAGAGTCCGTTTGTGGCAAGGGAGATGACTCAGTGGGTAAAGCACTGTGCCTGTAAGTGTGAAGACCTCACTTTGGATCTCCAGAACGTAGGTAAAAGCCAGGCACAGGAGTGAATATTTGAATCCCGATACTGCAAAGGAGAGATGGGAGGCAGAGCTAGGAGCATCCAATGACAGGCAGCTACCTGGGGACACACAAAGGCAACAACAAAGAGAGAAACACTCTCCATCAAGGTGCCATGCAGGGACCAGAACACAAAGTGGTCATCTAAACTACACATTCGCTACATATCTGCTTGTATTCACATGAACATGCACACACATATATACACAGACATATCACAGACACATGCATGTGCACACACACACACACACACACACACACAGATATGTCACATAGACAGATATAACTCACATTGTGGGGGGAGCTAGTTTTTATCAGGCACTCAGCTGGAAAGGCAAAGTTACTTAGATACTTTGTTTTAACCCGTATAACAACACAAAAACCGAAGTGTATTACTGATGCAAAGATATGAGAAGCCCAAGCCCTTCCAGCTGGTTGCACTCATGCAGGCTAAGTTTAGAGCTGCAAGGGGCAAAGGAGAAGTGGCACTACTCAAAACTAACAAGAGAGCAAGGCTGCTGGGACGTTTTCCCACTTTTAAAGGCCTGTCCTTAGTGGAACGAAGGCATTGGCAGTGCAAGATGGCTTCCATGCCTGGAGCACAGTGCTGGATATCCTACCCTTGGGCTTCATGGGGTCTGTCTTGCCAGTGGGGAACAAGCTTGCTGTGACATGACATCCCGAGGTTGGAGACAAGGCAGATGGCTGTGACTTCAAGGGCTTAATCTCGGGCTGCCTTAGAGTCTCCTTTCTGCTGGAGATGGAATTGCCTGATTCCCTGTGGGAATTAAGTTCTGTTTGCAGTCAAACCAATTTGAATTAATTTAGCAAGTGTCAATTTTTTCCCTCTGAACTGTGTAGAATGCAACTCTAAAATTAGACCGAGTAGTGCAGCCTCTCCCAGGCTTTTTCCAGTCTTTGCAGATGGAGATAATATCTCCTGCAGAGATGCTGTAGAGCGCTAGACAGCCCTTCCAAATCACAGTCAAGTTCATCCTGCAGACTCTGATGCAGGGAGAACCTTCCTGGGGTGGTTCACATAGACCACTGGCCTCCTTTTCCCCGAACCCTGGCTATTGCACATCCCACAGGGCTCCTGGTGGACACTATCTGCACTTGTTTTTAAGAATTGCTAAGAAATTTCTACTCCCTGGCCCCTTGAAAAAAGAGGCTGGAGGAAAGAGCTGTATTTGGATGCACCGAAGATGCTACTGTTCACCCTCTGAGAGCATTTCTGAAGCAGGCATGTGATCACTCAGGATATGCAGTGAAAGAGGTACCAGCCAGCCCGGATCCCCAGGCAGAGCATGCTGGGAAGCAGATTTAGTCCAAGCATTCGTGAGATGAGCTGTTCATACCTACCATGATTCAGCATTCACAGAGACAACACTGGAGACAGAGGTCTGGCCTGTGAGCCATGGAGATAAAGTCCCTGGGTTTAGGAGTGTATGTCACCAGTATTTTTAGGTCCTCCATACTACCCCCTCCTATCTTACTCCACCTTCTTAGTAATGTCCCATCCTCCTTTGTTTCCTAGCCACGTTCCTGGCTCTTCACTCTTTTGCATTCTTCTCCTCTCTTTTCTTGTCTGTATTCGTTCACTAAGGATTGGCACTGATATCAGGCCGTTTTTTCCCCTTTATATTTACTCTTTACAGCTGGCAGCAAGGCTGAGGTATGGGTGTGGAGAGTATACATACCTCTCTTCTTAGTCCAAACTCCACTCTCAGGGAGACTCACGCCAGCACCACAACCTTCTCAGACCTCACACAAGCTGCTCCCGTCTTCCTTTTTCACTCATTACAATGAGCTAACATAGCTCCCAAAGGAGGTTCTAATTAGAATTGCTCATCCCTGTCCCTGTCTGGATACCACCAGAATAAATCCCCTCAGCCTACAACCTATGTGACCATTGAAAGATTGTCCTATGCGGTGTGGCACTCTTGACCTAAGAGACTGCTTTACAGATCCAAGATAGGCTCAAGGGCTCATCGATATGAGGACATGAGATGAGGGGGGAGGGGAGATAGTGGTGTTCTGAAACCTAGGACAACAGGAGTCACAGTGATGCAGGATACCCTTGAAGGCTTGGAAGTCAGTGGTCACAGAGGTTGCAGACCCAGTCTCTTCCCCAAAGGCTTCGATCCAAACTCAGTGGCTCACAGCTGCTGCCAGCACCAGCAGAGATATTGACACATCTCCTTTTAATGTCTACTTCTCCTTTGAGCTTTTATCAGCATCGGATCTGCCTGCTTGCTTTTATTTTCGACACTGATCATTGGTTTTCTGGGGCTCTGTTTTCTGAGTTTGCTGTTCCTCTCTGGGGTGACTCTCTCTCTCTCTCAGCCTCTTTTCATTAAATCTTCCCCTGGTTTGCCACCTTTAAATGTTAGAGGCCTCAGAGGCTGCAGACTTCACACCCTACACTAGTTTCTCCTACATAAGCTCATTTAGCTGTAGGGCTCTAAAGAGCACATCTATGCAAACACACAAACAAAGACAACAACAAATACCCAGGTTCATTTACTCAACTTAAGAGACACCTTGGAACTCAACATCTATCTGACAGCCCATTCTTTATGGCTACTTGATTGCTAATGGGAATTCCATCTCCAGGTTTAATAAACTATGGCTGACCAATGTACAAGGTACTTCTTTGGTATACATATGTGCCCTCAAATAATTCGGTCATGGACAGGTAATGGGCCGAGTTGCAGGATATAGGCCAGGCCAGTATTGTCTTAAAATAGCTGAGAATCTGCCCAGCTGTAGTGCTCAAAGCTTGTAATAAATATAGTAAATCTTCATGTCCTTATCCAGGAGCTGGGGGTGTGCCCAAGATTATTTTCTCTAATCTGTGCTTCACTCACTTTGTAGCTAGCACTCTAGCCTTCTTTATAATTGTTATTATTATTATTATTATTATTATTATTACTATTATTTCTTTCTCTATTTCTGAAGCATTGCAAGGGTGTTTCCACTGAGAGCCTTTGTGCTTGTTTTTCCTTCATTCTTGAATACACTTTCTCTAAATCTTTCTAGTACTGTTGCAAACACATATTTTTTTGTGTTTGTTTAAAAGAAGTCCTTTCTTCAGAGAGACCTCCTAAATATTTTATACAAAATTTTAGCTAGTACTATGTCTCTAGATCTTATTCTCAATGCTTTCTTTTTTAGCATGTAGCAATTCCATGTATATATGTGTACATATATATACATATGTATATATACACATATATATGTACACATATATACATATATGTATATATATACATATGTACATATACATGTGTGTGTCTGTATATACATACATATATGTATATATAAATACATATATATATGTATTTTAAATGTTTGTTTTCTAATAGTACATAACAGCCAAAGAGGAAAGCCCTGGTCTCTCTAATTTTCTTGGCTAAAGCTATAGTGATTCCTTCACAGAAGCTTTGAGATCTTTGTCCACTTGGTATCTCTTGTCACTAGGTGATGATGTTCTGAAAACTCTTGAGGAGTCAATCACTTTTACTTAAGTGGTAGTTTTTATGGCTAATTCACTTAAAATAGTTAAACTTCATCATTGACTCTTTGCACCAGGTTTGTAAAGAGCTGTTTAAAAGCTATGTGGGGTGGTGCACAGCACACATATAGACAGGGATAGCAAAAATGTAAGGCCATTCAAGGCTACGTAGTGAGAACTTATCTCAGAAGCAAAGAAACAAGAACTAACACCAAGCTAAATACATGCTTATACAGTTCTCTGCTTCTTGTGTCAAGATCTTACTTTTGTTGTAATTTACTAAGCTGACTGACTATATCCAACTTCCTGACAGTTATTCTAAAGCACAATTTAGTCAGTTGGTGCAAAGTGAATTCTTTATCATTTTCAGGCCCATCACCAAGGAGGTTTGTGAAAGGTTATCACACCTAGGCTGTGACTGCTGAAGGCAGTCATAGTGCTTTGCAGATGAAGGCATATTCATTTGTTTTTGCATTGAATTTTGGATCTGACACTTTGTATTGTGGAAAAACCATAGGTTTTACTGTGATTAATCATATAGTTGAGTTCAGGACATACCATTCCAATGCTGTGTGATAATGGCCTATCGTTGCATATCCTTGGTATCTAACTCCAAATCTTTAAAAATGAAATAGAAATAATGCTGCATGTCTTTTCCTCGGGAGACAAGCACAAACATCTACTTGCACCAAATAAGGCACTGACAACAGACTACCCTGATTCTAGGGCAAGTTTAGCTTTGTGAACCAGTTAGTTTATAGGAACTACTTACAGAAATATGGTGACTCAGAGGTAAATGAATGTCCAAAAAACACACTTTAACAATCATGCTATCATCACTAGAGTTCCTGCATACCTCGATGACAGAGTTGTTGTATAGTTTCCTCTTTCAATAATTGTTTAAACTTATATATGCTTGGGGAGGGGCTTTACGAATCCTGTAAATTTCTTGTAATACTTGCAAGTTTCCAGCGAACTTCTTGAGTTTCCTCCATTCACCAGGGGAATACTTCAATCTGGAGGAAAAAGCTACATAATAGGGACTCTTTACTCTGATTTATACTTTCTTTCCATCCTTTCTTCTTTTAAGTTACCCGAGTCTGGGAGGAAATGATACATATGTGTAATTCTTTTCTTGTTAGGGTATTAGGTCAGAATGCCACAGAAATAGTCACTTATTCTAAGCAGTATAACTGGTTACAGTTCTCTGTAGTAGTCATTGTCTACTGTCAAAACCAAGATTTTTTTCCCTTATGATTGAAGCTTACAGCAACAGAAATCAATGGGAATAAACAAAAAATGCCCTTTAAAAAGCAGTTTGAAAAGTACATCATATTCATTGAGCCAGACAGTAGCAGTGACATCCCTACTGAGCCCTAGGACCTCCCCATCTACAAGTTCTTGCTTACAGTAGCAAACGTGAGTTTCTGCCTGTGGAGTAGGCCTCAATCAGAGAGCAGTTTTTGCATCCATAGTAGCTGTGCCATTATTGTGTCAGTTACTGTGTTTTGTTCAGTATGTTGGTCATGTATGGCAACGAGTTTATACCCTAGCAGAGCAGTTGCTGACGATCATCCTTTAACATCCTTCATAACTCTCTGGCTTAACAAAAGACCACCAGCGGGGAGAAGTTCATTTTTAGCCTGATTTCTCCACGTCCAGAAGCCAGGAATTGTGATATTTTCAGCGATAATGATTTACTATCTAGTTCTGGTATACAACCACAGCAGTGGACATAGAAGTTGACTTGCTTCTCAAAAAATATGTCAAGTGGTAACCCACACCTGACATTGGGATTTTTTTTTTATTCAATAGCATTATGGCTTCCAGGAATGCATTTTTCTCTACCACTCCCCACTGTGCTGGTACATTATTCAGGTCCAGAGCTACACTGTAAATCTGTGGATCTCTTTTTCCCTTCCATTAAATTTGCTTGGGTTCTATATTCATTGATCTCCTAATTATTGTGACAAAAATACCCGAGAAAAGAAATGTAAGGAAGAAAGGCCCATTTCATTTATGTTATTTGGAACGCTGGAGTCAATCATGACAAAAAAGGTGGTATAGCAGGAGGGTGGTACAGCTGGAAGTACAGCAGGAAGGCAGTACAGCAGGAAATACAGAAGAGAGACAGTGCAGCAGGAAGTACAGCAGGAAGGCAATGTAACAGGAACTACAGTAGAAAGACAGTACATCAGGAAGTACAGAATGGAGGGAGTACAGCAGGAAGTACAGAAGGGAGGGAGTACAGCAGGAAGTACAGAAGGGAGGCAGTGCAGCAGGAAGTACAGAAGGGAGGCAGTGCAGCAGGAAGTACAGAAGGGAGGCAGTACAGCAGGAAGTACAGAAGGAAGGGAGTACAGCAGGAAGTACAAAAGGGAGGTAGTACAGCAGGAAGTACAGAAGGGAGGCAGTGCTGCAGGAAGTACAGAAGGAAGGCAGTACATCAGGAAGTACAGAAGGGAGGCAGTACAGCAGGAAGGTGGAGCAGCAAGAATACAACAGTAAGGCAAGGGTATTGATCACATTAAATTCCCAGTCAGGAAATAGAGATTGATGAATGCTGGGACTCAGCTTGCTTACTCCTTTGTGTATAGTCTAGAGTCTCATCTTATACAATGATGTAATGTCTGCCCATCTTAATTAACCTAATTATAAAAAACCCAAAATAACAACTGCAAAAAACCCAACAAACAAACAAACAAACATCCCTTAGAAACAGGCTGGTTTCCAAGGAGATTCTACATCCTATCAATTTGACAAGTATAAACTTTACAAGTTTCAGTTTTTTGGATCCCAAGAAGGGCCAGATAGCACAGACCTAATTTGTACTATTTTTCTTTGCATTCTCCTAGCCATAAAAAATAGTAACACAGAGACACCATGTCTTTTTTTCCATTTTTTCTGAAAAAAAAAAAAAAAAAAACAAACCAACAAAACCAGAGGTTGACATGGAGGATTACATGTAGGTCTCCTCTTCATTGTAACTAACCCCTCCTTATAGACAAGTTCTTACTGCAGACACATAAGCCTCAAAGACAAAGAACTGTTGCTATCGGCCTGCTTGTGACCTGTTTTTTTCTCTCTATATATTCTGCTTTCAGTGGGAATCAGTATATATTTCCAGTCTACCAGCTGTTTTGAGTATGTTCCTGTGGACTCCAGTCATTAAGGAAGAATATTATGCAGAGGAAGATGTTCTTGCTGGGATTCCCTGCAAGAATGTTTCACTCATAGATCAGCCTTGTTTCTATGTTTTATCATCCACAGGAGGGGCTGGGGATACGGGGGTATGTTACCCCCACTAAAGAAAAGAGACACAGTACCCCACAATGCATTGGGAAAGGTAGCCATATGGCAATTGTCCCCCTTCCACTTGGATGCTTCCCACTCAGTCACATCGGCTCAGCAGCATGTCTTATCATCCTTTGCAAGATCAATGTAACTGTTATTCATCAGCTCATCTTTGGCTTTCAATGCCTGTTCATGTGCCAATTATGTAATGTGAGTTTTCTTGGGGAGACATGAAAAAGCAAATATTCCACAGGTAGGCACCGAGGCCAGAATAAAGAGATGATTCAACTAAGTCTGTCATGGTGAATCCATGAGTTTACTTACTTACTGGAGCATGGGTGGCACAGAGGCAGCTGCATCACCAAAAAGCCTACCACAGTGTGAATGACAGCTCAGGAAGGCAGCATCACTAGAGCTCCCTGAACAGCTCGAAGGCAGTTCTACCAAAGAAGAGTTTCCTCTTCCTCAACAACTGTTTATTGCTCATACACCCTCAGAGAGAAGACTTGCAGCTTCATGAGTTCTTAAAACTTTCTTATGGGCTTTGTGACGTTTCCTCTCTTATTTGCTCCCCTTATCCAAGAGGGGGATTTTTCAATCTGGACAAAATAGCTACAAGATAAATAATAATACTTTTACTGTACAAGGATATAAAAATGCTTGCCTGCCTGCACTTATGAGGAAAGCTGCTTGGGAGATGCCCCCTGTTGGTGGTGTGTATATGGGACGTAGCAGGAGCTGAAAATGGTGTCTGCATGATGAATGGATGAAACCACACACATTTTCTTTTGAGGACATATAGGTGATGGGTGTGCAGACTGAATGTGGAATTAACTAAAGAGATACTGAGCAGCTTTATTGAAGGACTCTTGCTTTTTCATCGATTTTCTCTGTGGTTCAACTCCACAATGCCATCTAAAATTTCCAGGGTTAATACTGGGGTGAGTGAAGGGAAATATCTATTTGACATAAGACCTGAATTTTCTAGGTAAAATGGAAAGGAAAAAGATGAAACATCAAACACACACACACACACACACACACACAGAGAGAGAGAGAGAGAGAGAGAGAGAGAGAGAGAGAGAGAGAGAGAGACAGACTTCCTAGTAGAAACTTAACTATATATTGGAAGAGCAACGGGGGAGTCTTTTATGACTTACTCTACAAATAGCCTTTTTAAAGTGAAATAAAAAAAGAGAGACTATTTAAAAATTTTACTTATCATCCAGATAAGTTTTCACATTGACAGAAGATCAAAACTTCAAAATGTTGGGGGGGGGGGGAATGACCAGGAGACACTGAGGATGCCCACATGACCTTCCCCCAGATACCCCACAGAGGTGGAGCAGGCTCAGCAGGATACGGACTGCTGATCTTTTTATGGCTGAATTATTAAAGTCATGTGTTGCCTCTAGACTTGACATCGATCTGAAGATGATGGGATCGTTTGTAAGAACCTGGGGATTCTGACTTGAGCAGTGACACTTTGGCTCACCTTTAAAAAAAAATAATTTCACACTTTAGGAGAGGAGTTAACCTGCCGCCAAGGGGACCAATGAGGGCAGCATGGAGGTTCTGGCTTCTTTCTGCTCATGTCACTTTGCTGTTGGATGTGGAATATTTTTTTCAAGATGAGAAAAATGTAGGCTCTAATCCTGAAGGAATAAGGCTTCGTCTCGCTGGTGTGTGTAGGAGGCTTAAAATGCCATTTGTTGGTATGGATAACTCTCTGGAAATATCTTAAGACACCCCTAGAAAATGTGGTGAGTGTTCTTTGCCTCCAAGGTTCCCCAATTATATAATTGTTCATCTTAGGAGCCATATATAGAGCGTGCATTTTTTTTTTCTTTTTTCTTTTAAAGAAGGAAAGTGAACGAAGAGCCTTAACTTTGAAGTTCTGAAGAACTCCTCAAATGTCGCCAGCTTCACATGCTGTCCTCCTCAGGATGGGAGTGCTAGAGAGTAGGCAGCCATCTGGTCCCTGTGAGCACAGCAGACAAGTGCTGAGCGCTGTGCACACAGATATATCATCTTTCTAAACCTCGAAGGGATGGGCATGGTCTGTTTCCTGATAGCCTGAAAACCTAAGATACGAGCTTAGAGCTGGTGGTGTGCTTCTAACCCCAGCCCTTGGAAGCAGAGACAGAGGGACTGTCAAGACTTTGAGAGACCAGCCTGGGGACTACAAAGTAAGATCCAGAGCAGCTGGAGTTACACTGTGAAACTGTGTTTTTAAAAGTCAGACAGGTTGGGGTACGATATCTGGGTTAGCTTGAAGTGATGGCAAGATCTCTGAATGTACTAGCACTGGGTTAAGGCATTATTGATTTATTAAATACACAGACACTCATACTGTCCCCCTTGGACCAGATGGCAAATAGACAGACTTACTATTCTCACAAAGAAAGAAAGAAAAAAAAAGACTTTAAATCCCTTCCCTGCCACTGTATTGGCTGAAATACATCCCTTAGATCCACTTCTTAGAAATGTATGGTCTTTGTTTAAAAAACAAAGTCTAATTTTAGTTTAAAATCTTTTTCTTATGTATATTTACTTTATTTTGTGTGTTGGAGTGTTTTGCCTGCATTTATACATATGTAGCTTATGTTTTCCTGCCTAGTGCCCTCAGCCGTGGGAAGAGTGTTGGCTATTCTGGAATGGGAGTTATGGATGGTTGTGAGCCATTATGTAGGTGCTGCTTTCCAAGTCTGGGTCCTCTGCAAGAGCAACAAGTGTTCTTAACCACTGAGCCATTTCTTCAGCTTCAGAAAGTATAATGCTAATGAGCACTTGTTATAAATAGCTACTAAAATAATTTATTACTTAGCCTTAAGCTGAAACTTGAACTGTTTCTTTGTATAGAATGTTTCCTCTTGGTTAAGACAAAAAAATGTAAAACTAATGTTGGAGAGTCCACGTGGCCGGTGGTCCTGCTCCATCCTCTTTGTTTCCCCAGACATAATCCTTAGTGTCATCTATAGCACTGCAACACAACACCAGCGGCAGGCGCCTTTCCCCTCTGTCCAGAACTCTTGTGAATACCACAAACTGTCCTTCCCCTTCCCCAGTCTCCAACACAAGCAAGCACTCCCTATGAACACACAGGGCAAACAGCCCTATAAAAAACGCAGCACACAGTCAACATACTTGGAAAATCCAGAAAGAAAACAGAAACCAAGGAACAAGATAACCACCTCCCAAAGATAAACTCACAAACAAGCACCTACATTTATAATCATCCCAAACGCAGATGCTTAGATGCCAACACAAGAACACAGTAACAGCCAGGGTTACCTTAACACATCATGCTCTGTGTTGTAGTAAATATTTAATCTCAAATTGGGGTTTCTACCCCGTATTTGATCATTCAGTTCCCAGACAAAAGACACAAAACTTTTATATTTATATAATCTTTTTTTGTTTTGTTTTGTTTTGTTTTGTTTTGTTTTGTTTTGTTTTTTTGAGACAGGGTTTCTCTGTGTAGCTCTGGCTGTCCTGTAACTCACTCTGTAGATCAGGCTGGCCTCAAACTCAGAAATCTGCCTGCTTCTGCCTCCCAAGTGCTGGGATTAAAGGCATGCGCCACCACCGCCCAGCATCCTTAAACAGCACCAGAACTAGGCAGATATCTACCCTCTATGCTGTTAGAATCTATTTCCCCATCAATAACTCCAAATTATAACTTGTATGTCAAGGTCACAAAGCATCGCTTGGGTCTATGTGCAGATTCTCTCATCCCAGGGGGCCAGTATTTAGCATTATAACATAAGTAAAAGATCAAACTTCAACAGCTCCAAATATTTCAACACAGCCACCACAAAAGTTATTAAAACCAAATCTATGAAGACGATTAGGTGTCCTTAAAGAGGAAATGAATAAATCTCTTAAAGAAATGCAGAAAAACACAAACAAATAATTGGAGGAAATGAATAAGTTTCTTTTTTTTCCCCCAATATTGGAAAATTATTTCTATTTTTTATTGGATATTATATTTACATTTCAGATTTTATCCCCTTACCCCATTTCCCCCAGCACCCAGGAACCTCCTATCCCATCCCTCATCCTCCTGCTTCTATGAGGATGTGCCCCCACCTATCCCCCACTCCCACTTCCCCACCTTCGGATTCCTACCCCCCTCAGTGTTCAGCCTTCATGGGACCAAGGATCTCCTCTCCCACCTATGCCTGACAAGGCCAACCTCCCCTACATATGCAGATGGAGTCATGGGTCCCTCCCTATGTGCTCCCAGGCTGGTGGTTTAGACACTGGGGATCTCTGGTTGGTTGGTATTATAGCTCTCCTCATGGGGTCACCAACCCTTTCTGCTCCTTCAGTCTTCTCTCTAACTTCTCCATTGGGAAACCCTTAATCAGATCAGTGGTTAGATGTGAACATCTGCCTCTGAATATGTCAAACTCTGGCAGACCTCTAAGGAGACAGCTATATCAGGTTCTTGTCAGCATGCACTTCCTGACATCCACATCAGCATCTACCATTGGTGACTGCACATGGGATGGATACCCATGTGGAATGGTCTCCAGATGGCCCCTCCTTCTGTTTCTATCCCACACTTTGTCTCCATATTTGTTCCCTTGAATATTTCTAAGTAGGACCGAGGCATCCACACTTGTGAGCTTCATGTGGTCTGTGAGTAGAATCTTGGCTATTTAAAGCTTTTGGGCTAATATCCACTTATCAGTAAGTAAATACTATGTGTGTTCTTTTGTGATTGGGTTATCTCACTCAAGATGATATTTTCTAGTTCCATCCATTTACCTAAGAATTTCTCGAATTCATTATTTTTAATAGCTGAGTAATACTCCATTGTGTAAATGTACCACATTTTTTGTATCCATTCCTCTGTTGAAGGACATCTAGGTTCTTTTTAGCTTCTGGCTATTATAAATAAAGCTGATATGAACATAGTGGAGCATATGTCCTTGTTATATGTTGGAGCATCTTCTGGGCATATGCCCAGGAGTGGTATAGCTGGGTCCTCAGGTAATGAATGGTATGTCCAATTTTCTAAGGAACCAACCACCAGACTGATTTCCAGAGTGGTTGTAACAGCTTGCAATCCCACCAAAGAGGAGTGTTCCTCTTTCTCCACATCCTTGCCAGCACCTACTATCACCTGAGTTTTTGATCTTAGCCATACTGACTGGTGTGAGGGTTGTTTTGATTTGCATTTCCCTGATGACCAAGGATATTGAGCATTTCTTAAGGTGTTTCTCAGCCATTTGAGTTTCTTCAGTTGAGAATTCTTTGTTTAGCTCTGTACCCCATTTTCTAATAGGGTTATTTGGTTGTCTGGAGTCTAATTTCTTGAGTGCTTTGTATATCTTGGAAATTAGCCCTTTATTGGTTGTAGGATTGGTAATGATCTTTTCCCAATCTGTTGGTTGCTGTTTTGTCTTATTGACAGTGTCCTTTGCCTTACAGAAGCTTTGTAATTTTATGAGGTCCCATTTGTCAATTCTTGATCTTAGAGCATAAGCTATTGGTGTTCTGTTCAGGAACTTTTCCCCTATGCCTAGGTATTCGAGGGTCTTCCCCACCTTCTCTTCTATTAGTTTCAGTGTATCTGGTTTTAAGTGAAGGTCTTTTATCCACTTGTATTTGAGCTTTGTACAAGGAGATAAGCATAGATCGATTTGCATTTTTCTACATGTTGACCTCCAGTTGAACCAGCACCATTTGCTGAAAATGCTGTCCTTTTTCCACTGGATGGTTTTAGCTCCTTTGTCAAAGATCAAGTGACCATAGGTATGTGGGCTCATTTCTGGGTCTTCAATTCTATTTCTTTGATCTTCCTGCCTGTATCTGTACAAATACCATGCAGTTTTTATTACTATTGCCCTGTAGTACAGTTTGAGGTCAGGGATGGTGATTCCTCCAGAAGTTCTTTTATTGTTGAGAATAGTTCTTGCTATCCTGGGTTTTTTTGTTATTCCAAATGAATTTGCAAATTGCTCTTTCTATTTCTATGAAGAATTGATTTGGAATTTTGATGGGGATTGCATTGAATCTATAGATTGCTTTTGGCAAGATGGCCATTTTTACTAAATTAATCCTGCCAATCCAGGAGCATGGGAGATCTTTCCATCTTCTGAGACTTTCTTCTATTTCTTTCTTCAGAGACTTGAAGTTCTTGTCATACAGATCTTTCACTTGCTTGGTTAGGTTCATTCTAAGATATTTTATATTATTTGTGGCTATTGTGAAGGGTGTCGTGTCCGTAATTTCTTTCTCAGTCTCTTTATCCTTTGAATAGAGAAAGGCTACTGATTTGTTTGAGTTGATTTTATATCCAGCCACTTTGCTGAAGTTGTTTATCAGGTTTAGGAGTTCTCTGGTGGAAGCTTTAGGGTCACTTAAGTATACTATCATATCATCTGCAAATAGTAAAATTTTGACTTCTTCCTTTCCTATTTGTATCCCTTTGACTTCCTTTTGTTGTGTAATTGCTCTGGCTAGGACTTCCAGTACTATGTTGAATAGGTAGGGTGAGAGTGAGCAGCCTTGTCTAGTCCCTGATCTTAGTGGGATTGCTTCAAGTTTCTCTCCATTTAGTTTGATGTTGGCTACTGACTTGCTGTATATTGCTTTTAGTATGTTTAGGTATGGACCTTGAATTCCTGATCTTTCCAAGACTTTTAACATGAAGGGATGTTGAATTTTGTCAAATGCTTTCTCAGAATCTAGTGAGATGATCATGTTTTTTTTTCTTTGAGTTTGTTTATGTAGTGAATTACATTGATAGATTTCCGAATATTGAACCATCCCTGCATTCCTGGAATAAAGCCTACTTGATCATGATGGATGATTGTTTTGATGTGTTCTTGGATTTGGTTTGTGAGAATTTTATTGAGTATTTTTACATCAATATTCACAAGAGAGATTGGTCCGTAGTTCTCTTTCTTTGTTGGGACTTTGTGAGGTTTAGGTATGAGCGTAATTGTAGCTTCATAGAACGAGTTGGGTAGTGTTCCTTCTGTTTCTGTTCTGTGGAATAGTTTGAATAGAATTGGTATTAGGTCTTCCTGGAAGGTCTGATAGAATTCTGCACTAAAACCATGTGGTCCCGGACTTTTTTTTTTTTTGGTGGGGAGACTTTTAATGACTGCTTCTATTTCTTTAGGGGTTATGGGACTGTTTAGATGGGTTATCTGCTCCTGATTTAATTTTGATACGTGGTATCTGTTTAGAAAATTGTCCATTTCATCCAGATTTTCCAATTTTGTTCAGTATATGCCTTTCTAGTAGGATCTGACGATTTTTTTAATTTGCTCAGTTTCTGTTGTTATGTCTCCCTTTTCAGTTCTGACTTTATTAATTTGAGTACTGTCTTTGTGTCCTTTGGTTAATCTGGCTAAGGGTTTATCTATCTTGTTGATATTCTCAAAAAACCACCTCCTGGTTTTGTTGATATTTTGTATAATTCTTTCTGTTTCTACTTGGTTGATTTCAACCCTGAGTTTGATTATTTCCTGCTGTCTACTCCTCTTGGATATATTTGGGTTTTTTTTTGTTCTAACGCTTTTAGGTGTGCTGTCAAGTTGTTAGTGTATGCCGTCTCCAGTTTCTTTTTTGTAGGCACTTAGAGCTATGATTTTTCCTCTTATTACTGCTTTCATGGAGTCCCACAAGTTTTGGTATGATGTATCCTCCTTTTCATTAAATTCTAAAAAGTCTTTAACTTCTTTCTTTACTTCTTCCTTGACCAAGTCATCATTGAGTAGAGCATTGTTTAGTTTCCATGTGTATGTGGGCTTTCTATTGTTTTTGTCATTATTAAAGACTAGCCTTAGTCCATGGTGGTCTGATAGGGTGCAAGGGATTATTTCAATCTTTTTGTATCTGTTGAGGCCTGTCTTGTGACCAATTATATGGTCTATTTTGGAGAAGGTACCATGAGGTGCTGAGAAAAAGCTGTATTCTTTTGTTTTAGGATGAACTGTTCTATAAATATCAGTTAAATCCATTTGGTTCATAACTGGTGTAGCCATTTTAGTATCTAACAAAATAGATTTGCAATCAAAATTAATCAAGAGATGGGGAAGGATACTACATATTCATCAAAGAAAAGTATTTCACTAAGATGACATTTTAGTTCTAAACGTCTAGGCCCCAAATGCAAGGGCACTCACTTTTGTAAAAGAAATACTATTACAACTTATATCACTCATCTGCCATAAGGTGGCGAGGGTACAGGGGTGATGTCTTCTGCCCCTGTACCCCTGAGGCAGCCAGGAAAGCAGACCTGAGAGCCTGGACGCTGGTCCTGCCCATTGCCAGCTGCAGCACTTGGGAGAGTGAGTCCAGTGGCTTGTTGGGCAGTACAGTGCAGCTGGCAGTGGGAGAATGGGTGTGGGTGAGCCAGCCCTGAAGGCATGGGAACAGAAGAGCAGACCATGCCTCCTTCTGATGGCATTGGGTGACCTAGCCAGAGCAGTGCTGGAAAGCTCACCCTGGTGGTTCAAATAAGGGAGAACCAGCAGACTGAGCAACCCAGCTATCACTCAGACCCAGATCCAAGACTTTGAGTTGGCCTGCCCCAAACTCTACATAGTCTGTGAATTGTTGGGGTGTGTGAAAGTGCCAGTCCTTTTGGTCCAAAGCTGTAGAATCTCCATGACACAGGCCAATGACAGAATAACAGGGAGGAGTCCCAGTGAGGATCCGATATTGATGGTGTGACAAGCCAGAGACCTTGAACCAGACCAGTGACTGACTGCAATCAAAGTGTGTGGACAAAGGGATATTCTGTGGGACACACTGTGGTACACTGCAGCTTCCGTAATGAGATGTTTCTATGCTTTGCTTTGTTTTGTTTTTTTGTTTGTGTTTTTGGCCTTGCTGGGTTTGTTGCAAGGTCAGAGGCTGGATACAAGGGGACAGGCAGATGAGAAGGACTGGGTGCATGACATGACACTCACAAAGAATCAATTAAAAGTTAAAAGAAAAAACCTTCAAGTCTTTTAAGAGAGAAATTGAAGAAGGTTTCAGAAGATGGAAAGATCTCCCTTGCTTATTGATTTGATAGGATTAACATAGTAAAAATGCTTTATTTGTAGTAGCCAGAAACTGGAAACAACCCAGATGTTTGTGGTGGTTTGAATATGTTTGGCCTGTGAGAAGCAGTACTGTTAGGAGGTGTGGACTTGTTGGAGGAAGTGTGTCATTGTGGAGGCAGGCTTTGAGGTCTCCTAGTGCCCAAGGTCTGCCCAGTGTGGAAGAGATCCTCCTCCTAGCTCTTGAAGAAGAGAGTCTCTTCCTGGCTGCCTTCAGATCAAGAAATAGAACTCTTGACTCCTTCAGTACTAAGTCTTCTTGTAAAAATGATATGCTTCTCCCTATGATGAAAATAGACTGAACCTCTGAAACTGTAAGCCAGCTCCAATTAAAAGCTTTCTATTACAAGAGTTGCCTTGGTCATGGTGTCTCCTCACAGCAATGAAACCCAAACTAAGAAATGTTTCTCAACCAAAGAATGGATAAAGAAGATGTGGTACATTTACATAATGGGGTGTTACTCTGCTGTTTAAAAAAAATGACATCATGAAATTTTAGGCAAATCAATGGAGCTAGAAAAAAATCATCCTGAGTGAAAGTAGCCCATACCAAAATATCCATACCAAAACAAAGACAAATATGCTACATACACACTTACAAGTGAATGATAACTGTTAAATAAATGATAAGTTTCAATCCACAATCCCAAAGAGATTTAAGTAAAGTGGAGGGCTCTATATGGACACTTGGACTTTCCTGAAAAGAGAAAATAGATTTTTTTTTCCAGGTAGACTGAAGATGGGGTGTGAATAGGAGCAGGGGAGATCAAGTGTTGGGAGAAAGGAATGGAAGGAAAAAGTGTGGGGAGAGCCAGCTGAAATTGGAGGCATTCGAGGGGCACCGTGAAAACCTAGGGCAGTGGAAACTTCTTGCAATCTATTAGGATGACCCCAGTGAAGACTCCTGATAATAGAGAAAACAGAGTCTAACCATCTTTTGTTGCCAGGCAAGTCTTCCAACGGTGGGCTAGGGCTGCATTTGGTCTAATTGTTGTCTGAAGGGGTTTCCATGGAGAGCCCTAAACAACCCAGGTTCATTCTAGGTTAGATAGTTATTCATGGAAAATTGGTATGGGCCCCATTGTGGAGAACATCCAACTAGCTCATTGAATGTAGAAGAGGTGGAGTCGATGTCTGCATGGATCCTTCACCCCCACGTTCTAGTCTCTTTGGTTAGAGAAGGTAGTTTATAGGCTATTGAAAGAGAAACATGGACATCAACCCAGCCACAAAACCTTCAGCTTACAATCTGTCTTGCCTGTAAGATGTGCCGGGGCAATGGTGGCACAGAGGAGTGGTCAAACTATGTCTGTTTTAGCTTGAGGCTCATGCCATGAAAGGGAGCACATGCTTGCCTGGCTGGCCAGGAACTGGAGACTGAAGAGCCCTGAGACCTAGTGTAGAACAAAACACACTGGCCAAACAAAACAAAACAAAACAAAACAACAAAACAATAAATAAAACAACCCAAAAGTTAGAGATTGAATGCAGGGGTTTGTATGCTATAAGCCCCTTTCATGACTGACCTGCATCCCTATCATTGTGGTTGAAAACCATTTTCAGAATGATATGGGGTGGAGACTAATGGAGAAAAATGACAAGAATGCCTTCCGTCCATCTGTTGCATCTCTCCTGCTTGCTATCTGCTTGTTGTCTGGGGTTCTGTGGCTTCTGTCTCGCTCTTTCTTTACCACGACATTTTATAATGAATGTGTCGATTGCATATTCATGCTCCACTTTCTAAGCAAAAGCTACTCTTCTTCCATATGCTCAGACTTTTTTGTGTGTGTATGTGTGCAGATGGCTCAGGTGTCTCATAGAATTTGATGGTGAAGGAATGGCGAGTGTCTGACGTCTCCATCGGCCAGAGAAATTTGCAAAGGGACATGATTAGCAATCAGCAGTTTGTCAGAAATTAAGCAGGCTGATTCAGAATTTAAAATAAGATTTTGTCATTCACTATGAACCATGCAGGAGAAGGAAGAATGCTCACTAGCTAGTAAATGGGCAAGCATCATCTCCAGGGCCTTCATGCATGAGAATAACAAGATGCTTTCAGGCACAAGGACGACATGAGGTCTTCCCGAGGGTTGCTGGTCACCAGCAGGACAGAATGGGCCTCAGTAGAAGACAAGAAACCTCATGGTACTCTACAGGGGGATGTGAACTTGACATCCCAAACTTCGTACAGTCCAAAAAGCCTGTTCAAAAGTAGGACTGATAGCGCTCATCTAAAAAGCTTGCTGACCTTTTGAATAGCAAAGCTTCAAGCACATGCTACTGCTATCAGATATCAGCGTGTGCTGTGTATGTGAAACACGGTGCGGTTGGGACTTTAAATGTCCTCAAAGGGAACCATGGATTGAAAGTTTGGTCTCCAGACTCTGGTGCTATTATTGAGGGGTATTGATGAGGTGGGGCCTAGTTTGAGAAAGCTATTAGGGAAACATCTTTCAAGGGGACATTGAAAAACCAGCCCTATCTTCTCTGTTTGTCTGCTTCCTGGCCTTTATACGGTAGATAGAGTTTCTCTGCCATTTACTCTTGTCATGAGCTATTGTAGGTCCACAGCCCCCAAACTACAGTATTAAGTAACCATGGACTGAAACTGCAGTGATGGCTCAGCAGGTAAGCGCTAACTAACTCTTAATAACCTGACTTTTTAAGGAAAGATGCAAAAGAGAAAAGCGTGCTCTACTATAAGCCCTTTATCTCTTCTAAATTGGTTATCTTAGGTATTTTGATCAAATAATGGGAATATGACTAACAAATTTATTTATTTATTTATTATTTCTTTTCATTTTTAGGATTTAGTATAGGAAAAAGATCATCTAGTATCTGACAAAGTCAGTACTTTGGTCTTCTACACAATTAACATCCTCCAAGCTTCTATGTGCTCGATTTTCCTCTGGTATTTAAATAAAAACACCTTGGGAATATTACTCAGAAGCACACTTGCTTCAGCTGGCAGTGTAGCATTCATTGACAAAAAGTCCAGAAGGGAGGCTCATGAGTATTCATGTCTTCCCTGGACGCTCAAAGAAATTTAGCAAGAAAGGGTAGGCAGCAGCTCATCTTTGGGCTAAGTCTTGGTTGGCTGTAGCACAGAGGAAGCCCCACACCCACACCACTGTTATAAGTAAGTGGACACCCACGGCATGAACACCCACGGCATGAACTCATGGCTTTTAGTTTGTCTGTGTTTCAAAAACAGTTAGGAAACAGAATCTGGTAAAAGAAAATTGATTGGTTTACAGCTTGACCAAACTGGAGAGAGAGTCTCCTACTGTCTCCTCTTTTTCTAAAGCGACCCTGCAATGTCATAGAACAGATGCAACAAGAGTCACACCATACACACAAGCTGCTGTAATCAGTGAATTAAGCTCTCAGAACTTTGACCAAGTTTCTCTTTTGGTCCCAGGGTTTTAGGTTTTTTTTCTTCCCCAGTATATGATTCCTTGGAAAAGTTTTATTCTTTAGAGACCATTGTTTTAGGATCACCTTTTTTATTGTGATTAAAGGAGTCATAAAGTGGCAATCTGAGGAGGCAAATGCTCGGGTGAGCCCCATCCTAAGCCATTTGCAGGCAGGTCTCATAGACTTCTAATACAGAAAGACAGCAGTGGTATTTCCCGTGCCGCTTTCTACAGCACATGTGCTTCCTGCTGACGTGTTTGGTGGGCCAGGGATCAAGCTGCTTGATGACTATCGGTCGTTTACATCAAGTGTTATATCTGGATTCAACCGAACGTTGCCCATGGAAGGGCAGCTAAGGAATCAGTCTGGGTACCTTTTATCTACATGTAGGAAGAGTCTGGTTTACAGCTTAGGGGAAAAGGGGAAAAACTTACTAGAAATTTTCCACTTGATTACAATCTCTCACTCAATCAATTATGGCAGAATGTCTTCACTGTAACCGCTGCTTTGCAAGTCAGATGTGAATGGAAGAGATTTGGGTCTGATAGTACTGGGTTTCCTCTTTCCTCTCTTCTGATGATGGTACCAACCTGTAGCCATGACTCAGCTTTACGAAGCAGGAAACAACAAAGTTCTGATATCAGAATACTACAGATTCCTGTTCCACAATTGGCCACGTAGAGAATCCTGCCCGTGTAACAGGGACTGCTTCGTGATGGAAATAGCCTTAATTATTCTTTAGCCCTCTGTATTTTGGAGTCTATAAGTTGCTTAATTATGGATTGTTTGAAGCAAGAGAAGAAAGATTGTTTTTTTCTATAGTCTTGGGGTCTGTGCTTGAGGCCCTGCAAATTAGACGGACAGAAGAGAGATTAATGAAAAATAAACAAGCAGAACCTCATCAACATGTGCACCAGGCTGATACGTGGTGCTCATTGAGTCAACGGACTGGTTAGAATTTGGGCTTATATAACCTTTTGTTGATGCATAGAATTTAACTGACACATGATTATGTATCAGGGTTTTTTTTTTTTTTAGAGAGAGAGACATGAGTAGATAAAAGAGAAGGACTCAGTCTTTAGCTCAGTAGCTGCCGGAAGGGAAACATAAGCAAAGATAAAGTGTAGCCCCAGAGAGCTGTTCAAATCACAGTTCACCCCAGTCTGAGATGACAAGGGCTTGAGGTTGTCTGCGGTCATCACCTTCTGTTCTTCACAGGGAGGTGGGAAGGCTAATTTTGTTGCAACTTGACACTGTTGGGAAGAGGGACTTCCCTTAAAGAATCAACTCTATTAGATAATCAACTCTATTAGATAAGATAATCAACTCTGTGGGAGATATCTAGGGGGCATATTCTAGGTAACTAATTGATGTAGCAGCCCAGGAAACTATGGGTGGTCCTCTCCAGGTAGGTGGGCCTGGGCTGTATGAAAAAGGTAGCTGAGCATGTGCCTGGAAGTCGGTGGGAAAGCTGCATTCCTCCATGGTTTCTGCTTCATGTTCCTTAAACTCCTGTGTTTTTTTTCCCAAGGATGGAGAAAATCCCAAGTCTCCAAGTTGCTTTGGACTTGGCCTTGGTGTTTATCACAGCAACAGGGAAAACAAATCAGAATGGAGGGTGGGAGTGGGAAAGGATAGCATCTTTATAACATTTATGTCCTAGTTTTCGGAAACAAGAGGGGAGAGCGCTTATCACATATCTGCTTTTTCTCAACTTTGAGTTTTCAGCTTAAAATAAATCTTATGCTAAAGTGCCATTTGTGGGATGGTATGCTCTCTGCTACCCTCTGCGACAGTGTAACAGTGAGAATCTACACTCTGGCAACACTGTAATGGTGAGAGAATCTACCCTCTGGCAACAGTGTAACAGTGAGAATCTACCCTCTGCAATAATGTAACAGTGAGGATCTAAGTAGCGCAGGCTGGAAACCAGTGATGTTTGTACACATAGTGGTATATTTGTTAAGACTTCATTTGGATGATTGACTATCTACCCCGAGGGAAGAGGCTGGCAAGTACTGAATGTGAGAATGAGTGTATTTGTTCTTCTGCTTTGAAGATTTTACCACAATCCAGTAGAGGTTAGCTCGGGCAAGAAGCAACCTTTTATAAACGAAGAAACTGAAGTGAGTCCAGGAATTCGGAGCTTCAGGAGGCAGGAAGGCCAACTATTTCTAAACTCATGAAGTTTTTCTTAAAGGTCTACTAAGGCATCTAAAACTGTAGGGCCTTTGGCAAAGATCAGATTAAGGGCGTGGCTTTCCTACTCAAATTTATTACTTCAGATAGACTTAGGGTGTGATGGTTAATTGCAATTGCCAATTTGGCAGGATCGAAATTACCTAGGGAGAGAGTTTCAATGAGGGATTGTCTAGACTAGACTGGCCTGTGGGCATGTCTGTGAGGAGGTAGGGAGACCCACCCTAAAATGTGGGTGGCACCATTCACAGGCTGGGTCCTACGCTGAAGGGAGGGATCTGAGCACAAACACTCATTGTTTGCTCCTGCTGTCTGCAGATGTGTGACCCGTGGCTCTAAACTCCTCCACAGACTTCACCATGATGGACTGTGCTTTGAGCTGTGCACTAAAAGCAAGCCTATTGGAATAATTTTTATGGAGGGTTTCTGCTCCACTCTAGCCCATATACCTCCCAAATAAAAGACACAGAAACCTGTTTTGTTTTAAATTAACAAGCTATAAGCCTAAACAGGGCAGGTTCTGACATATTCTAACCTACATTCCAACCATAGGCCCGTGTTACTTGTCAACTGAGTGCTGCTCTGTTTGCTGTGGTCCATGTGTGTCCTCAGACTGATTTTCTCTGGGCCGAATGGTCATGGTCCATTCTCATGAGCCATCCTTTCTCTCTTCTGCCCAGTCACAGGCTCTAGTCTCTTACCATCCAATCAGAGATTATTGGAAAGCATTCTTTATAGCACATTGGTCAATACAATGCTTATGTCCAGACTGCAATCTGACCTTGGGGCACAGAACTCAGCATCTGAATGCGCAGAGCACAAGACCAACTCCATCACAAGTCTTCTCTTAAGTTGCTTGTGGCAGAGTGTTTGTATATGGCATCTGTTAGTATTCTGTCTGGCAACAGGCAGGTATGCTTCTCCCCACAGTTACCTGGCAATAGCCAGGTAGGCCTGGCCCACCACAGCTGCTTACCCCCTCCTCTCTCTCTCTCTCTCTTACCCTCTTACCCTCTTACTCTTTTGCCTCTAGCTTCTCTGTCCCCTCCCCCTTCTCTTCCTCTCTCTCCATGTGGTCATGGCCCGTCTCTACTTCTTTTCTTCCTCTCTTCCGTCTTCTTCCATCTTCTTCCCCCCCACCTTTGCCCTATCTCCTGGATAAACTCCCCCCCCCCAACCGTGTGGTCTGGAGTGATCTATTCTGAGCTGCTCGGACATCTAACACGGATGTCTAACAGCATCCTTCAATCAAATGAAGGAGAGAGAACAAGGTTGAACTCAGAGGATGAAAAGAAATCAGGTTAAAGGAAACATGACTGTGGAAACAAAACTGAGCCATGGGTGCTGGACCAGACAGGAAAGATGACAGAATCTACTAAGAATTTGATTGCATTGACAATGAAGTAACAAGCTTTTAGGAAGAAGAGACATGTATTTTTTCCTTATGCCTCATAATTTAGTATCTGAGGCACCCTGTTGGATATGTTTCAATTATTCCAACAAATTCCTGTAATGATCTAACATGCCAAATGAAAAGTTTGATTTGCTTGCAGTTTTATCAGTTTCTGTCCGTGGTTGGTTGGTTCTGTTGCTCTGGGCTTGTACAAGGTGCTCACCATGGTGGATGCAGGTGGCAGGGCACAGCTGTTGAAAGTAAAAGAGATGAATGTTGTTGAAAACAAAAAAGGCCAAGGGCCAAGGTCCCACACTCTTCCTTAAGTGCACATCCCTGGTGACCTAAAGATCTCCCACACAACCTCATCTCCTAATGGTTCCATCATCTCCCAGCAGTGCCACACAGGGACCCAATTCTTTAGCACGTGTATCTTTAGGGGAAAACTTAAGTTCCAAGTTTGCACAGACTTCTGTAGTAAAAGACATAAGAAAGCAGGCTTATTAATGTGTGCAAGACATAGCTGGCAGAAAAGCCATGTTTAATGGCATAGGAACATACCAAGAAAAAGAAAAAACTAACTTTTAGGAAAGTGACCAGATGAAGGAAAAGGGTCCTAGAAAGACTCTGAGAAGGGGACTTTACAGGAAGGGAATCTGCTTGCAGATCTCCTGTGGCCATTTTCTCAGAGTCGATAAACAGCATCGTGAAGAATTAATACTTGGTCTTCAGGTGGGAAAGAATATTGGTGAGTTCCTCTTCCCCCTCTTGCTCCTCCTTCTTTTTACTGTATTTCTCACCCGCTTTCAAGTAAACAGAAAGAAGGCAAGGAGCTCTGCACTGGATTGTTTCCACCTCAATAATCCTTTGTATCTGGGGAAGAAGTTGTTTTGTTTCCTTCCCTTGCTTATAACAGTTCATTACTCAACCCTGAGCAAAGCACCAAAGTTCTGCACTTACCTTAGATGTGGCCCTGGTGGCAATAAACAAGTACCTTCTACTATGCCAATCTGGGTCTGCAGAGAATACAAGAGTTACTTTCACAGACCCAGCCAGGCAGATAAGTTTCTTTATTGACAGAATAGTTGTACAGTGCTCTTCCCAGCAGGATTAGAGAGCCCTTTGCACTAATGATCTCTGTTTTCTTCCTTTACCTTTTCTGAAAGGAAGTCTCACCTCACCGTGTGTATCTTGTTTCTGCTCTGTCATCGCACAGGGTGTGTTGTGAAGTAAAGCAGGGCAACCGGACAGTTTTAAATAATGTTTAGTTTATTAAGTACCTGAATTACAAATGTTCCCAAAGAACATCATTATTTATAACTTCCAAGCACTGGGTTGCATTTAGTCACTGGGTGGAATTTTCAACTTCTTCTTTGAAGGAAGGTTGCATTTCCTTTAGGGATTAAAAAATGCACACAGATATGAAACTGTCCAGAGAGGGGAGCTCTGGTAGAGACTACCAGTTATCTGAGATATTTCTGCTATGTATTTAACCAGAATAAAGTACGACGGAGTCCTGCCTCTCCTATAAGATTGTGTTCCCAGCCTTCTTTACAAATGTAACAAGGACTCTGCAGCTGTTATAACTCAGGGGACATGAATCTTTTGGGCCAGTCTACTCCATATTCTGTTCTTCTTTCCAAGTTACTAGAGTCTAGTGTGAAGATTGGTTCAGCTTTGGCTGTGAAGAATGATAATAGCATAAGGGATTACATTGTAAAAAAGATTAAAGGTACCCATATTCTAGAATGTATCTTCAAACTGGGCTGCTTCTGTTGGGACTATTAGCTAATATAAGTTACTTTTCTCATTGCTGGGATAAAATACCTCACCAGAAACAACTTAAAGGAGAAAGGGTTCATATTGACCAGAAGCTTGAGGGTATAATCCATCATGGCAGAGGAGTCATGGTGGCAGGAGCATGATGTGCCTGATACCCTACCTCTGAAATCAGAAAGCAGAGGCACAAATGCTGGCTTTTTCTTTGATAGCCAGTTAGCACTCTGCTCTATGGGCAGCTGCTGCCCACATACAGTTTTGGCTTCCCTCATCAGTCAAACATTCTAAAGTGTGGTGGTCTGAATAAGAATGTCCTCCATAGGCTCATATATTTCAGAGCTTACGGAGTGACCTTACTGGAGTAGGTGTGGCCTTGTTGGAGGAAGTGTATCACTGGGGATGGGCTTTGAAATTTCTGAAGCTCAACCTACTCCCAGAATTTTCTTTCTTCCTGTTGCCTGTGGATTTGGATGCAGAATTCTCAGCTACTTCTCCAGCACCATGTCTGCCTGTGTGCCACTGTGCTTCCTGCCATGGAGACAATGATCTCAACCTCTGAACCTGTAAGCCAGCCTCAGTTAAATGCTTTCCTTTATAAGAGTTGCCATAGTCATGGTGTCTCTGCACAGTAATAGAGCACTGATCACGACATAAAGGCACTTCATAAAAACAATCAGAATTATGTTATAAAATAATTTATATATTTTTTATATAAAGTTGAGCTGACATTGATGATTTGTAGGAGATACCTGTCTTGCTGCCTTAACAAATAACCCCACAGGAACATCTTAAGAAAGGAAGGGTTTATTTTGGCTCACACTCTGGGGGACCATGGCTGAGATCGTCAGTAAAGTACTTGCTGTATAAACCTGAAGATCTGAGTTTGAATCTTTAGAATCCACATACATGTTAGGTATGAGGATGTGTGTTTGTAGCCCAGAAATGAGAAACAGAGATAGAGATTAGATAGATAGATTGATAGATAGATAGATAGATAGATAGATAGATAGATAGATAGATAGATAGGTTTCAGAGGGCTCCTTGGTAAGCTATCCTATCCAAACTGGTAAGCTCCAGGTTCCCTGAAAGACTCTGTCTCAAGAAAGAAGTAAAATTGAGAGTGGTAGAGGAAAACCAATGTTGGTTTCTATCTAACCTTCACATACCGTGCACAGGCAAGCACACCCACTTGCTCACACACATACATATATCCTTTATACACATATGATGAAACGTTTTAATAGCCAATATAAAATTTTGTAATTCAATAGAATTTTACCTTATGAAGTTAGTAAGTGCTGTTTTACACAATAACTATGTTTCAATTAAAGCATTTATATGTTTATTGTCTCTTTCAAATACTTTAGAATTGCTTTAGAAGCCAAGCTATCTTTTAATCCTGAATTTAAATGTTTTAATATTTTATGAATCGTATTTAATACAGTAAAATGTCATTCTTTAGTAAGCTTTGAAATAAATTTAGGAATACCTAGGTTTGTAAGACAACATAGATTTTCAGAGCTTTTAAACACATAGTTAAAGCTATACTATACTTACAACAAATTAAGATTATCTACTTTTAGATTTTTGTTGCAAGTCATTTTATATTTTATAAATCCTGTAACAAGATTTTTTTTCTCAGCCTCAGTTTCCAGAATTAACATTTGGAAGTGTCAGATCCAAATCATCCCACCAGTCACCATTCCTAACAGCCAGCCCCAAACCATTTTACCAGGAAGCTCAAAATTAGCATTTCTGTACATTTACATTCTAATTAGGCATGATTGAGATAAAGTTCTTGCATAAGCAGCTTTTCCTCAGACCCAAATTTACTGTCATTGCTTGAATTTTAGTTAACAGTCATTTCAAAGGAAGGGAGGAAAGACAGAAGCAATAGCTCATATATATTCATGTAGTCTAAATGCCATCTCCCAACTCTCACACACAGACACACAGACACAGACACACACACACACACATGAGCACACACACACATATACACACACACACACACACACACACACACACACACACACACATGCATTTTAAATTATGTGTGCCAATGATGTGGCCAGAGGATTTTTACCCTAGGGGCAGTTAACGTTTGCCTAATGGTTTCTAGATACAAAATGACACAAAACTACATTAATTTAAAATATACTTAAATAAATTACAGTAAGCTTACAAAATACTAGTCAGCTAAATTCTTTCTAGGGGACAGCAGAGCATCACACACAGTGTTTTTCATGGGTAAACAATTCACAATAGAAATGTTACCGCCTTTCCAAATCCATGTCCACCTGAGCCCTGCAGCTCAGATGAGCCCTGAAGGACCAACATATTTCAATCTTCCTTGTCGCATAGCAGCCATCAAAATGGTTCAAGGACAAGCTAAAATTGGTCTAAAGATCTTCTACAACAAGTCCTGTCATATAAATGTGTAATGGTGTCAGTGGTTCAGCAGAAACCAAACAGCTCAAAAATCTCCAAACTATCAAGGGTTTCCCAAGGGAGAACTTAGAAGACTGAGGGAGCAGAAAGGGTTTGTAACCCCAAGAGGAAAGCAACAATACCAAACAATCCAGAGCCCCCCAGGGTCTGAACCACCAGCCCGGGAGCACATAGGGAGGGACCTACGACTCTAGTGGTATATGTAGGGGAGGACAGCCTTGCTGGGCATGGGTGGGAGAGGAGATTCTTGGTCCCATGAAAAACCAACACAGAAGCGGGGGGGAGGGTGAGGAGGGGGTAGTGGGGATTGGGGGTGGGTTCGGGCACAGCCTCATAGAAGGGATATAAGGAGGGGGGATGGGATAAGGGGTTCCTGGGTGGTGGGGGAAATGGGATAAGAGGATAAAAATTGAAATGTAAATATTATAACCAATTACATAAAAGGGGGGGGGGGAAAGTTGTTAGAACCAACATCTTTAAAAAAAAAAATGTCAGCCCTCTAGCAAAAAAAAAATTTTTTTTTCTTGATACTAAAACTTGTCCAGAGAATTGTATATTGCAGAATGCACAGCCCTGGTGTATCTACTCATCAAGCAAAATGAGAGGACCTATTCAAACCTCCAGTGTCTAGGAGTTCCATCTGGATGCAGTGAGGGCACAGCGTCGGAGGCTTATTAATTTGCTCTTCCCCCCACCCCTCTTCTGATGACTTGATGCGCCCGTAATCAGCTTGAAGAAGTTAAAGAAGAGTCAACGCCCCTATTCCCCAGGCTTGGGGACTAAGGTGGTTAATATGGGGTTGTCTCTCTGGGGAACAGCAGTGATTTTGTTGGAACAGGGAGGATTAGCTAGGATTTATGACATAGCCATAACCTATTGGTAGAAATCTGTATAATTTAGTATCAAGATGAAGTTACAATTTCTTAAATGGTACAAAATTCACTTGGATTTCAAATTTAAGGTTTTCATTGGTATAAGCCTCTCATTGATATGAAAGTGAAATGAATATAGATACTCTCATGGGCATTGTGCCTGTATAACACATTTAGAAATACAAGACTTAGACCCAGTCCTCCTTTAACTTTTTTAACTGACTTGGGATGACTAGCCTGTGAGTTAAGGGACTATAGCAACTTCATGACTTTGAGTTTATTGTTAGGGTGTTTTCTATATTCCATTTAGAAATAGCTGAGAGGAGATAACAGACAGCAGTCCAGGTTACCTTACATGGATAGTTGGATTTCAAAACGTCAGAAATCCATAGAATTGACGTCACAAATATTTCTATATTAATGTTCAATTTGATTAAAGACCTGTCTGCTCCTGACAGCTTCCCGTCTTGGATTCTAAGAAGAAATTGAGCATCCTTGGAGTTACTTCTGTTGTGGTGAGACAGCCACCAGGCAAGAATTGCCTCTCTCCATCTACAGAAAAGGACACACTTGCAGAATAGTTGACTGATTATATCTGCCTAGACAGAGTAACCAGCCCTTAATAATTCTGCAGCACTAAAGTCTGTCAGATGAGTTTGGGTCAGAAGGCTGAAGATTTGATGCTCCAACATTCGATAGTATAGGGGCTGTCCAGGTGTTCAGCGGTCTCTATAAATTGGCTAAGTTTTAGAAGCTATGCTTATTGCTTCCCATAAATTCAGTTAATTTAGTCATTCTGGATTTCTGACGGCATTGAAGACTCATAGACTCATAGCCAATCCAGGCTATTTACCTTGAGAGAAAAGATCTGAGTGGAGGGTTCTCAGCTGACATTCATTCTAAAGCCAAGAAAAAGCCAGGTTCAAAACTAAATGTTCTAGTCAAGAGAGACGGCAGAGGTTCTGGCTAGTCAACAAAAGGACGGACTGGGTATTAAGACTATCTTGTACCTCACTGGTACAAATAGGAATAATTGTGCCCTAATTGTATTCTGAGAGAAAAGCTTTATTTTAACAGGAAGGGTAATATGTAGGAGGAGCTAAGGGGAAAGGAGCACCGAGAGGAAAAGATGGAGTAAGAAGAGGAGAAGATGAAGTAGATGAGAAGCTCGGTAATGAGAGAGAAAAAGAGAGAGAAAGAGAGAGGGGGCATGGAGGCAGAAGTTCACGTGTCTCCACTAGTCAAAGATAGTTTACATAGCTAGATTGGGTATTAGGTTACCCTTCGGATTGAGCATTACCACACTTACAAAGCCCTTGATTAACATTTAAAGAATTGTATAAAAGCCAAATGGAAAAGGGGGGGGGGCATGGGATAGGGGTTTTCTGGGGAAGGGAAATGGGGAAAGGGATTGGTATCTGAAATGTAAATAAAATATCCAATAAAAAAAAAATCTCCAAACTAAATAGGGGGAGAGCCTCAAACCCTGAAGTATAGTGTCCGGTGAGAAACTTGCCAAGAGACGGTACTTCAGGGTTTGAAGAGTACAGAAACTGGCATCTCCGATTCAACAGACTGAGATGAGAATGTGCTATTGCACATCCTGAGGACTTCCCCAACGCCTCTATCTTGCTGGATTTGAGTGGAAAAGTCCTTCTCATCTTTGGCATCTTAGTGACCTGACACTCACAGAATTTCTAAGCTCAAAGGTCAGGGTTACAATAAACATGAGAGATCACAGACAGAAATTCAGAATTGGGGAATACATATTGAGGAAATTCATATTGGGGAAGTGATCGAAGAGAAAAGCCATATGCTATCAAATAAATGTTTGCATTGATTAAACATTATGAAAATGAGAACACTATCTGGTCTCAATGTTCTAGAAGAAATGAGAAGTTATCCAAAGGTCAAGTTCCAGTAACAGGACCATATGGAAGGGAGGTCCAAGCCCATGAAGAACTCACCAACCAGAGGAGACAACATAAATGCTTGGCTATTTTGCACAAAGGGCCCATAATGTCAAACGACACCGACCAGTGACTCATCTACAGAAAGTGGATCATCCTTGGGCCCCACACTGTTGACACAAAATAGAATTCTCACCTCAAAGATAATAAGCGATAATTTATTTTGAGACAAATAGGAATGATCAAGGCCCAGAGACATGGATTTAGATTGATCCAAATAACATATTTCAATGTGGAGAGGGTTGTGTAAACTTTGACCCAGGACAAAAGGAAGTAATCAATCTAAGCATTTTTCTAATGCATTCACAAAAACACCAGGTAGATGGATTACGGTAAAGTAGAGAAAACACAGATGTAGGTTTCAAATATTTTTTTGATTTTTTGATCATAAGATCTTGGATTGGTAGAAGCTACTGGTTTGTTAGTACATTCCAAAAGTTTTGCCTGGTAATGGGATAGGTGTTAGGTCAAAAACAAGAGAGGTTAAAAATGGCTTTGAAGGGGATTGAAGAGAGCCCAAGATAACTGTGCTCTTCATCTGCTGCTCTCCATAACCACCGAGTTTTAATTAGTCAATTACCTTGTAGAATCTTTATTATAGGTGCAGTTTATTCTGGAAACTTCACAATTGAATTCTTTGTTATAACCACTTAGCCCTCACTTTAAAAGATGTAGTTCATGTGTCTCATACTAGAGCTTTTATTAGTGTTTTATTGCAGAAGGTATGAGAGGGAAAGTCAAGCTTAGCATCCTATGTAACAAAGGATTAGCATACTATATGGCTTTGAACATTTTTTTGTTTTGTTTTGCTTTTTAAACAGAATTCTGCTATGTAACTCTGGCTGGCCTGGCACTTACTGTGAACTCACAGAGTTCCTCCTGCTGCTGCCTTCTAAGTGCTGAGGTTACAGGTATGTGCCACCATCTCTGGCTTCCATTGACTTTTTAACCAGATCCCTGTGGGCTTCTTCTCACTGGCATTATTTATTTAGTTCCACCTTTGTTATTAATGTCAGTCTTCTAACTCTTAAATTCAGTGTCTCAGAACTCATATTTTGTTTCTGACTTCTTTCAGATCATTTTTCACTCTTGCTCTGTGACTATATAACTGTTTCCTGAGACGCCGTGTGCCATTATTACATTTTCAGTGAAAATGTTTCTCTGGTTCCGTTCTGGAATCCTTTTTGCTCTTGCTGCGTACTTTCCCTGGTGAATGCTGTCCATTTCCCTTTCCGGAGGAAGAACTCTGAAGAAGACCCCCACACCTAATCCTAGGTTCCGACTTCTTTCAGAATTCCCACTATATACTACAGTATGTTTAACCGATAGACCAAACACACGTATTTATTCATTTGAAAAATTCTAAGACATCTTTGAAATGCCAGACGCTGTGCTTGACACCAGCAGTATAGTAAATTATGATGGACAAGACCCAAGGTTACTGGAGATTTTATTCTATCAAGTAGGGTTTAACTTATTTGCAAAAAAGTCCTAACTAGAGAGGCAGAAAACTCAAAGAACTATGGATGAAAATGGTTCTAGAAACAAAGGAAAGGCAGTGTGGAATTTAGAAGCAGATACAGGCTAGTTGTAAGACCTCTAAGGATGGTGGTTATGGGAAGCCATCAGACACGATTTAAGCAGATAAAGTCGTGTATGTCTTGAAGGGATCACTGTGGCTTTGGGGAATGACTCAGATATTTGAGATGAACAGTGGTAGATTAAAAACAAGGATTAAGTTTTTGTTTTGTTTTAATTTTGGTCAAGAAGATTTGGTGAGAGATTTAATATTGGGGGTTGTGGTGGTAGGGGGAGGAAGAGGTGACAAACGATTGTAAGGTTGCTGGTCTTGGATACGTGGGTGGACAGTGGTAACCGTTCTCTGAGACAGGACTGTTGATGGCAGTATCATACACTGAGATAGGACTGTTGACAGTGGTACAGTTCACCGAGATAGGACTGTTGCAAGGGGAACACATTCAAGAGGTAAGGTGGGGGTTAAATAGAAGTTGAATGTATTTTCACCCTGAAGTAGGAGATTTGAATTGAAGATTTAAATTTTGTTTTTATATTATAATTAAGCCAATGACATGGGAGACACTTTTTTTAAAAAAAGAGATTTATTTATTTAATTTATATGAGTACACTAGCTATCTTTAGAGGGCATCAGATCCCATTATAGATGGTTGTGAGCCACCATGTGGTTGCTGGGAATTGAACTCAGGACCTCTGGAAGAGCAGTCAGTGCTCTTAACCACTGAGCTATTTCTCCAGCCTCACCCCCCTTTAAAAGATTTATTTAGGGAGACACTTCTTAAGACAAGAGTATATTGTGTAAAGGGACAAGATTGATAGGAAACCTTAGGTTGATAGGCTAGTTAATGATGATGTATGAAAGAATGGGTCAGAGAATGTGCTTCAGGAGTTGTGGCACACACAACAGGAGGATAGTCAGGAGTAGTGGCCAGGTTTCAGAAAGAGGGAATGCTTAGCATGGGGACAGGTGGCTAGTTGGTGAATCCACTTCTAGTCCAGACCTTTGAGTCCAGAAGACACACATCTTTGATCTGGATCTTGAGACAGGAAGACACACTTTAATCCGAGCCATACCTCCTGCTGGAAGTCTAAGGACATAGAATAAGGAAGCTTTGTTCTCTGCCTGCTTGCCCTCACCTTGCTAGCACATCCATCCCTTCACTGGCATTGGAGCCTGCTTCTTTAGGATTCCAGCACATGCTGAAGACCAGCTGAGACATCCAGCCTTGCTGACTGAGCAACTACTGGATTCTTGGACTTCTGTTCACAGCCAGCCATTGTTGGATTATTTAGACTGCAGGCTGTAAGTCATTCCAATAAATCTTGTGTGTGTATATATATGTATATATATACATATATATATATATGTATATATATACATATATATATTATATAACTTATATAATATATATATATATATTATATAAGTTATGCTACTCTAGAGAATAGAGAGGAAAACCGAATTCACAATACTGTAAGTTCTTAGAGAGTTGTGCTTTGAATCACTCCCTCTCCACTCTCTGACATAAGATGTGACAGAAATATGGTTACAGGTGTAGGGAACACAGTGCATTTGACAGAATGAAATGTATAAGGTTAAAACAATTTTAAATTTTTATTCAAAGTAAAAATTAAAGTTATTTTTTGAGAGCATGCAAAACAATTCTGTCTCTCTCTACCTGTCTGTCTCTGTCTGCCTCTGTCTGTCTGTCTCTCGTGTGTGTGTGTGTGTGTGTGTGTGTGTGTGTGCGTGTACTAGGCAAATTTGAATTTGAGACGTGGGAAGAGTGAGAAGTGCTCATTGGAGGTGACAGGATGAAAACTTGCCCTGTGGTTTCAAAAATGGACATTTTCGAAAGCATAAAAAGGGGTCCAGATTGAGGTGTGCAGCAGCGGTGCTGACAGAGGGACTCAGGAGGAGCCCCTTCTTAGCACTTGACAGGAGCAGCTATGAGATTCCACTTTTCAACAACTCCTGCTCGGTCCTCAGCTTCTGTGTCCTGAGACCTCTGAACTGAACTCAGGGGACTGTGCTGAAACTGGGAAAGGAGAACACTGTGAGACCATGGGAAGAAACTGAGTCAAAGTGCACTGGTCAGAGCCACAGGCACTAGGGGAACATAGACTCAGGGCCACGTGAAAGCAAAAGCAAGCCAAACCCAAATTAATAGACAGAAAGAATAATTAGTATCAAAGCAGGAATTAATGAAGTGGAACAAATGAGCAATAATGCAAAGAATCAAGAAGAAACAGGGGAGTCCTCTTCTCCACTCTTATTCAAAATAATGATCAAAGTCTTAGCCAGAGCAATACGTGAGGGAAGATGTAAGGAACTGAAATAGGAGAAAAAGTCAAATATCCTTATTATAGAAGACACAATTCTCTTCATAGGCATCCCTAGAGATTTCAGAAGTGGACATCTGCACATCATGAACATGTACTTCAACCAATCAAAACTGTCAGGATCAACAGACTAAAACCAGTGGCCTTCCTCCACATCAGTACAAGGTAAACAAATATCTCTCACAAACCTAAGCAAAGAAGGGAAAGGCCTCTACAGGGAAAAGTTTAAAAAAAAACTGAGGAAAGGAATAGAGGAAAATATTAGAAAATATAAAGCTCTTCCATGTTCATGGATTGGAAGAATTAATATTGCAAAAACATTCCCCAAAACAGTATATAGATTCAATGCAGTTTTCATTAAAAATTCCAATCCCATTTTCCACAGGAGAAAAAAATTTTAAAATTCATATGGAAACACAAAAGTCTCCTGGTAGTCAAAACAATCCTGACTAAAAAGAATGATGTTTCAGACACCACCATATCTAATTTCAGGTTACACTACAGGGCCACAGTGTTCCCATTTCCTTTCTGTTGCTGTGTCAAACATCACAATCTTCTTCCTCCTTCTTAATTATTGTGTATAGTGTGTGTGTGTGTGTGTGTGTGTGTGTGTGTGTGTTTTGAGCATGCATACCAAAGTATATATGTGATGTTACAAGAACAACTTTGTAAATCCGTTTCTCTCCTTTCATCTTTATGTGGGTCCAAAGACTTGAACTCAAGTTGACAGGTAAGGCAAAGACTTTTACCTGCTAAGCCTTCCCACTGACCCAGGACAGTCTTCTGGGAAACTTGAATGTTTACAAGAAGAAGAATGACTGTAGATCCTTATCTTTCAACCTGCACAAAAATCAACACCACATTGACCAACAATCATAATGGAAGACCTGAAACTCTACAACTATTAGAGGAAAGAGGAATAAAAACCCTTCGATTGGAAAAGATGGAGCAAGGAGAGGAGAAGATGAAGTAGACGAGAAGCTAGGTAATGAGAGAGAAAAAGAGAGAAAAGAGAGAGGGGGCATGGAGGCAGAAGTTCATGTGTCTCCACCAGTCAAAGATAGTTTACATATCTAGGTTGGGTATTAGGTTACACTTCTGATTGAGCATTACCATACTTATAAAGCCTTTGATTAACATTTAAAAAAATTGTATAAAAACAAAATGGAAAAGGGGGCACGGGATAGGAGTTTTCTAGGGAGGGGAAATGGGGAAAGGGGATGGCATCTGAAATGTAAATAAAATATTAAAAAAAAACTCTTAAATATATAGGCATAGATAAAGAACTTCCTTCATAGGATACCAGGACTCATGAATTATCTAACAACTGACAAATAGTAAAGTTAGATATCTTTTAGATAGTAAAGTAAACACTCAATTCAGTAAAGATGCAGCCTTCAGAGTGGGGAAGAAAATCTGTTAGTTGTATATCTGACAGAGATTTAATATCTATACTATATAGAAAAAACTCAACAATAAGTAACCCAATCAATAAATAGACAAACGAAATGAAGAGATGCAAATGACCAATTAGCATATGAAAAAAATGTTCAACCTCAGTAGCCATCGCATAAAAGTGGCAATGACCACTACACTGAGATTCTATCTTATCCCAATCTCCAAGGAAGTCATTAAGAAAATAAGTAACCACAAGTGCTCTTGAGGATATGGAAGAATGGGAATGTTTACAGACTGTTGGTGGGAATGTAATATAGTCAGGCCATTACAGAAGTCAATAAAGGGGATACTTCAAATACTAAAAGTGCACTTATCATATGACCCAGTGCTGTGGGGGATTTACCAGGCAAGACTGCTTGGACATGGGTTTAAGCCAATAGAAAGTCTTTATTAGCTAGCCACTACACTGGGTGTTTGAGATCCCAGTGTAGCCCTGAACCTTTTTCAAGGTGAGCTTTTAAGGACAAAAATGTATTCTGGGTTGACATACTTCAGTTAACAAGAGCAAACAGAAGTGGAACTACAGAAGCTAAAAAGTAATATTAGTACATTTTGAGACTTTTCCAGAACTATATGGACTCTGATGGATGGTGGGGCAAGTGGACCATGACACCAGACAGAAAATCTGGTGAGGCTGAGCGAGCTCAAACCCTTGAAACTCAGAATTGAGTAGAGCAGGCCCAGGGCTAGCTCCCTGTCAAACTATCTGTTCTGGAACATGTAACCACAACACCCCCACTGAGAGGACCATGGCAATCAATCAAGTTGAGAAAACACCTGAAGCCCTTCCCCATGCTAATAAAGCATTGCTACCACCTCAAAAGGAGCCAAGGAAAAGCATCTACTCCTGGATCCCAACCTAGCTCTTGTTTGATTTCAGCCTGCAGAGTCCCTGGCAAATGGGACATATTCATTACACTGTGTGGAGTTTGATTCTCTCTCGTCTCTGGGCATTACTGACCTCTAGAGATATACCGGTTATTCTTTTTCTTTCAGATGTTCATCAGATGCCACCTAATCCTATGTTGCCCCCATCCCTTCATGGTGTGTGTGTGTGTGTGTGTGTGTGTGTGTGTGTGTGTGTGTGTGTCCCACTTAACCATTGAGGCCTGTCTATCACAAACAATGATGGCAATGATATGTGTGGATACGATAGACTTATATGTTAGTTAAAAACTATGAGGTAGTCTGTCAAATTGCTTGTGTTCTGTGAACATTTTTTTTTTTTTTTTACAGTTAGGGAATTACATTTGAAGACAGGAATAGTTACATCTAAGATGGGGGGTGATACATGTGAGAATAGGAAGCATTCCTGTGGTTATATTGATGTGCCTTGGTTTTCTTTCACTTTTTTGATAGGGCTGTGTAGTAGTTAATTAATTGCCAAATCGACTAGTTGAAAAATGCCTAGATTAGTGAAACACACCCTTGGGTGTGCCTGCAGAGGCAGTTCCAGAGACAATTAGATCATGGGGTTCTCAGCACTAATTAGTGAATTAATCCTTCAAAGTATTCATAACATGATGGCAGTGTTGGAAGGTGGTAAAAGATAGTGGATGGACCTAATTTGAAAATGGAGTTTGCTTGGGATGTGTCTTTGTTTCTCTTTTATGCTCTCTGTGCCGTAGAGTCTACAATTCCTTTTCTGCTCTGGTAGAGTGTACCTTTAACTCAGTGAGGCAAAATACATTGTTTTCCTAGTATGAGTTGTTGTCTTAGGCATCTTGGTCATAGCAACGCAAAGAGAACTAATACAACTGGGAAGGACACAATGACTCGTAGCATCTAGAACTGAAATTGCTTGGTATGCTTTGTGGAAGAAGCATTCAACTGGTATCAGCACCAGGGATGAAAATCAAGGGTTTGGGATGGAAAACCGCTTCATTTCAATCTTGACTAATCACAAAACAATTGGTTTTGGATCTCAGTGCTGTAGATGCAAACATTTCTATGGCAACCAAAGTTGATTAGACTGTGGGAAGCTATTTCTGAGTAGTTTTGCCTCAGTGCATACCTATGTAATTGGAGACAATTGCACCCACAGTTGTCCTCCCATCCCCCCAACTTTGGTCCTCACTTGCAGCTCCTTTCAATGTCAGACATTTGGGCTATAAATAGCTGTTCCATTTTCCTGTGACTCCACCCAGGTCAGTCTGGCTGCTTTCCTTGTTTCCAAGGAGGGAATTCATATTTGAGTTTTGTGAACAAGTCTTTGTATTATTTCCTTTCCCCTCTGAGAGCCCACACCCCATTTCCTCCGCAGGACAACTGGGTGGTTAGCATGCAAGGTTCCCAAGTCTGCTGAGCAGAACAAATGGCAACAATTGCATCCAGCCACGAGGGCAGGAAATCTGAGGGAATAGGTACCAGAGCAAACACTTCAAGTGGAAAATGCCATGCTTGAGAAATGTAGTCCCCATACATCATTAACAAAGTTTGAGAAAGATTGCTGCAGAGATCAATGTGTAGCTTCAAATGAAAGGAATGCAGAAAAATCGAGGGACCATAAAGATGAGGCAGGCAAGTATAGACTAGCTAGCAACTGGGACTCCTTTTGGTTTGGGCTTCACATACTTCCCCCTTGTAACTGTATTTGGCAAACTAGACACACTCTTCTCGTGCAGGTAGCAATCTAGAACCCCACCACCTGAGTCAAGGTACACACGTTACTCTGAACAATAAAATAAGCTTCCCCACCAAAATTAAGCGTTGACATTTTCTATTCAGTTGAACTCCAATTATATCTGGGTTCCAGGGTAGTGAGGGTATGATTTCAATCTGAGCGAGTTTGGGGTATGGTTTTTGACAGAGTGCCTCCAAGATCAAGAAAGGGTTGTCTATTGGGACAGCCAGTCTAGTTTTTAGCAGAGAGGCTGAAGGAGGGACACGAGGTCTAACAAGGACAACCATTTCCACATTTCTTAGACCCTTGCTTGCTCTGATAAAGGGTTGCAGCCATCTTTTTCCTCTGGCCGACTTCCTGCAAGAGAGTATACCTCTCCCTATGTGTGTCAACAAACACAGTGTGGTTCATTGAAGGTCGGGCTCCTGTCTCTTTTCTGCCTCCCATGCCTCGTAAGCTGCCTCAGAAATAGAACAGGCACAAGAAAGTAAACTGTCCTCTGAGTGAAATTTAAAGGAAATCCCCTATTTTCATTATTAGATTATTTAAGAAAGCTGTAGAGAGATGGAAAGTGGAAAGAGAGGCTTGGTCTGACTTTAGGTGGGATCATGTTTATTCACAGCAAAGCAGTATTTTGTCAAGCACATTGCAGATGGCTAAAATGCCGACAAGAAGATGGAATGAAGCCCCTTGTGGGCATGGAAGGGACTTCCGTAGTCAGCAAGGGAAGCTGGGAAGTGTAGTCTGTCAGCTGGAAACTATCATTCCTAATTGTGAGAGGTTATAAAAAAATTCAGGGCAGGGTTTTTATAAATATTTTCTGCTGAGGAGGGTCTTTCTTGGAGGACGTAGTTCTGGGTACATTGGAGAAGGGCTCCTCTGGTCATGTAGAGCGAGGGAGTGATCTGCTGAGCTGAATCAGGTGTATGCCCTCCTGTACTCCTGAAGAGACTTAGAAAACAAATATAAGAGGGCTGAAAGCGAAAAGCAGATGACTTGGTTACACAGTAAAACAGATTTTTCTGGGAAGGAAGGTTGAGAGATAAGAGCAGAGGTGGGAGAGACGGAGTGGGCCAGTGGGAGAAAATGGGCATAAAGTTGATTCAGGACTGGTTCCATTGCTGAAGTAAGTCAGCAGAAGCATCAAGGAGTGACACAGTATCGAAGGAAAGGATCAGGAGAAAATAAGAAAACTAATGTAAAGAGTTGCATCTGGCCTGGGATGAAAAGGATGAAGGCTCTTTTCGGCCATCATTTCTCCACAGCATCTAAAAGGTCTGTTTGAGGATTTAACAGGAACAAGTTAAGCTGTTGGAGGATGAGTGCTATTGGGAGAGCTTGTGTGGAACGACAAAGATACGAGGAGAAAAGAGCGATCAAAGGCTGGAGCCTGAATGGGAGCGAACCAGAAGAATTTGTTGTCTGTTCCATTTCAAACAAATTAGTGTTCTCTCTCTCTCTCTCTCTCTCTCTCTCTCTCTCTCTCTCTCTCTCTCT
>JANHMN010000001.1:72399229-72418233 GCA_030674055.1 Rhabdomys pumilio
TCTCTCTCTCTCTCTCTCTCTCTCTCTCTCTCTCTCTCTCTCTCTCTGTGTGTGTGTGTGTGTGTGTGTGTGTGTAAGGAGCATCATTTGTGGTGGTGGTGTATGAATCCCATTCCTAGCAGAAGTCATATCTGGTTCTTTTTGTACTACAGCAGTCAACGCGTCAAGTTGGTCCTGACGGACGTTTTGCTGCTCTGAGATGGTGCGACAGAGAGGTTAATGGATGTAAAGAAGGCTTCAGTCCTGCCATTTTAGTTTTGAGTCCCCAAAAGATCCAGAGTGGCAAGAAGAGAGACTAGTTGGATGGCTCATGATCCATTAGTGTCCTTTTAGAGGTCACCTGAACTCCCTTTAAAGGGTTTGGGGCATTGATCTCTCCAACAGCATCCTGACTGACAACAGGGGTTGTGAGGGAGCAGCTGTTAGAGAGAGGGTCCATCCAAGGGGTCGTGATGAGACGCAACAGCTGGCAATGACACAGAACATAAATCAGAATGTGATAACTGTACAGCTTTGTGGGGAACATTGAGAGGTAAGGTTACAGGAGGAAAACGCTTACATCAAGACCAACAAGAGCCATTATAACATCGGGTTAAATATGAAGTTAACATAAGGTTAAAGGCAATGATATAAGTGGCTGGAGCAATGGCCAGAATTCTACAGAAGGATGAGCTAACTGGGATTAGATGTTTGTTTACAACAGACAAGCACCTGAAAGCTTTCAAAAAGAAAGCCTTTAAAGTCAGCATCTAAGGAATGAATCTGAACAGAAAGTGTCTAGGTGATATTCCCTGCTTCCAAGTGCAATTAATTTTATATATTTGTTTCAAATATTAACAACACCAGCTATTAGTTAAATGAGCAAAAACAGAGTATCTCAAGTAAAACACGACCTTATCAAGAGTAAATGATTCATTTTACAAAATTCTCTATAATGAGCCCTATTAAGAGAACCTTTAAAAAACTCCCCACAAAATTTCTCACTCCATACACTCAAGCCAAAAAAATGAAAGGATGAAGGTCATCAGTCATGTTGAATCAGTAATAAATAACTTACACGAAACATAGACTGAATTGACAAAAAAAGGCTTTACTTCTGCTGCTGCTGGATAAATCTCTAAATCACCACATAGTGACAGCAGTAAGCATGTTTCTTAACATTATTCTACTTAGAAGTAGGTTGTTTAGAGACATATATGTAAAGCGAGATGTTGGGGGATGGTTTTGTGCACTGTGTTCAGATGCTGATTACTGTGCCCAGAGATCTGATTGCAGTCTGAACATTGGCATTGTTGTTATTTTTGGAGTATCTCCTGTCTCAGTGGTGTGTAAAATCATTTTCCATCACCTCTGATTGGTTAATAAAGAGATGGTTCAGCCAAGAGCTGAGCAGGATCGAGGAGGCAGGACTTCCAGGCCCAGAGAAGAGGGTCTCAGGTGGAGATCAGAGTGAGAGGAATTTGCCAGGAGAGATTAGCCATAGATATTTACCCATGAGGCATTTGTCATGAGAGGGTATCTAGGAGATTCCCCGTGAGCAGGTCAGCAGGAGGGTCACCAAGAGGACACAGATGAAGAAGCAGGTGCCAGAGGGAGACTGTCTTAGTCTGGGTTTTATTGCTGTAAGAGACACCATAACCAAGGCAATTCTTATAAAGAAAAACATTTAATTGGGGTTGGCTTACATTTTAGAAGTTCAGTCCATTATCATCATAGCAGGAAGCATGATAGCTTGCAGCTAGGCATGGCTCTGGAAAAGGAGCTGAGAATTCTACATCTTGATCTGAAGGCAGCCGAGAGTGACTGTCTTCCAAAGGCAGCCGGGAGGAGGCTCTGATTCTACATTGGGCAGAGCTTGAGCACTAGGTGACCTCAAATCCCACCTACTCAGTGACACACTTCACCAACAAGGAGGATCACACTTATTCCAACAAGGCCACATGCCCTAATAGTGCCATACCCCGGAGGACAAGTATTCAAACACATGAGTCTATGGGAGCCAAAACTATTGAAACCACCACAGAGACCAAGATGGCAGGTAATGACTGGGAAATGGATGGGAAAAGGCTAGGCCAGCATAGTCAGGTCAGAATAGTTCAGAACCTTCCAATGTAGTGCCAGAAATTTGTAATAAATATACAAGGCCTCCATATCATTTATTTGGGAGATAAAAGAGGAAATAGAAAATCCCCTGAATTATCTTCTACTGAAAGGTAACTAAATCAAATGAGCTTTAACAAATATTAGCTTTTGGAATTTCTTAGAAAACATTCACAGGCATTTCCCAGGTTGTGAAGAATCTTTCTGTCTTCTCTGGTCTTGAAGACCCTCTCTCTTCTCTCTCAACACTTTACTTCACTACCAAAGCCCTTATACTTCTTGTAAAAGTGCAGGCACTGGTCTTGGAGTTCTCTATCTGATTAGAGGCTAGATTACATTCTCAATGCATCATAGGTTGCATTGCATCCCACTTTAATGAAGGAACACGGGTGGATAGGGTATAGACCCTGAAATTAGCTTTTGCTAAGAGGAAGAGTTGAATGCCAGGGTAAAGAGAATGATCAATTAAACATGCAGCCCCCGTGTCAGTTGAATGGTTCCCTTGTTTGCCACATCTTCATAAGTCAGTTTGGGAGACATTGATGGCATTAACTGCTATTTGCCCCTCTATTGTTTCAGACATTTAAGATATAGGTATAGACGCTGAGATCTGTCTGGGCAAGAAAATCCATCCCCCTGTCATGGGAGACATGAGTAGTAACTCAGTTTTAGGTAAGGAGGAAGGTTTTGTTGTTGCTGCTTTGTTTTGTTTTCTAGTTTGGCCTACACGGCCAAAGCAGCTCAGGCCTACATAGCTGGAGGCAGAAGCAACAGATTTCTGGCAGGTTTTATTTGTCACACAACCTTGTCCTATAATAATCCTAGTGAGCAACTTCCTCCGTTGGGATGATGTTCTATTCAAGGAAATAACTTGTGCCTAGAGGTTTCCTGCCATGTAGTTAACTATAAATTTAATCCATTTCACTCAAGCACTCAGTTTTTAAAACATATCTGATTTTGAATATTATCTTCCATTAACCAACTTTTAAATTTTTCTTTAAACTTGTTTACTTGTTGCTTAATTTTGACAACATATGCAGAATACTGTGTGATAGCGTTAATAGATGACTATATGACAGAAGACAAAAGTTGGTCTCACTCTCCAAGCTCGTCTCTTTAAATAAATCACATTTGTACTTATCATGACTGACTATAAACTTGTATATCTTAATGATCTTTAATAGTTCATAGTAAATCAGTAACTCTTTTATAAGATTAGGATTTTATAATTTCATCCTTGTTAGGTTTAAGCCTTAAAAATTATAAATCTTTAAATAAAGACACTTTAGTATCAAAATAAACTTTGAACCATAAATACACTCTACAGAGAGACTGGGAAAACTTATTTTACTGATCTGTTCATAGTATACCTTTACAGGATATTATAACTTCTTATATGACTCAGTTTATTCAAATAGCTAAAGCTCAATAAAGCTGGCAAAGACAGAGACTATCCCTGTGTCTTCAAGTCAGTTTTTGCTAGCATGAATGGACATTAGAAATTCATAAACCTCATTCATTAAACATGTGTTTTCCCTTATGTAAAGTTTTCTAGAACACTGGTGTTGAATATGGTTAGTGCAAAGACATAAGTGGTTAGATCTATATCTGTAAATCAATTTCTGTTAACCTGAGCATATTATATAACTTTAGAAATTTATAAACCTTTTTTGTTAACGTTTCATTGGTTCTTTGTGAATTTCACATCGTGTACCCCAATCATACTTCTCTCTCTCCTCCCCTCATATCTACTCTCCTCCCTTGCAGCCTCCTCAAAACAGAAAAAAAATCTCACTGTGGAAACTGTAATGTGTCACAGTGTGTCCCGCAGACCTTTGTTTACTTTTCTTTGCTTTCAAATATTCATTGCAATGACAACTCACTTGTCTGGTACGAGGCCTCTGGCCTCTGCTAGATTATCAATACTGGGACCTCACTGGGACTTCTCTTGGATATTTTGCTGTTGTTCTGGGTCGTGAAGATCTGTGGTTTTGGATCTGTAGGACAGGCCCTTTGGTGTGCTCTAACAGTTCATCGATGGGGTAAATGTTGGGATGGGTCAATTCCAAGCCATAGATCTGGGCCTGAGAGGTATCTGAGCTGGTCAACCCATTTGTCCTCTTGCTCTCATGCTCTTGGAGCTGACTCACCAGCAACCCCAGCTACCAGGGCAGCTTCTACCCTGCTGCCCATATGAGGTGCAGGGCCTGCTCTCCTGAATGTTGCAGCCAGTGAGATACAGGGTAGCTCTCCCACTCTTGTGACCCCAGGGGCTAGCTTCCATAGGTGATGAGAATGAGGGAGAAGAGGAGGGCATCTCTCCCTCATCCCTGCCACCAACAGCAGAGAAGGGGCAGGGACAGCTCTTCTGTACTTACTCCCTTAGGAGTGGCTCAGTTGCAACCCCCACATCCAGGGTCTGCTCTACTGTGTTGCTCAGGTGAGGTCCAGAGGCTGCTCTCCTGAGCGCTATAGCAGGTGAGAGGTAGGGACAGCTCTCCTACTCTCAAGATCCCGAGGCCAGCTCTCCCACCTGACATAGGTGGCAAGGGGCCAGGGTCTGGGAGGACAACTCTTTGCCCAGGCTGCCAGGCAGATGTCCCTGGTCTGTACCTGGGGACATTTTGATATCTTAGCTCTGTGTAGAACTAGCTCTACCCTTGCCTGAGCTTTATGGGAGAGCTGGCCCTGCCCTTAGTCAGCTTCAGGGCTCAGGAGAGCAACCATACATTGCAGGAGTTGTAGATGAGCCCATCCACAGGGCATAAGCATCGCTTATCTGGGGGTGCAGTGACATGGGCAAGGAAGAGATGCCCAACCTCCTCTTGCCCCTTGTCACCTACAACAAACAGGAAAGCTGTCCCTGTGTTCATCAGAGAGGAAGAGCTGTCCCTGACCCTCTCCTTCTGAAGCATTCAAGAGAATGGGCCCTGCACCTCACCTGGGCAACACAGTAGAGCTGACCCTAGATATAGGGTATGCAGGTGAGCCAGCCCAAGGGGCATGAGCATGAGGGAGCTTTCCTTACCTCTTGTCTGCTGTGCAGTAGTCTTGGTTAGAGAAATACTGCCCCGCTTTGCCCTCTACACCTGTGATGTGCAAGAGAGCTGGCTCTGATAGAGTCATAAGAGCAGAATAGCAGACCCTGCATCTCACCTGGGCAACACAATATAGCTATCCCTGGTGGTAGGGGCAATGGGATTTATCCCCACAAGTTGTGGTAACAGACCCCTGCTGCTGTAGGGTTGTGGACACAGATGTGGCCTCTGCTGGCAGCACAGGCCAGGACCCCACCGTGGTCCTGGATGGCATTACAGGCTACTTACATCAGGCTGTTCCTCACTACCCTTGAGTCTCCAGTTCTGTCTCTCTTCTCCTTCTTTTCCTTTTCCATTTCTCCACCAATTACTTGTTCCTCTAAGTGGTGTCCAGGGTCTCTGAGTGTCTGGGGCATCTCAGGAATGCTCTCAGGAGTGCTTTACCCTGTACATGCATTACGGCACTGGGCAGGGGGGTCATCTTGAACATGGTCTGCCCTCTAGGCCTGCATGGTGTCAGACTGGTGGTCATCTCAGGCTCAGTCCTTGCCTAGGTCTGCCATAGTAATCCCATGTGAGGGTCATTTGTCTCAGGCTCACTCACATCCAGGGCCCAAGGTTCCAGATGGGGTTCTTCTAGTCTCTGGTTCACTCCCTACCCTGGAAACCTGCATGGTGCTGGACTAGTGGTTGTCTTGGACTTGATTCCTGTCCTGGACCCCTGGTACCAAACTGGTAATTTTCTTGGGTTCACATTTTTCAGGGAGTGTTAGGACAGTAATCATTCAGCCGGGCAGTGGTGGCGCACACCTTTAATCCCAGCACTTGGGAGGCAGAGGCAGGTAGATTTCTGAGTTCAAGGCCAGCCTGGTCTACAGAGTGAGTCCCAGGACAGCCAGAACTACACAAAGAAACCCTGTCTCGAAAAACCAAAAAAAAAAAAAAAAAAAAAGGATAGTAATCATTCAGATGTTCACAGGTCAGAACACTGAGCATAGACATGGCCTCTCTCCTCTCTGTCACCTACTGATGCACCTGTGACACAGTAGCCACGCTTGCAATGCCTCTAGAGGCAGGTGAATCTATAAGCCTTTATCATCAAACATATGTTGTTTTTAATTCCTATTTTTACATTGTTTATGGTTTTGTCTTCACCTGTTATTTTTTATTCTCAGGATAAAAATTATTGTTCAAAAATCCATCCTAATCCAAAATATCTTAGAAGCCTGCTGTTGCTTCCTTTATGTAGGGAAAGTAAAATAAAACAAAAACATCTTAGAGATTCTTGATGCTGCCTCCTTAATCTAAAAAATGATATAATGATAAGCAGAGGACTCCATAGGACTAAGAAGTTTTATGGGTGTTGCCATAGTTGGTTTATACTGAAGACTCCCAAATTCGGGAGACCCTTACTCAAGTCTCGGGAAGTCTCGAACACCCACAAACTCCAAGACACCGTACCTGGATGCAATCAGCAGAGGTTTATTAGGGAAGAGAGCTGGCAGCCAGCGTTCAAACTGCACACTCGTGCACGAGTACAGTTTGACCCCAAGTGGTGAGCTAAGGAGCTTTTTATAGTAGGGGGTAGGGAAAGGAAGGAATTTTCTCGCAGTTACACATGATTGGTTGTATTTTCACGCGGTTACACATGATTGGTTGTTTTATAAATTTTGAACTCAGCAAGCTGTAACACTGGAAAAGACCTCAAAGGGGGGGGGGGGTAACCAAGATCAGTGGAAAGTTAGTTAGTTTTTGGAACCACCCAGATGACTTGCATCTTTCTTTGTCAGGAATGTGTCTTCCTGCTTTGGGCCTTCCCCACCCATAGGTGGGTTCTTTTCCTTGAGGCTTGAGGAATGTTAATACTCTTCCCGGGATGTATCCCAGGGCAGTGAAGGCCTGAAATCCTACATTCAGTTCTGCCTTCCTGGAACTAGTGAGCCTGTATATATTTTATAAAATGGTCTTTATAATTTTTCACTCTACAATACCACATGGTCATCTTAACCAAGATAGAGGTGAAGTCACATGTCATGTTCTCTATTTAATCTCGGTAAAGATGGCCACCAGCAATGTGGTTGTTTTCATCCAGTGAGGTCATCAGGCAAGATGACCATGCACGTGGTACTTCAAGATGAGTTCACCAGGCACACACCATTCTCCTAAACAAGAACTGAATACAAGTTACATACATGGTATATTATAGCAAATTAAGATATCTTTACATAGACTTTTAACTATTAACCCTTTTGGTTATAGATTTTAATCTAGCTTTTAATTTTATAGATCCTTTTTAAACCACACTCAATGTAATGTGCATTTACCTGTATTTCATTTCTTGGAATAAGAAGCCAAGAACCTGAAATATCTGATTCAGATACTGACCCCCAATAACATTGAGCAAACCCGTTTTAAGGAGGCAAGAACATAAATTATCTCCAGTTCCTGCACTGAAAATTTCCCTCATTACTCTCTAGACCTTTATCATTTCAACTGAAGTAACTGGGATGATTAACTGAACTAATTAGTTTTGTCAAAGCAAGCTAGAAAACTAATTTCTCCCTGCTTTGCAAGTAGGAGGTAGCTGTAGCTGGACACTTAGATACTTCATGAAAGACATTTTTGAAACAAGAGGGGGACGATTAACAGATGCTTCTCCCCAGCCATGACCAGATAACCTGCTTCTCCTTTAAGGTGCTGTTGTTAAGGTAGAAGCCAACTCTTCAGTCCCTATGATGTTAAAAGTTTTTTTTTTCTTCCTTTTAAATTTTACTCCTGCTTTTTTTCTTGAGTTTTACTTGTGTCTGGGCTACAGAACGTCTACTTCTAAAATTAAATATTAAGGGCAGTAAGAACATGATTATTATTTCGGTTTGTTTTTGCTTGACTAGCTCTTAAGCTTACACAAAAAAGCAAGCAGATAACTAAAAGAGATAAAATAAATAAATACAGAAACATCAGCCTTTATCTAGGGATTCAGAATCCCTCCCCAACAGAGGCTCCTCTCTTCAATACCCTTGCTTGGCAGCTTCTTTTGGTTTTAAAACTTCTATTATCTGCCATAAACCATTGGACATCTGATGGATAACTAAAATCTATTAGAGTGTTTGCTGCCAAAAGATTCCTATGACAAGAAAACCAGGTTAAAAGGCAAGCAATTTAGGCCTTCCTGAAGTAAGGCAAATTCATGCATCTATCAGGCCAATGTTTGTGCAAACAATATGAGCGATTCCATCTTCCTATCCCTATCTTGACTTCTCTAAGTATCTGTCATTAAACTCTGGGTACTTTCCATTTCAAGCTAATACAACTAAGCACTCTGAGACCCTGTTTTTTCTGTAATATGATCTGGTGTACCACTCGTCCCTCAATTATGAAGTAATCTCATCTTAATTGGATTAAGCTTTTGAAACTTCTCACAAATTGTCCCTCTTACAGTTCCTACCTATGGTGGTTTGAATAAGAATGGGCTCTATAAACTCATATGCTTAAATGCTTGGTCCAACGTTGTAGCTGCCTGCAGCCACGATCACCAGGTTCTCCTGAGACGAAGCCTAGGAATTAACGGGAAAGAGGGCGAGAGAAACGTGAGGCCAAGAGAAAGTATTCTGATCAAGGCCCGAAGTTTAATAATTTGCTTTCACATATAAAGGGGAAGCCCCACCCCCAGAGTCTCTTCTCGGTTCAGCCCAGGGGCTGGGTAAGGAGATAGCAGTTAAAGTGTCAAGGCTAGCTCAGCAGGCAGTCCATTCTTCTTAGCTTGGTAGCAGACCTCAGGGAGCCAAGACTGGCAAGGCAATGCCTCCTAGGTCCTATTGTTATTTGATCTTGTTGTGGTCAATGACTTGCAGGCCTACTCAGGCCTGGGGGAAGGGCACACAATGTTAGTAATGTCTTTGGGAAGGATTAGAAAGTATAGCCTCTTTCGAAAGTGGATATGACCTTGTTGAAGTGGGTGTGTCATTGGGAGTGGGCTTTGAGGTTTAGAAAGCCCATTCTCTCCCCCCCCCTCTCTCTCTCTTTCCTTTCTACAGATCAGGATTTAAAACTTTCAGCTACTGATCCATGTATGTCTGCTTCCTACCTTGATGATCATTTGACTAACTCTCAAAATTGTAAGCAAGCCCCTAATTTTCTTTTAGAAGAGTTGTCTTGTTCATGGTGTCCTTTCATAGCAATAGAACATTAACTAAAACAGAAGTTGGTACCATTGTGTGGTAGTTTGAATAAGAATGAACCACATAGGCTCATTTATTTGAATGCTTAGTCATCAGGAAATGGAACTACTTTAGAAGGATTAGGGATGGCCTTGTTGAAGTATGTGTGGGGTTGTTGGAGTACGGTTGACCTTGTTTAAAGTCATATGTCACTGAAAGAGGATTTTGAACTTTCAAAAGCTTAAGACAGGTTCAGTGTCTCTCTCCTCTTGCTGTCTGCAGATCCAGATGTAGAACTCTTACCTCCTTTTCCAGTACCATGTCTGTCTATGTACAGCCATATTCCTGGCTATGATGTTACTATGCTAAATCTGGGGTGTTGCTGTGACAGGCCTGACCATGCTGTTGTTTGGAGGAATAAGGGAGACTTTGGGACTTTGGACTGCAAAAGCAGTTGAATGCTTTAAGTGGGGTTTAATGGGCCCTCCTAATAGAAGATAATAATGCTGAGAGCAATTTGAATTAAGTAGACCCAGATTAAGAGGATTTAGAGGGGAAGAGGTTTTTTTGTTATTTTGTTTGCTTGTTTGTTTGTTTGTTTTTGTTAGTTAGTTTGTTGCTGCTTTTCCTTTATCCAAAATATCTGCCACAGGCTAAATTGAAGAGTTTTGGATTAATGCATTGGTGGAGAAGATTTCAAGACAATCTAGTATTAGCTGTGTCACATGATTATTAGTGATCACTCTTATGCAGATTTATAATGAAAAGGAGCAAGTAGAACAAAGAAATATGCAAAATGTACAGTTTGAGGACAAAAACAGAGCATTAAAAAATGTAATATTGGAGTCAAGTCCAGTGGTCAAAAAAGTAAAAATTTAAAAAGTCTGATTCAAAATGCAGTAAAGGGAGCTATGACTCCATGGCAAGATCCCGTTCAGGTACACTTCCAACTTGTGAAAAGGCACTAAAGGAAAGCTTAAGCTTAAACAGCAAACAACCTTATCACCAACAGAAAGCCTATACAAATCCAAGTCTAGAGGGAGTCAAGTTCTAGCCCCAACAAGCAGAAGAACTTGGTGTCTTTCACCACTTGGTTCTGGCTTTGGAGTTGAAAAGGACACCAGAGTAAAGGAGTTTTGTAACCTTTTCCTGTGGTTAAGGGAAGCCACTGAGGCCAGATGTGTAGCAGGGAAGTCCCTAGATAGAGGCCTGGAGGAGCCATTGTATGAAACTGGGAAGGTGAGGCCTGGATTGCATTGGAGACCTGAGATATTGAAGATGCCAGAACCATAGGAAACCTGCCAAGGAGAGCTGCTGACAGGACACAGAATTAGTCCAAGAGAGAAAAGTGTGTTGTAGTCAACAAAGCTGGAAGGCGGAGAAGAGCTAAAGGATGCTTTGACACCAGACTTGGAAATGCTGGAGTTGGAGTTTGCCTTCCTGAGTCTTGCTTTGGTTCAGTATTATTTGGTCCATTATGCCCTGCTCCAACCCTTTTTTTAGTTAGTAGTTTTCTATTTCCTCTTCTCTCCACAGCAAGTCATTATGTGAAACTCTTCTTCTGCTTACTAGACTCACTGGCTAAAGTTTGAACAGACAACCTCAGGTGCCTGGCTTCAATATAAGGTGGGGGATAGACAGAGCAAGAGATCTCCTTAAAACAACAATCTCAACTACTAACATAATTTTTAAACTAGATCTCGTTTGTTTAAAAAAAAATCTGAAATCCCTTATATCTAGGACTTTGTAGATCTCTAGACACCTCCATTTGCCAAGGAACTAGGGAAACTCAAAAGGAAGTTTAGACCCTAACATTGTAGATTATCCATTCCTAAAAAGTTTATACATTTTTTTAGGAAAAATTCTTTATCATATCCCTTTAATGCCTCAGCAACTCAAAAACTAAGACTGTCAGCAGATAACATCTGAGGCCTATAACCTAATATTCTAAACAAAAGTTGGTCAGAATTTTAAAATGTAATATAAGATAATATATTTTATTTTATTGGATCTTCAAGACAGGTGTATCCTTCGTCATTCTGGAACTCTGCAGACCATCTGGCCTCAAGCTCAGAACTCAGAGATCTGCCTGCTTCTGCCTCCCAAAGTGTGGGATCAAAGGCGTACACCACCACAGCAGATTTTGTAGGTGATGCCAATCTCTGTCTGTGAGTTCATATGTACATAGCTCCTCTTGTGTCTAAAAGACAATTTCCTTGGAATCATCCACCACCTCTGGCTCTTATAAACTTTACACCACCTCTTCTACATAGATCCCTGAGCCTTGAGGGGAGGGGTTTGAGGAAGACATTCCATTTAAAACTGAGTGTCTCGATGTCTCCCACTCTCTGCACATTGTCTGCTTGTAGAATCTATGTTAATTCCTACCTATTGCAACAAGCAGCTTCTCTGTTGATGTTGGGTGACACGTTGCTCCATGGATGAGCAGAAGTCATTTTATTACTATGTTCCCTTATCAAAATAATAGTATTAGGTTTTACCCTAGGCCGATGAGCTTTCTAGTCTTAGGTTCTTTGTCTCTTCAGCAGTTTCAAGTGAGGGTTTTATTTCATGGAGTAGGCCTTAAATCCAGTAAAAAAAAAAAAAAAAAATTAGATGGTCACTATAATAATCTTTGGGCCACTATTGCACCAGTGTATCTTGCATTCAGGTCACGGTTGTGGGTTACAGTGTTCTTAGCTGCATAAAACTGATGATTACCTTTCTCCTCTAATAGTATGTAGACTATCTTTTAGCAAAACGAACACTAGTCAGGAGGATTTAAGCTTCTAGTTGGGCACCAGCTTGGCTTCTCCGTGTTCAATGATGTAAGTAAATGTTGTCCTCACCAGCAGAGCCTTTCCATCAGGTTGGAGAGAGCAGTCATAAGCCTTTACAATAGCTGTGATGATTGGGGTATTTCACGGGACCCCTGTGGCCAACAACTCAGCACAATATAACCCATTCCTGGCACTGGATTTGCTATTTTGTCTTTGGTCTTTTTGGGACTGGTAAATCCCACTCTGGATGACTATTTTTCTAGCTCCATCCATTTACCTGCAAATTTCATAATTTCATTTTCTTAACAGAGGAATGATATTCTATTATATAAATGTGCCATATTTTCATTATCCATTCTTCAGTTGATAGACATCTAGTCTCTTTCCAATTTCTGAGTAGTATGAGTAGAGCAGAAATGAATATAGATGAGTAAGTATTTCTGCAGTAAGATAGAGAGTCCTTTGGGTATATGCCCAAGAGTCTATAGCTGGATTTTGAGAAAGATCAATTCTCAGTTTCCTGAGGAACCTCCACATTGATTTCCACAGTGGCTGTATAAGTTTCCTCCAGCAATGAATAAATGTTCTCCTTTCCTAACAACATGAACTGTCAATTGTTTTATTGTTTTTGAAGATTCCAACTAGAGTAAGAGGAAATCTTGGGGCTGGAGAGATGGCTCAGTGGTTAAGAGCAGAAACTGCTCTTCCAGAGGTTCTGAGTTCAATTCCCAGCAACCACATGGTGGCTCGCAAACATCTGTAATGGGGTCTGATGCCCTCTTCAGGTTTGTCTGTAAAGAGTGACTCATATACATAAAATAAATAAAACTTTAAAAGGGAGGGGGGAGAAGGCTGGAGAGATGGTTCAGTGGTTAAGAGTACTTGACTGCTCTTCCAGAGGTCCTGAGTTAAATTCCCATCAACCATATGGTGGGTGGCTCACAACTATCAGTAATGGATCTGATTCCCTCTTCTGGTGTGTCTGAAGATGGTGATGGTGTACTCACACACATAAAATAAATGAAATCTTTAAGGAAAAAAAAAAGAAAATCTCAAAGTCATTTTAGTTTGCATTTTCCTTATGGCCAAGGATATTGAACATTTCTTCAAGAGTTTCTCACCCATTTGTGTTTCATCTTTTCAGAACTCTCTGTTCAGTTATATATCCCATTTGGATCAAAGACATCAACATAAGCCTAGATACCCAGAACCTGATGGACAGGAAAGTGGGAAACAGGTTTGAACTCATTGGTACAGAAAATGACTTTCTGAATAGAACATTGAAATCATAGGAATTAAGAATGACAATTAATAAATGGGACCTTGTGAAACTTGAAGAGCTTTTATATAGCAAAGGACACCATCATGTGAGCAAAACAACAGCCTACAGAAGAAGAAAATATTTGTTTATCCAATAGAGGGTTAGAATCTAGAATATATAAAGAATAAAATAATGAAACATCAAGAAAACAATAACTCACTAAGGTATTTTTAAAATGCTTTTGTTTGAAAGGCCAAGTTTTCAAGGGTCTTATTTTGACCAAGTCTAGGTAAAATACAATTACATATGTGTGTGTAGACACATGGTACCATGGTGTGTGTGCATATGGCAGACTGAGGGAAGTATGTAGAAACTGGTATTCTCTTTCTGCCATGTGTGTACTAGGGATTCAAATCAAGTTACTAGGTGTGGTGGTAAGTACCTTTACCTGCTGAGCAATCTTCCTGTCCCCACACCTTGTTCTATAAATTCTAGAACTCTGTTTCAGAGACTCTGCAGCATGTGCCCCATTCTCTGAGTGTTTGCACTATGGCTGGATCAACTTCAGGTGCTCCTTCCACTGCAGATCAAACTATGGGTGTTCTAAATCTTGTACATGTGACACATAGCTGTCTTCATGAACAGTGGAGGCTGTGTCCTCTTCAGAGCACCATATAACTACTGTTATATGTAGTTCTGTGCTCATAGCAGATTAATAAATATGCTCAGAACAAATAATGCAATCACTTAGGTAATTTATATAATAGCAAATATAATGTGCTTCAGTGAGTTATTTATGGTATTTTCTTCCTTATGCAACAGCAGTCTATTATTTCAGACTCTTTTTCTTTTAGAGCCCTGATCCAGATGCTGATCTTTAAAAGTATAATGTCCTTTCTGGTGTATTAGATATTAGAAAGAGCCAGGTTAGTTTGTGTCTTAGGATTATCATTGCTGTGATGAAACACAATGACCAAAACAACTTGAGGAGAAAAGGATTTATTTGGCTTACACTTCCACTTCTGTATTCTTCAAAGAAAGTCAGGACAGGCACTCAAGCATGGCAGGAATTTGGAAGCAGGTGCTGATGCAGAGGCCACAGAGAGATGCTGCTTACTGGCTTACCCCTTGTGGCTTTCTCAGCCTGTATTCTTATAGAACCCAGAACCCCCAGCCCAGGGGTTGGGCTCTTACCCATGAATCACTAAGAAAATGTTCTACTGGCTTGTCTACAACCTGATCTTAGGGAGGCATTTTCTCAACCAAGCTTCCTTCCTCTCAGATGACTATGGCTTATATCAAGCTGATATAAAAGTGGTCAGCACACAATTTTCATTATAGCTGAATAAAATTATGTTGTGTATAGGTACCATGTTGGCCAGATATATTATGGATTAGTGACAGATAAAACTATCTTCTCAAATGACCCAGAGTTTCTTGATAGTCCTCTATGTATATGCAAAGAAATCTATTAAACCCTACCAATGAGATACTTTTCCAACCACATTTATTGTTTCACAATTCTCAGCAGTTGAGAAACAACTATTTTTTATTGTTTATTTTATTTATTTACATTTCAAATATTGTCTCCCTTCTTCCCCCATCCCATCCCCCCTTCCCTTTGCCTCCATGAGGGTGCTCCTCCAGCCATACACCCATTCCTGCCTCACTGCTCCAGCATCTCACTATGCTGGGCATCAAGCCTCCACAGGACCAAGGGCCTCACCTTCCATTGATGTCAGATAAGGCCATCCTCTGCTACAGAAGTAGCTGCAGCCATGGACTCTTTGGTTGGTGAGCTAGCTATTCTTAACAGAACAAGCCTAGATGTTTATCAACAGATAAGCAAACAGAGAGGACATAGTACCTCACAATACAGTGTTATTTAGCTATAATGAAAAATGAAGTCAAGTTGTATAAATAATTATATCAAGTGAAGTAACTAGACTCAAAAAGATAAATGCCTCCTGTTTTCATATGTGTGTGTGTGTGTGTAGGTTATGAAATTAGAGAAGGGACCATGAAAAACAAAGTCTGAAAGATGGATGGTTTACATGACATTTACAGAGCAAGGGAACTACTTGATGGGTTGTTGGTTAGCAGGAGAGTGAAGGAGCATGGGAAAGCTGAGTCAAAAAGGCTTATCAATAAAAACAATGTAAAAAATAGTCACAATAGAACCATTTACTTTTTATGTTAATTAAAATATAATGTAGAAAAACTTCATAATATGTAAACAAACAAACAAACAAACAAACTGAAGAAGGAACCCATTTTGTTACTCTGGTATTTTTTCAGTTCATCCTCTCTGGTGATGGAACCCTGTTTGTGGTTTGATGCTGTGCTGGGCCTAGGCTGAGAGCTACATGGAAAGTGATTGCTGTGAGCTGGGATTCCCAGTTTGTTTCGTGTTTGCTGCTATTCCTGAAGGTCTCAGCTGCACTCCTCGAAAGTGACTGTAGTGTTCAAGAGAGGTTTTCCAGACTGGATCTAAAGTATACCTTGAAAGTTAAATGCCATCAACTCTTTCTGTATCTCATGTCTCGAGCCCCTCCTGTGTCATAGGAGGAGCAGGGGCAGGAGATGGGAACTGTGCAGTGCTGAGAGCTATTGAATCTGGTGACACATGAGAGTAGGCCCAGCACATGGGGGTGGTGGGGGGGGAGAGGGGCTGAGGCAGGAGAGTAGAAGTTTCAGGTCAGCCTGGGCTACATTGGTGAAATCTTAAATCAGAATGGAAGGGAAGGGAAGCAAAGCATGGTGGGACAGGCCTTAGGGTACAGCTCTTTGATGGAGTACCCATGTGTGAGGCCTAGCTTTCTGTCCCAGCTACAGTAAAACAAATGTCAGGACAACATAAAACACAACACTGTGATGTGAAGGGACTGTCACTATGGGTCTCTCTTTCTACTCGCATGGTGCCCTAGGGCATTGCTTTGTCACTATTTTATTCTTGGCACTTTCCAAGTAGTAACCATCCAGCAGTGTTCTGTGTTCCTCAGTAAGATTCTAATTGACACTGTAGCATTTATTATGTAGAACAAAAACCCTATTTGTTGCTCGTTCATGTTCAAATGCCGTTTCTTCATTGTCCGTATAATCTTTTGGGATGTTTCCTTAGAAAGTAAACTTAGCTTTGTTCTCTATAGTTGGGATTTTCTCAGTGGAAGCAGTTTATACACTGAAAGAAATTTAAGACAAAGTTCTTACTTGTTTGCTCACACACAGGCAATGCGTTTTTCTGGTCAGCCGTTAAAATGCTTAGTCTCATAAGTGGTGGGAACTCTAATTCAGATCAACTGTATGAAACTTTTATGGCTAGAGAAAAGGGATGTGGTCAGGAGGGGGGAGAAAGGAAAGATCTGAATTCACCCTGTTTTCCTCTGGTTTAGGTTTGAAAACTGATTCTTTATTCTCACGCTCCACTTCTTGGGTCCACAGAGGCTCTCCTCCTGACATCTCTTGGGAATCTCACCAGCTGTTCCCATGACCCAGGGTTATGGATGTCTTCTGTAGCATCTCACTTTATGGTGAATACTTGGGCGTTCCTTGCTCTCATGTCTTCACTGGGGGCATGGTCTACAATGCAGCTATACCGTTTCTATCTCTCCACTTTATTCTCTGAGATGGCTATTCTCATCCATCTCTTAAATGGCATCCATCCCTCTTTCTTGGAGATAACATTTCAGCTTCTGCCTCTAGCTGGTAGCTTACTATACATGCTGCATGTGGTTTCCCAGTTCATGTCTCTGTTGTGATAAACACCATGACCAAAAGCAACTTGGGAAGGAGTGGGCTTATTTTTCCTAACCATCATCAAGAGAATTCAAGGCAGGGGCTCAAGGTAAGGACCTGGAGGCAGGAACTGAAGTAGTGGCCATCTGTGTACTGGCGTAATCAGCTACCTTTCTAATACAATTCAGACCCACCTACCTAAGGACCACAGTGGCCTGGGCCCCCCTATATCAATTAAAAATGAAGAAAATACCCATAGACATTCCATAGGCCAATTAGGTGGAAGTGCTTCCTCTACTGTAATCCTCTCTTCCTTGATATGCCAGGTTACTATCACATTGATAAAAATAAACAAGACACATTATTTTCATTGCTGATGAAAATATCTTAAATATCTTTAAGATAATACTTAAGTCTTTTTCATGTCTGATGGCTCAAAAGAATCTAGCTTATCAAAGGCTGTAACTTACTGTATTAGTCACAATTTCTAGAGAAACAGCCCTGATGATAGAATAAATGTATGTATTAATTTGTTAGACAATTATTAGGGTGGCTTACAGGCTATAGTCCAGTTAATCCAACAATAGCCATCTACCAATGGAAAGTCGAAGAATTCAAGTATTTGCTTAGTCCGCAAGGCTAGGTGTCTCAGCTAGTCTTCCGTATATTCCAGAATCTTGAAGAACTAGGCTTTAATTCCAGTGACAGAATGGACTTGACAGCTAGAACAAGCAGGCCAAGAATAAGAGCTTCTTTCTTCCGTGTCCTTTATATACGCTGCCAGCAGAAGGTATGACCCAAATTAAGGGTGGATCTCCCCACCTCAAAGTTTTGGATTAAAGGGAGGGGGTCTTTTCACCTCAACTGATTTAATTAAGAAAAATCTCTCACAGGTGTTCCCAGACACTTGGTTTTCAGTTAATTGCACATGTAGTCAGCTTGACAACCAAGAACGGCCATCCGACTCCCCTAACCAGGCACCTGCTCACTAATGGAGTGATTACAATTTTTTTTTTTATCGTTACAAGCCATGCTTCTGTGCTTGTGCCTTAGCCTATCCTTGCTAGTGGATGTATCTCCAGAGAAGTTATAAATAGACATGATAGCTGACAGGGATGTGATTTTTAAATCTTGCTATATATTTTTTTAAAAATCAGCTGTCATAGAAATTACGCTGACTTAACTGCCTCTTGTAATGTGCGAGGATGCCTGTTTTCCACAGTCTTGCTCACACAGCAGATTTTCAAATTTTCCAGGCAGACAAGGTGTACACGGTTTCTCCCTTAGTCTCTAGGTTACATTCTGGTTACAATGTAAAGCTTTCTGTTGTTGCTGCGGCAAATGGCTACACACAAAGCAGGTTGGTTGTTGGTTTTGTAGAGACAGGACTTTGCTATGTAGCCCAGGCTGGGCTTGACTCAGTCCCATCTCATCATGCTTGATTAATGCCACAGTTCTAACAATACACACATTAACACTTCTGTTTCTAGGATCACAAATCCAGGCACAGGCTAGGGTGGTGTTCTCAGCTTGGGGTGGGCAGGTGCTGGGGTTGGGGTCCGAAGGGAGGAAGCTTCTCCCTTTGGGATTCTCTTTGTGAGGTTCAATTGTGCAGTGTCTGCTTCCTGGCCTATTTTTAGAGTGGGCAGAATCTACTTCCTTGCAGTTGTGTGACTGAAGTCACCATCTCCTTTCTGGATGTCTTAGCTTATAGAAGGTACAACTGCCAACTTGCAGGCGATTGTGCTGGACTCTTCTCAGGGACATAGTAATAGGGACCTAGCAATAGCATGTCATCCATCATCTGTGCCACTGACAGATGCAGGTGGCCTGACAGCATATAAGAGAACTGAGTGCTTCCCTTCCCTTCCCTTCCCTTCCCTTCCCTTCCCTTCCCTTCCCTTCCCTTCCCTTCCCTTCCCTTCCCTTCCCT
>JANHMN010000001.1:72421612-72444658 GCA_030674055.1 Rhabdomys pumilio
ACATACACATACACATACACATACACATACACATACACATATACATATACATCATATACATATACATATACACATATATATGTGTGTGTGTGTGTGTGAGTGTGTGTGTGTGTGTGTGTGTGTCAGTAGTATACAATTTTTGTGTAAGTGATGTAGCTTTGACATGTATGTGCATGGTGTGTCTGTTTTTCTGTGATTGAAAGGCAAAGAGCACCCCCTAGTGTTCAAAGGAGACATTGACCTGCTTCAGCAATGTGGTCTGAATTGCTTTAAATAAAGTTGAGGCCAGGGATGCTGGGTTCTTTCTACATTTACATGACCATGTTTCCAGGCCTGTCCTTGCGAAGCAAAATGTTGCAATGTCCTTGCAAAAGGACATTGATTTCTGGAGTTTAGTATTTGTGAAACATCGAAGTCTGCATAAGGCTCAATGGACAGGAAGTTGTTCGTGTGGAGTAAAAATAATGATAACAAAACAAACAACAACAAGAAACAAACAACACCCACTCCCCTCCTAAAAAAAAACCCGGAACAAACAAACCTCTTATTCATTCTGGGACTGATGTAGGGTCACATAGGAGCTGAAGGGACAGGGAGAGGGTGTGTCACACTGCATTTCTATTTGATAAGTCCGGGGCGAGGTTGTAGAGACATTTTTAGTTGTATATATACTAATTCCTGGTATTTACAGTTGCATTTCTGTGTACTCAAGAAGGAGGCTCTGTAATGTATGATTGTCTTATGGCCCTGCATGGGCAGGGCTGGAGTTCACTGCTTCTTCACATGGGGGCTGATAAAGCCAGGAACTGAACCCAACTCTGTGTGCTCTCTCATGTGATTCTCTAAATACAGGGTGTCACTTATCCATTTAAAAGATGAGAAAACTGAGTCCTTGTAAAGTTGAATAACCCACTCAAGTTCACAAATTTGAGACATTTGGAGTTCAAAGCAGCTTCCTTAATCACTACTGAGAACTTCAGAGTCCAGACATGTAAGCAAGGGTAGGAAGCTTGCTTGCAATTTAACACAGTGGAACAAAATTACTAGTGCCTCAAGAAAACATGTCAAAGTCTTAGCAAGTGTGTAAAAATCAATCTTTTCAATAAGTGATTGTCTTAGGGTTTTACTGTGTGAACAGACACCATGTTCAAGGCTACTCTTATGAAGACAACATTTAACTGGGGCTGCTTAGAGGTCCAGAGGTTCAGTCCAGTATCATCAAGGTAGGAACATAGCAATGTGTAGGTAGGCATGGTTCAGGAGCTGAGGGTTCTGTGTCTTGTTACAAAGGCAAACAGTAGAAGACTGGGTTCAGGCAGCTAGGATGAAGGTCTTAAAGCCCAAGCCCACAGGGACACAACTATTCCAACAAGGTCACACCGCCACATAGTGCCACTCCCTGGGTCAAGCATATTCAAACCACAACAGTGATGTTGAGAAAATAGTCACAGATCAAAGCCTTATTTTATATCACATATAAAAGTTAATTCATAATGAATCAGAGACAAAAATTCAAGACTATAAAACAATTAGAAGAAAACGTAGGGAGAGAGCCTTTGCCCTTGGCTGGGAGTTCTACTCACCACTCTACCACCAACACACTCACTCCTTGATGTCGGTTTTAGCAGTGACTTCCAGAACATGACAGGGGAATTATGAGCAATTATGGAAGAAAACATAAGGTAAATTGGACTTAAAAATTGAAAATGTATGCACACTAGAAAATGTTATAAGCAGAGAAGCAAGGCAAATCATGGGTGGAAGACAGTATTTGCAAACAGAATTCTGATTGGCGTTGACAACTACGAATATATAAAGACCTCCTCCAGCTCAGCGGCAAACCCTAAACAGACTAATATGAAATAAGAAAAGGGACAAAGTGAAGATGCTCACTCTCCCCCTTCTCAGAATAGTACTAGAAGTTCTAGGTAGACCAATTAGGGAAGAGAAGAAAGGCAAAAAGCAACGCACTGGGAAAGGAGGATGTTAAGTTGTTTGCTGATGGCACAATCTTTTTGGTTTTGTTTTTTGTTTTTTGTTTTTTTTTGAAAGTAGATTTTTTTTATTGGATACTATTTTTACATTTCAGATTTTATCACCTTACCACCATTACCCCCATTACCCAGGAACCTTCTATCCCATCCCCTCTCCTCATGCTTCTATGAGGATGTGGCCCCACCAACCCCCCCCCCACTCTCACCTCCCCACTCTCGAATTCCCCCCCACTCGGTGTTCAGCCTTCATGGGACCAAGAATCTCCTCTCCCACCTATGTCTGACAAGGCCATCCTCCCCTACATGTACAGATGGAGTCATGGATCTCTCCCTATGTGCTCCCAGGCTGGTGGTTTAGACCCTAGGGAGCTCTGGTTGGTTGGTGTTGTTGCTCTCCTCATGGGGCCACCAACCCTTTCAGTTTCTTCAGTCTTCTCTCTGACTTCTCCATTGTGAAACCCTTGATCAGATCAATGGTTAGCTGTGAGCATCCGCCTCTGAATGTGTCAGACTCTGGCAGACCTCTAAGGAGACAGTCATATCAGGCTCCTGTCAGCATGTACTTCCTGACATCCACATCAGTGTCTATCTTTGGTGACTGCACATGAGATGGATACCCATGTGGAATGGTCTCCAGATGGCCCCTACTTCAGTTTCTATCCCACACGTTGTCTCCATATTCGCTCCCTTGAGTATTTTGTTACTCTTTCTAAGTGGGACCGAGGCATCCATACCTGGTCTTCCTTCTTCATGAGCTTCATGTGTTCTGTGAGTTGAATCTTGGCTATTTCAAGCTTTTGGGCTAGTATCTGCTTATCAGTGAGTAAATACCATGTGTGTTCTTTTGTGATTGGGTTACCTCGCTCAGGATGATATTTTCTAGTTCCATCCATTTACCTAAGAATTTCTTGAATTCATTATTTTTAATAGCTGAGTAATACTCCATTGTGTAATTGTACCACTTTTTTTTTTGTATCCATTCTTCTGTTGAAGAACATCTGGGTTCTTTCCAGCTTCTGGCTATTATAAATAAGGCTGCTATGAACATAGTGGAGCATCTGTCCTTGTTATATGTTGGAGCATCTTCTGGATATATGCCCAGGAGTGGTATAGCTGGGTCCTCGGGTAATGGTATGTCCAATTTTCTGAGGAAATGCCAGACTGATTTCCAGAGTGGTTGTACCAGCTTGCAATCCCACCAACAACAGAGGACTGTTCCTCTTTCGCCGCATCCTTGCCAGCATCTATTATCACCTGAGTTTTTGATCTTAGCCATTCTGACTGGTGTGAGGTGGTATCTCAGGGTTGTTTTGATTTGAATTTCCCTGATGAGTAAGGATGTTGAGCATTTCTTAAGGTGCTTCTCAGCCATTTGAGTTTCCTCTGTAGAGAATTCTTTGTTTAGCTCTGTACCCCATTTTCTAATAGGGTTATTTGGTTGTCTGGAGTCTAATTTCTTGAGTTCTTTGTATATCTTGGATATTAGCCTTCTATCGGATGTGGGATTGGTTAAGATCTTTTCCCAATCTGTTGATTGCCGTTTTGTCTTATTGACAGTGTCCTCCTTTGCCTTACAGAAGCTTTGCAATTTTAGGAGGTCCCATTTGTCAATTCTTGATCTTAGAGCATAAGCCATAGGTGTTCTGTTCAGGAACTTTTCCCCTGTGCCTAGGTTTTGGGGGTCTTCCCCACCTTCTCTTCTATTAGTTTCAGTGTATCTGGTTTTATGAGGAGGTCCACTTGGATTTGAGCTTTGTACAAGGAGATAAGCATGGATCGATTTGCATTTTTCTACATGTTGACCTCCAGTTGAACCAACACCATTTGCTGAAAATGCTGTCCTTTTTCCACTGGATGGTTTTAGCTCCTTTGTCAAAGATCAAGTGACCATAGGTATGTGGGCTCATTTCTGGGTCTTCAATTCTATTCCATTGATCTTCCTGCCTGTATCTGTACCAATACAATGCAGTTTTTTATTACTATTGCCCTGTAGTACAGTTTGAGGTCAGGGACAGTGATTCCTCCAGAAGTTCTTTTGTTGTTGAAAATAGTTCTTTTTTTTTTGTTTTCCAAATAAATGGTTTTTTTGTTGTTCCAAATAAATTTGCAAATTGCTCTTTCTATCTCTATGAAGAATTGATTTGGAATTTTGATGGGGATTGCATTGAATCTATAGATTGCTTTTGGCAAGATGGCCATTTTTACTAAATTAATCCTGCCAATCCAGGAGCATGGGAGATGTTTCCATCTTCTGAGATTTTCTTCTATTTCTTTCTTCAGAGACTTGAAGTTCCTGTCATACAGATCTTTCACTTGCTTGGTTAGGTTCACTCTAAGATATTTTATATTATTTGTGACTATTGTGAAGGGTGTCATTTCCCTAATTTCTTTCTCAGCCTGTTTATCCATTGAATAGAGGAAGACTACAGATTTGTTTGAGTTGATTTTATATCCAGTCACTTTGCTGAAGTTGTTTATCAGGTTTAGGAGTTCTCTGGTGGAAGTTTTAGGGTCACTTAAGTCATCTGCAAATAGTGAATTTTTGACTTCTTCCTTTCTTATTCGTATCCCTTTGACTTCCTTTTGTTGTCTAATTGCTCTGGCTATGATTTCCAGTACTATATTGAATAGGTAGGGTGAGAGTGGTCAGCCTTGTCTAGTCCCTGATCTTAGTGGGATTGCTTCAAGTTTCTTTCCATTTAGTTTGATGTTGGCTACTGGCTTGCTGTATATTGCTTTTACTATGTTTATGTATGGGCCTTGAATTCCTGATCTTTTCAAGACTTGTAACATGAAGGGATGTTGAATTTTTGTCAAATGCTTTCTCAGCATCTAGTGAGATGATCATGTGGTTTTTTTTTCTTTGAGTTTGTTTATGTAGTAGATTACATTGATGGATTTCTGAATATTGAACCATCCCTGCATTCCTGGAATAAAGCCTACTTGATCATGATGGATGATTGTTTTGATGTGTTCTTGGATTCGGTTTGTGAGAATTTTATTGAGTTTTTTTTTGCCTCAATATTCATAAGAGAGATTGGTCTGTAGTTCTCTTTCTTTGTTGTGTCTTTGTGAGGTTTAGGTATGAGCGTAATTGTTGCTTCATAGAACGAATTGGGTATAGTTCCTTCTGTTTGTATTCTGTGCAATAGTTTGAAGAGAATTGGTATTAGGTCTTCCTGGAAGATCTGACAGAATTCTGCACTAAAACCATCTGGTCCTGGACTTTTTTTGGCGGGGAGAGTGTTAATGACTGCTTTTATTTCTTTAGGGGTTATGGGACTGTTTAGATGTTTATCTGCTCCTGATTTAATTTTGATACCTGGTATCTGTTTAGAAAATTGTCCATTTCATCCAGATTTTCCAATTTTGTTGAGTATAGGCCTTTGTAGTAGGATCTGACGATTTTTTTTTTAATTTGCTCAGTTTCTGTTGTTATGTCTCCCTTTTCAGTTCTGATTTTATTAATTTGAGTACTGTCTTTGTGCCCTTTGGTTAGTCTGGCTAAGGGTTTATCTATCTTGTTGATTTTCTCAAAGAACCAGGTCCTGGTTTTGCTGATATTTTGTATAGTTCTTTCTGTTTCTACTTGGTTGATTTCAGTCCTGAGTTTGATTATTTCCTGCCATCTACTCCTTTTGGGTATATTAGCTTCTTTTTGTTCTAACGCTTTCAGGTGTGCTGTCAAGTTGTTAGTATATGCGGTCTCCAGTTTCTTTTTGTAGGCACTTAGAGCTATGATTTTTCCTCTTAGTATTGCTTTCATGGAGTCCCACAAGTTTTGATATGATGTGTCCTCATTTTCATTAAATTCTAAAAAATCTTTAATTTCTTTCTTTGTTTCTTTCTTGACCAAGTCATCATTGAGTAGAGTATTGTTCAGTTTCCATGTGTATATGGGCTTTCCATTGTTTTTGACATTATTAAAGACCAGATTTAGTCCATGATGGGTTGATAGGCTACAAGAAATTATTTCAATCTTTTTGTATCTGCTGAGGCCTGTTTTGTGACCAATTATATGGTCTATTTTGGAAAAGGTTCCATGAGGTGCTGAGAAAAAGGTGTATTCTTTTGTTTTAGGATGAAATGTTCTATAGATGTCAGTTAACTCCAATTGGTTCATAACTTCTGTTAGTTTCATTGTGTCTCGGTTTAGTTTTTGTTTCCATGATCTGTACATTGCTAAGAGTGGGGTGTTGAAATCCCCCACTATTATTGTGTAAGGTGCAATGTATGCTTTGAGCTTTAGTAAAGTTTCTTTTATGTATGTGTCTGCCCTTGCATTTGGGGCATAGATGTTCATAATTGTGAGTTCATCTTGGTACATTTTTCCTTTGATGAATATGTAGTGTCCTTCTTTATCTTTTTAAATTAGTTTTGGTTGAAAACGATTTTATTTGATATTAGAATTGCTACTCCAGCTTGTTTCTTGGGACCATTTGCTTGGAAGATTGTTTTCCATCCTTTTACTCTGAGGTAGTGCCTGTCTTTTTCGCAAAGGTGCGTTTCCTGTATGCTGCAAAATGCTGGGTCATGTTTTTGTATCCAGTCTGATATTCTATGTCTTTTTATTGGCGCATTGAGTCCATTGATATTAAGAGATATTAAGGAAAATGAATGTTGCTTCCTGTTATTTATTAGAGGCAGAATTATGTTTGTATAGCTATCTTTTTTGGGGTTGTTAGAAGATTGCTTCCTTGCTTTTTCTAGGTTGTAGTTTCCCTTCTTGTGTTTGAGTTTTCCACCAATTATCATTTGAAGTGCTGGATTTGTGGTAAAATATTGTATAAATTTGGTTTTGTCATGGAATATCTTGGCTTCTCCATCAATAGTGATTGAGAGTTTTGCTGGTTATAGTAGTCTGGGCTGGCATTTGTGTTCTTTTAGGGTCTGTATGATATCAGTCCAGGATCTTCTGGCTTTTATAGTCTCTGGTGAGAAGTCTGGTGTAATTCTTATAGGTCTGCCTTTATATGTTACTTTACCTTTTTCCCTTACTGCTTTTAGTATTTTTTCTTTGTTTTGTACATTTGATGTTTTGATTATTATGTGATGGGAGGTATTTCTTTTCTGGTCTAGTCTAGTTGGAGTTCTGTAGGCTTCTTGTATATTTATGGACATCTCTTTCTGTAGGTTAGGAAAATTTTCCTCTATAATTTTGTTGAAAGTATTTCCTGGCCCTTTAAGTTGGGAGTCTTCCCCCTCATCTATACCTATTATCCTTAGGTTTGGCTGTCTCATTGTGTCCTGGATTTCCTGTATGTTTTGGGTTAGTAGCTTTTTGTATTTTGCATTTTATTTGACAGTTGTGTCAATGTTTTCCATGGTATCTTCTGCACATGAGATTCTCTATCTCTTGTATTCTGTTGGTGATACTTGTGCCTATGCCTCCTGATCTTTTTCCTAGGTTTTCTATCTCCAGGATAGTCTCCCTTTATGCTTTCTTTATTGTTTCTACTTCCATTTTAGATCCTGGATGGTTTTGTTTAATTCCTTCACCTATTTGGTTGTGTTTTCTTGCAATTCTTTAAGGGATTTTTGTGTTTCCTCTTTAAGGGCTTCTACCTGTCTACCTGTGTTCTCCTTGGATTCTTTGAGAGTGTTATTTATGTCCTTCTTAAAGTCCTCTATCATCATCATGAGAAGTGATTTTAATTCTGAATCTTGCTTTTTGGGTGTGATGGGGTATTTAGGGCTTGTTATGATGGGGGAACTGGGTTCTTATGATGCCAAGTAACTTTGAATTCTGTTGCTTATGTTCTTGTGCTTGCCTTTCGCCATACGGTTAACTCTAGTGCTACCTGCACTCACTGTCCCTGACTGGAGCCTGCCTTTCCAGTTTTCTTGCTTGTGTCTGAACTCCTCAGGGTCCAGATATCTCTGTGATCTTGTAATCCTGAGCTCCAGATGCTCTGAGTCCAATGGTTCCTCTAGGATATCTCAGGATACAATGTCTCCACAGTAGCAGACCAGTTAGTTGTCCACTGCTCTGGGTACAGTGTCTCCTCTAGGATGTCTCAGGAGAACGTGTCCACTGCTTTGAGTGTAGTGGCTCCGCTAGGATGTCTCAGGATATGGGTGCCTGCTGTTCTGTGTTCAGAGGCTTCTCTAGGATATCTCGGGATATGCTGTCTGTTGCTCTGGGTTTAGTTGCTCCTCTAGGATGTCTTGGAGTATGGTGTCTGTTGCTCTGAGTTCAGTGGCTCCTCTAGGATGTCTCGGGATAAGGTGTCCACAGGAGAGCAGATGAGCTGGGTTGCTGCTCAGGCACCAGGCCCAGTCGAGGGGTAGAAGGGGAGTGGTAATCCGCAGGGGTGGGGTTTGGGTGTCTGATGGGTACTGAGTGCTCCCTGCAACCAATTATGGCTCTGGGGCGGGTGTAGGGCAGTGAGTGAGTGTTCTTACCTGCCACTCTGAGTTCAGTGGCCCCTCTAGGATGTCTCAGGATAAGGTATCCACACAGGAGCAGACCAGCCGGGTGTCTGCTCCAGGCACCAGGCCCTGATGGTACAATCTTATATGCAGAAACCCCCATGAAAAGTGAAGAATGTAGAGTTGATAAATTACCTAACCCAGGAAACTTGTAGGATACAAAAATCAGTGGAATTTTTATTCATTGATAATAAGCTGAGAAGGAAAAAAATAGCCCCATTAATAATAGCAAAATAAATAAGTAAATAAGTTAGTCAGAAAGACGACAGGTCTTTGTGCCAGAGGTTATAAGGTACTAATGTAAAAAAAATAAGAGACTATAAAAGTAAATAGAAAATTATTTTGCATCCACAGCTTTAAAGAATTAGTATTGCTTACCCAGAATGATCTACAGATTCAACACAATCTTTATCAAAATTCTAACATCATCCCCCAGACATAAGAGACACAATCCTCAAACTTTTATGGAGACACAAAAGGGCCAGAAATGTTCAAACATTTTTGAACAAAAAGAACAAAGTTAGTGGTTTCATGCTCCCTGGCTTCAAAATATGAAGTCTATGTAATGAAGACTGAGTGCTGCCATCATACAAGCAGACACATTGATCAGTGCAACCCTCTGAGGATCTTCGAAGTAGCTGGATGGAATCCAACTCAACTCCCAGGAACTCCCAACGAAGGGAAGAGAGTCTCTCTTCAGTAAGGCTTGCACTGGAAACCTGGGGATGTAGAAGGATGAAGTAGGATCTTTATGCTGTTAATAAAAATTAACTCTGGTTAAAATATCAATATAGATCTGGAATCACAGAACTAGAAGGATGCAGAAGATGTGTGCTGGCTAGTGTCTATATCAGCTTGACATAGACCAGGGTCATCTGCGAGGAGAGAACTCAGTTGAGAGAATGCCTCCAAATGACTGGGCTGTAGGCATGCCTGTAGTGCATTTTTAAATCAGTGACTGATGTGGAAGAACCAATGTGGTTCATTGGGGATGGTTCTACCTCTGAGCTGGTGGTCCTGAGTGTTATAAAAATTTAGGCTGAGCAAACCATAAGGAGCAATCCAGTGAGCTGCATCCCCCAAAGCTTCCGCATCAGCTCCTGACTCCAGATTCCTGCCCAGACTTTCCTGGATGATGAACTACAAGCTGTAAGATAAAATAAACTCTTTCCTCCCAAGTTGTTTTTGGTCATGGTGTTGACTGCTACAGTAGAAACCCTAACTTAGACAGACTCAAACTATGACATTGATCTAGGCAATGTAAAGCCAACCATTGTATCAAACTGGAAAGCTCATATAGCAGATAAATCCTAAGCTGAAGAGGCAAAGGCTGTGAGAAAATATTTGTAAACTATATATTTCATAAAAGGTTAGTATTAAAAATGTTTAAAGAATCCAAATTGCAAGAGAATAATTTAATTAAAAGTTGGAGAGGGATAGGAATAGAGTTCTCAAAAAAAAAAAAAAAAAAGATACACAAATATCAAACAGGTTCATGAAAAAGCACTTAAAGCCACATGCATATTAGGAATATACACGTTAAAACCACAATGATACCTGTTAGAATAGTGGACAGTCGTGTTTTTGTTTGTTTATTTGTTTGTCTGTTTGGTTTTTGATTGTTGGTAAGAATGTAAAGAAGAGAAAAGACATCAGTGGCAACTGTTGGTGAGAATGTAAATTAGTGCAGTAACTTGGAACACAACATGGAGCTTCCTCAAAAAGCTAAAGATAATACCACCACTTGATCCAGCAGTCCCACTTGTAGGGGTAAAGCCGAAGGAATAGACATCATCATGCTGAAACGAGTCCTCAGGATTGTATGGAGACAGTGAGTCAGTGCAAGTGTCTGTCAAAGGATGAAGGTGTGAACTTTCCAACGCTCTAGCACTGCCTGAGGTAAGCACCTCATGAAGAGAAGAGGTTTCTTTTGGATCTCAGCCTTGGAGGTTTCAGTCCATGATAGGGCAGACTTGGTGCTTTTAGGTTTCTGGAGGAGGAGACGATGGGCAGTGGTAGAGAACATCTAGCCAGAATGCTTACTTCATGGCTAGGGAGCAAAAGAGAACAAGAGGCTGGGGTCTGACTGCCCCCTTCAAGGGGACACCCCTATAACTGAAGTCTTGGCTGGGGTCTGACTGTCCCCTTCAAGGGGACACCCCTATGACTGAAGTCTTCCCACTGTACAGCACTTCTGAAAGGTTCTATCACTTCTTAGTAAAGGTTTCCTAGGATTAATCTTTGGAAGACAGATAAGACCCAAACATTAGCAAGCTGAGGGGGAAAAATATGTGTAAAAATGATAGAGCCAGTTGCTAAAGGAACAAATCCCACCGTTTCAGTGATATAAACGAATCTGGAGGAAGTTATGACAAATGAACCATACACAGAAAGACAAATGCAGCATGATTTGACTTATTGGTGGCATCTAAAGAAAGTTAATTCAGTAGAGATTCAAAAGGAAGTGTCATGGTTACCATTCCATTGCTGTGAAAGAGACACCATGACCCTGGCAACTTTTATGGAAAAGCATTTAAAGAAAGTGTTTAATTGGGGCTTGCTTATGGTCTTAGAAGGTTAGTTCATCACCATCAAGGTGGGGGACATGGTGGCATGTAAGCAAACATCGTGCTGGAGAAGTAGATGAGAGTTTTATATCTAGGTCCAAAGGCAGTAGGGGGAGAGAGATACTGGGCCTGGCTTGGGCTTTTGAAACTTCAAAACCCACTCCTAGTGACTTACTTTCTCCAGCAAGACTACATCTACCCCAAGAAGGCTATACCTTCTAATCTTTCTCAAGTAGTGCCACTTCTTGATGCTTAAACATTCAAATGTAAGAACCTATGGTAACTATTCTTATTCACACTTTCACAAGGGGATACCAGATGCAAAGAGGGTAAGGCAGGGCACACTGAGGAGATGTTGACCAAAGATTACAAACTTTAGGTAGCAAGAAGGAAGACTTCCTACGATCTACTGCATAACAACGTAACTATAGCAAATAATGTATCAGAGGTTCCCCCTTTTTGTTTCTTTTGAGATAGAACCTTACTATGTAGCTCACACTAGCCCTGAACTCTTGTCCTTTTATGCTAATCTCCTAAGTACTAGGACTTACAGGTGTATGCCACCATGGCTGTGAAGAGACACCATGACCCTGGCATTGTAGATTGTGGCTAAGAGTGTAACTTACAAGACCCCGTCTCTCTTTCTTCCCACCCCCCAACATGCATACACATACAAAGTAAGGTATATAAGTGATTTTGTTTTATTTTATTATTCCATCTTGCGTATGTATTAGAGTATTACATTAAGCAAATCATCATAAATTTTCTATGAAAATAATAATGATGATAAAAATGAACAAAAAACCCCTTTCTCCGAAGAAGAATCAATAGGCTAATAGGCATGTGAAATGAAGCTCCAATCACTAATGGTTCCTTTCATGCTTCAAAAAACAGCACTGGGTACCACTCACTGCACATCTGATAGTGAGCAAAGAAGCAGGGAAAATCCAGTGCTGGAGAGGATGTGAAGAGACTGGTAGACTCCCGGTGTTGCTGGTGGGAAAGCCCAGTTGTTCAGCTGACTTGGAAATTGGTATGCATGCTCTCTTACTGTCCTTGTCACAGTTCTATTGCTGTGAAGAGACACCATGACCACAGCAACTCACAGTTTCAGAGGTTTAGTCCATTATCATCATGACGGGAAACATGGCAGCATGTAGGCAGATGTGGTGCTAAAGGAGTAGCTGAGAGTTCTACGTCTGTATCCACAGGCAAGAAGAGAACACTGGACTTGGGCTGGGAAACCTCAAAGTCCACATCCCTCCCCAAGTGACACATTTTCTCCAGCAAGACACTTTGTACTTCAATAAAGCCACACACATTTAATTCTTGTCAGGTAGTTCCCCTCCTTTATGAGCATTCAAATATATGAGCCTATAAGGGACATTATTATTCAAATTATCATATTCTGCTCCATGGCTCCCATAGGCTTATAGCTATATTGCAATTAAAAATGTATTTAATCCAACTTCAAAAGTCCCCTAGTCAATTACAGTCTTAAAACTGTTTAAAAGTCCAAAGTTCAAAGTGTCTCCAGAGACTCAAGGCAATCTCTTAACTGTAACCCCCTGTAAAATCAAAATAAAAAAGCAAATTACATAATTTCAATATACAGTGGCACAGAATATACATTACTATTCCAAAAAGGAAAGAAGGGAGTAAGGTGAGGAAAGACTGGACCTAAAATTCCAGAACAAACTCCAAATTCTTCATCTCCATGTTTGACATCAAGACGTTTTTCAGATCCTCATCTTTCGTGACTGCAGGACACTTCTCTCTCGAGCTGGTTCCACACACGGTCTACAACTTTCCTTGGCAACTCTGGCATCTCTAACATCTTGGGGTGGCAAACATAATCTAGGCTTCTTCTTCACAGTTTCATGAAATGGCCTCTCTGGGCCTCCGTACAGAAACACCTCTGACTTATGCCTGATCTCAGTGGCTTTCCTTAGCCACAAAGGGAGATTAGATAACCTCTTTTTTTTTTTTTTTTTTTTTTTTTTTTTTTTTTATATATATATATCCTTGGCTCTAAAGCCAGAACTGTGTGGCTAAAGCTGGCACATTCTACTGCTTGCTGGGGCATCAGCTTGTTCTTGCTCATGATTTCCTTCAACCCTTAAGCTTTGCTTTAATTCCTTTTCACAAGTTGGAAGCTTAGCTGGGTAGGACCTTCCCCAGAGGTTTCTTCTCTCTTTTTTCTACTTAGTACAAGTTTTCCTTTAAACTTTCTATCTCCTTGAGTACTTGACTTGGCTCCAACTTAACATTTTCTCGTGCTGCTTCTCTCCTCAGCTGTACATTAGTATTTTTCCTTGCTCAGCATGCTGTTTTTCATTACAGATCTATATAAGAGTGGCTACAAATAACCAGTCAGCACAGTCAATACTAGCTTGTCTGGAAATCTCCACCAATGCTGTTAATCCAAAACTCTTTAATTTAGCCTGAGGTAGATTTTTTTTTTTTTTGGACAAAAGCAGAAAGCAGTCACATTCTTTGCCAAAACACCACAAGAATGGTCTCTAGGCCACTTCCTCTCTGAAACTCCTTGAGCTCAGCCCACACAGTTTAAGTCTCCCTCAGCACTATCTTCTATGCTCTTACTAGGATGGTTCATTAAGCCCCTGTTAAAGTGTCCAGTCACTCTCTGAGTCCATGTTCTAGTCTTCTGTATTCTTCCAACAGATAACTTATCACAGCAATATCCCGGTCCCTGGTACCAACTCTGTCCTGGTCAGTGTTCTACTGCTGTGAAGACTCACTATGACCATCCAACTTTTAAGAAAGAAAGCATTTTATTGGAAGCTTGCTTACAGTTTCAGAGTATTTGTCTGTTATCATTATGGGGGGAGAACATGGTGGCATGCAGGCAGACATGGTGTGGAGAAGTAGCTGAGAGTTCTATACCAAGATCTGAAGGCAGCAAGCAGAATGAGACACTGGGTCTGGCTTGGGTTTTTGAAATCCTAAAGCACACCCCCACTGACTTTCTCCAGCAAGACCCCACTTACTCTAATAAGTCCACACCTCCTAATTCTTCTCAAATAGTGCCATTCCCTGATAACTTAGCATTCAAATAGATGAGCCTATGGGGACTATTCTTATTCAAACTACCACACTTACTAAAATTCTAAATGTGTCAATTTGCTACATTAATACAGTGAATGATAAAACCCTCAGGATCATGTGCATAGGTGCAGAAAAAGCATCTGAGGAAAACGCACCATCCACTGATGGTGAAAAGTCTCAGCAATCTAGAAACAACAGAAATCCTTCTGTTTGAGAGCATCAATATAGCGGAAAGGGTCAGGTCAACAGAGATGGGCCTTTGGAAAAACACAAACAAGATTAATGACCCTTCAACAAGATAGACAAGATAAAAACATAGGAAGAGGCCTGGATATACAGCTCGGTGGCAGAATACTTTCTGGGCATTGAATAGAGCTTTGGGTTCTGTCCTTAGCATGGGAACATATGGCAGAAAACACAAACACACAGTCATCTACATCAGAAAAAAAAAAAACAGGCAGCAACATAAATAGAGCCTATTGGGAGGATTAAAAGTGAATTCAGAGCAGTTGTAGACTCTTTTTGTTGCTATAAGATACAAAGGTTTCTTCTCTTTATAGGAAAAATTATTTGCTCTGTATTTCTGGAAGTGACAGAGGGTTGTGAAAGCCTCATGATAGTCAACTCATAGTGAGAAAGTAAAGGGAAAATGGCTTCATTTGGAAGAGAACATGAATCAGAGTGCAAATGCTTATAGAAGCTTGCTACGTGGATAACTAATCCAGTTGGGACAGACAGACATTAATCCCTCCTACGATGGCTCCTTGTAGATCATCACTTCCCAGCAGGACCCATCTCTTTGATGCTCTACCACATCTCAGTCAGTATTGTGATACAGATGTGTAAGCTGAAAAGCCCTTTCTACCACAACTTGCTTTTTGGTCATGGTGTTTCACTGAAACAATAATAACCCTAAGTGAGACAGGGTTTGACTCAAAGCCCACGGATGTTGTGGTAGCCTCAGCTAAAAGGAGCACCAGCCAATAGCAGTCTCCAGGGCTACGGACAATCAGCTGTATCCGGGCTGGGTATGGCCCTTCACACCTATCTCAGTTTTTGTCTGACACCAAGACCTGCATTACTGGCAGAAAGCTACGGCTCCTTAATGCATTGAGAAACGTCCCTGAGAACCTTGTCTGTTTGCTTGCGTGGCTTCTGTTTTGTTGCTCTAGGGTTAAGCTAGAGGAAGAGGAGGTGGAAGCCATGCTGGGCTCTGCTGGTGGCCTGGCATAGTCCTGTTCGAGGTGCAGTCCCACCTGACACTCCCATTCCTGGATGCTACGGGCTGTTGGTTGTGACCCTGTCACCATGATCCAAAGCAAGTACCTGTATACTTGCTGCTCAAGTACCCAATGGACAGAACTTTTGAAGCTGAGGCAAAAAGCTGCCTTAGTCATTATTCTATTGTCATGAAAAGACACCATAGCTGAGACAGCTTTTATGTAAAAGAAAGCATTTAACAGGAGACTTGCTTACAGTTTTAGAGCCTTCGTCCATTCTCATCATGGTGTGGATCGTGGCAGTTTGCAGGCTCTGGAGCAGTAGCTGAGAGCCACATCATGGTCCTTAAGATGTGTGTGAGAGAGAGAAAGACTCTGGGCTTGGCATGGGCTCTGAAACCTCAAAGCCTACCTCCACTGATACACTTCCTCCAATGAGGCTATTGCTAGTCCCACAAGGCCTTGTACCCTGATCCCTCTAACGCTTCCAAATAGTGCCATTTCTTGGTAACTAAGCTTTCAACTATCTGACCCTTGGGAGCCATTCTTATATAAGCCACCGCACAGGCCTTCCCTCTTTAAAGTTGGTTTACTTCAGGTATTTTGTCAGCTGGAGTGATGGAAAGTTAACACTACTGTATGCTTCCATCTCTAAGTCTGCCTCAAGTGCTTTCACTTTATTTGAGACAGGCTACTTTTGTTGTTTGCTGCTGTACTGGAGATGCTAGGCTAGCCGGCCTGCGAACTTCTGAAGAATTCTCTTGTCTTGGCATATCACGACAAAGGCATTGAGTTTCCCCTACCACCATAGGAACACTGGAATGACAGATTCCTGATTTGTGATACTGTCACTGGATTTTTTTCATGGCCCCTAGGCACCTGAACTCATCCCTGCAGAGCAGGGGCTTTACCAGAGAACCTACTTCCTCATCCATGTTAGTTACTCTTCCGTTGCTGTGATAGGACACCACAGCTGAAGCCATTTATAGAACGGAGGGTTTGTTTGGCTTATGGTTCCTGAGGGATATGAGTCCTTCATGGTAGGCAATTGTGGCAGCAAGCAGCAGATGTGGGGTTGGAGCTGAAGCAAGGCTGACATCTTGAACCACATGCACAAAGCAGAGAGTGCTCTGGCAATGATTAGAATATTTTAACTTTCAAAGTCCACCCCATCAACGGCACACACCCTCCTGAGCCTCCTCAAACAATACCATCAACGATAGCATTGAGACTATGGGGGAATTTATTACTATTATTATTATTAAACTCAAACTGATGAAGTATTTTTCCTGTACCAGACAAAGTAACAGTTTGTATCTCAGACGGTTTTGAAACTTGTAATTCTCCTGTGTCAGTCTCCTATGTGCTGGAATTACAGGCCTCTGCTGCCATGACTGGTGCTCATGTTCTATTTCTTAAGCCAAGTGTGGGGAAATAAGTATTTCCTTTTGTTCTTTGTGTATTATTTGCATATATTAATAATTAAATTGCAAATAAAATATTTATGTTTCAAAAATATGTTAATGAGCGCCTTTCTTTTCAATTCATTTTAGAAATATTTAGTTTTGTCCTGGCTATCTTTGTTTATGGCTCATAGTCTCCCTCTTGTGGTACCTCTTCTCAACTGCAGGTATTTCCTTTGTTGACAGAAGTGCTTTATGCTTTTAGTTCTGTCCATGTGCTCTTTGTGAAGTCCACTGAAAGACCTCCTATCTCCAAAGCGAAACCACAGCTATTTGCAAGAACCATCCTTCTCATCACTGAGCACTTTAAAGAAAGCGTTAGTTGGTTACTATAACAACCAGTGAGGTCAGAGGATTGAGAAGGCTGTGGGACAAGTTCGCTATTTTTGGACAATAGGAATTTAAAAGAAGGATACTTTGGGGAAGTATTTGAAGGAACATGTGAGACACTGTGTGCTCAGGTGCTTAGCTGTTGTAAAACTAATTTGCCAATAACCAACATATTTGCTTCAGATGCTTGAGTACTTAACATTGATGATGATGATGATGATGGTGGTGATGATGATGATGTTTTGGGGGCCATGTCTGTGTTGACTATGCTGAACTTAGACTTATGATAGTCCCGCCTCAAGGTCCTACATGCTGGGACTATAGGTACGCCTGTCTACGCCTGGCTTAACCTAATAATTTCTGAAGATATTAGACCAGTTCTTCAGTCAGATTGTCCTTAGTAACAGCAGACAGCAAATCTTCATCCTTTGTCATTTTACAGGCTGAACCATTTTTCTAAATGTTTCTCTTTTCTCACTTTTTTGAGCTAAATCATCCTTTAGTATGGCGCCCACATGGTCTACCTCCAATGCCTGTAATATTGTGCATTTCTCATGGCATTTTGTACCCTTTTCCCCAGGTGCCGTGCTTTATTTACAAAGCAAGGGTGGTGGGTGCCATCACTAATCTCACTAAAATATTCTTTAAAGAAATCTCATTGCATGTCTTTATTCTGTGGGTGCTGTGAACGCCATGTGTGTGCCATGTGGCATGTGGAGGTCAGAGGACAATTTGCAGGAGTCACTTCTCTGTTCCAGTGGAGTCTGGGGATTAAACTGAGGTCCTCTGTCTTGGTGGCCCCGGGGCCTTTGTTCACTGAGTCTATCTTCTAGGAAGTCATTGTTCCTACCTTGTCAATGAATTATAAGGTGTTAGTTGTTGCATTCTGAAACACGAACTTGAATATCTTGACTACAGTGTGTGGCGTAAATATTTTATCTCTGCAGCCAACAGTTTGAAGCTGAGGAAATGGGTCTGTTGCAACATTCTGTTGCTGGCTTCCCTGGTTGCTTGCAGTAATCTTTGCTGTCCGTCTGAGTAAGTCTCCTTCTGTCAGTTCTGAACTTGTCACGTGGTTTTTCATTTGAAGCTCCCCCCACTCCCCAGAAGAGAAGATCTCCTGATAACAGAACCATTTTTTTTTTTTTTTATTATTGAATTGTGCTATGGTAGCTTTTATTTCTTCTTGGAAATAAGTGATATTATTTATTCATCTTGGGAATATACTTGCAGGGAATTTTTTGACACTTGGAAAGTGATGTGAAAAGTCATTCATTTTAAAAAAAAAGTTTGAGCAAACAAGGAGAAGTTGACAGAGAAAAAAATGCCCAGCAAGACGTTTGTGGAAATAGGACTGTCCTGGCTGGTTTATGTCAACTTGACGTAAGCTAGAGTTATGTGCAAGGAGGAAACTTCAGTTGAGAAAATGCTTACATAAGATTCAGCTGTGGGGCATTCTCTTAATTAGTGGTCAGTGGGGGAGGGTTAGGTCCAGTGCTGTTCTGGGTTCTATAAGAAAGCAGGCTGAAGCTGGGCAGTGGTAGTGCACGCCTTTGAGCCTTTGCTCCCAGTGCTTGGGGAGGCAGAGGCAAGCAGATCTCTGGGTCTGAGGCCAGCTTAGTCTACATAGTGAGTTCCAGGACAACCAGGGCTATACAGAAAAAAAAAAAAAAAAACAACACCTCCATTTTGAAAAACCAATAAAATAAAATAATAAAAATGAATTGAATAAAAGAAATAAAAATGAAATCAAATAAAATGATCAGACCCTGGGAAGCAAACCAATAAGCAGCACTTCTCAGTCTTTCTGCATCAGCTCCCGCCTCCAGGTTCCTGCCCTGTCTGAGTCCCTGTCCTGACTTCCTTCTATGATGAACAGTGATACTGAACTGTAAGCTAAATAAACCCTTTCCTCTCCAACTTGCTTGTTGATCTTGGTGTTTCAGTGCAGCAATAGAAATACCAACTAAGTTAAGGAGTGAGTACTAGGAGGGGTTGTAGAAGAGGGGGCTTCTGATGTCTACACTACATAACATTTAACAATTGATGGAAGGAGACTGAAGTAAGTTTTTTCTTGGCCACTAATAATTATTTTCAGAATGTTTTATTTTTTAGTTATTTAGAAAGATTTATTTGTATTTAGTTAGTTTTATATGTTTTGTTTTTCATGTATGTATGTGCACCTTCATGTGTGTGCCTGTTCCCTCAAATGACAGGAGAGGGCATCACATCCATCGCAACTGAACTTACAGAGGGTTGTGGGCGTCCATGTGGGTGATAGGAACCAACCTGGGTCCTTTTCTTGGGCAAATCCTCTTAACTGATGATCTCTCCCCAACCCTTTTGTATGTATGTGTGTATGTATGTATGTATGTATGTATGTATATATGTATGTATGATGTATGTATGATTTATGTATGTATGTATGCATGATGTATGTATGTATGTACGTATGATGTATGCATGTATGCATGATGTATGTACGTATGTATGATGTATGTATGTATGATGTATGTATATATATGTATGATGTATGTATGTATGGTGTATGTATGTATGTATTTTTATAGATTGTGGTGATGATGATGATACCTGTACACATGATGTATGTGACTGTGTATTCCATGAGAAGCACATGGTGTTAAGAGGGCAACTTTGTGATGTCTGTTCTCTTCTTCCATCTTGATACCGTCTCCAGGGATTGAATTCAGGTCTGCTGGCTTATGCACCACGTGCTTTTACCCACTGAGCCATGTTCCTTGGTGCTGAAAATGATGTTTTAAAACCGAATGAATAACAGCAATATTACAAAGACCATGTGGCTTCACTGCTGGTGTTGGTGGACTGGCTGGCAGAGTGCAGGATTCTCGGTCAGGAGCTCTGGACCTCTGCAGCACACTTCTGTAAGAGACCCACGCAATCCACACCCTGCCTGACTTACCCTTCACCTTGCAGACTCCCTCTTAGACTTCAGTGAGCTCTTACAGAAAACACAGAAAAGGAGACCCTCTGTCTCTTCCTGCTTTTTCTCTCACTTTGGGCTTAGCTAACCCCTCACCCCTTAGGCCTTTATTCTGACAGTTCTGACAGAACACTTTTCAGCTCTTCCTGCTGTGATCTGAATCAGGTGCTCAGGCAGGAAGTGCTTAGCATCAATATGGGTTTGTCTTCAGGGTGCTGCCGGCAATTTGAATATATGTTCTTGTTTTTTCTGCCAGACTGAAAATAGTTCTGAGAAGAAAGAGTCCATATCAGCTTGGTTCACGGGAGGTTTTCTTACCTCACACTCTGCCTGGGATACTGTGACACTCAGTGAATGACAAGTAGCTGAGCCTGTAAGCTGTGACCAGTGTCTGAGTGTGGTCACTCAGCTCACCACCCCAAGTACCTCTCATCAGAAATCATTTTGCAATTATAGCATCTTGTTTTCTGAAAGGGGAGACATACGGCCCATCTTCAGTCAATAATGCATATTGTATGACCGGCGTCTATCAAAAGCTTTCTAAAGAATTTGAAATATATTGGAACAGAAGCTCTTTGGAGAGTTAGCAGTACTATAATAGAAACTGGCTTTCTGGCTCGTCTTGTAATCTTTCATCTTGTTGTTTCCTTATTGAAGAACACACCATGGCTCCTACTAGGGCAGTCATGTTAAATTACATGATTGTACAGTGGCAGCCTGGGGAAACATCCCAACTGTTTCTCTTCTTTCAATAGGCCAGAAGTTCAAGATCTAGAGAGGCCCTGTGGGTTTCCTAGGCATAGAGATGAGTAGTGGGGAGCCTTGAAACCTCTTCTCTGCTTGGCTGCTCCAGTTGTACAAATTCTCACCTTACCCCTCTGTCTTGCTGCCTTTCCAATAAGGCCCTGATATACGGAACAGGCTGGTTTCTTGATTGCCACCTGGTGTCCTTAGGGAGCTAGTTCCAGAATGTTCAGCAGATGCAGAAAAAAAATATCATTGGACGCTGACACCTTTTATATAAAATGACTTGTGGTTTGGACAGGTATTCCCCCGTCCGGAATTTTGTCCCAGTGACCAAACGCACTAACAGAATGACAAACAGTTTGCGCATGCCCAGTCCACTCATGGGCTTCAACTAAACTCCAGATGGCACATCATACACAGCACAATTTTATTCTAGGTATATACTTGCCAGATTTAGAAGTTGCTTAGAGAATAATGATGATAAACAGGCTGGACATATTCATCAGAGATGCAGTCATCGGACCCTCATTTTTCTATCCAAGGCTGTCTGAGTCTGCAAGTGCGAAGTCCGTGGATCTGGGTGGGCAGTGATAGGTACTCCCAAGGGTGGGCTGTTGTTCACAAGGGAGGCCATCGTTACCTTTGAGGAACCTGCAAGGGCTGCCTTGTCACTGTAAAACTGAACTGAAGCACAGTTCTGTCCATGCCATTTCCTTACAAGGAGAGGTGGGCGGTGCCTAGAGTTCCGGTTCATTAGCCAGACATATTCACCGCTGGTCTGGAAGCTTTTCCTGTTTTGTTTTCCCTTGCCCTAGCCCAGAAAAACAGAAACAATACTCTTTTATGTATTGCGGTTCATCATTTGAAAATAGGATTCCCTTTCTCGTTGATTCATCAGGTCAGGAGTTCCAGACAACCCTGCTCTATCTCCATTTCTTTGATTTCTCCTCTTCTCCCCTCTCTTCCCCTCTCTTTTTCTCTTCATCTCACCACTTCTTTATTTTTGAATTAATCCCTTAATAGATTGGGGTTTTTCTTTTTGATGTTTTTATTCTGTTTTCTCTTCTCTTCTTGCACATATTTGCGTAGCTAGAAGTAGGTTTTTTAAAAATCTGAATTCTCCTTGAGTTTTCTTCATAATTGTCTAAAGTAGCGCCATTATTGGACATCTGACTTAGGTTCTCCATGACACTGTAAATGTCTTTAGGGTCAGTGTTGAACTTTTTCTTCCATCCCTCTGCCCTGAGTGTCCTTTAGTACCTGGTTCACAGTTGATACTCTGCAAATCCTTCTTGAACAAAACTGTTTGCTGTTGTCTTGGGCACACACTAGAGGAGCATAGGTTCAAGTTCATGTCCTTTTTGGGTGACACAGACAGTCTAGAGAGGCAAGGCTCAAATGCCTGTATGTTCCAGGCATAAAACTGAGGATAGATGGGATTTGTATGACCCGCGCTGGCCTTGAGCTTACGGTTCTCCTTCCTCATGTTGTCTAGGGCTGGCTTTATAGGCCTGTGCCACTGCACCTGGCTTCTAGTTGGGGCTGGCTCTGGGGAGATTGCCCCACTGTCTCTTTTCTCCTCTGTGGTAACACATGGCCCTCTATCCATGTGTGTCCTGCCTTAGTCACTTCAGAAACCACATTTGTTAATTTATTCTCTGCAGTCCTCCTGGATACCAGAGCAATTTTGAAGACTCTTGGGGAACAGAAGAGAAACAGTGTCTATGAGAGAGAGCTGCCAACTCTGCCAGTTCTGTAGCACCAACTCGTGTCTCGTGTCCATTACTTTACATCATTACTTACAAATTCATCATCACCTAGCTTCTCCTCAGTGGTGTGCTTCATCCAGGAAGGCTGCAGCCCCTGACCTCCCAGACAGTGCCAACCAAACTCTTAAGACTATGGTGTGTGTGGGGTGGCAAACCAGCATAGTTAGTCATATATGTATAGATAGGACTGGCGTATGACAGCGGTGGCATTGCCGAGAAGTTGGGGGATGACAGATTTCTCAATAAATGATACCAAGAAAAATCATCCCATATTGAAAAATAAAAGTACAGAAAGAAAAAAACATCATCATTATCTGGAGAAATTTCTCGTACGGTATTTTATCTACTCACTAACTCAGCTTATGAAATCCACCATTTTCCAGGTATGCTCCCTCTACTCCCCCCGCCTGTCTCTCGGAGAACTGGTTTGCTTTCTTTCTAAACATTCTCTCTCTCTCTCTCTCTCTCTCTCTCTCTCTCTCTCTCTCTCTCT
>JANHMN010000001.1:72461373-72472861 GCA_030674055.1 Rhabdomys pumilio
CACACACACACACACACACACACACACACACACACACACACACACACTATGTATGTGTGTATATGTATTTATACACACATATATAATATATATGATATATTATATTCATAACAGTATATATATATACATATTTATATGTATATCATGATTCATAACAGTAGCAACATTACAATTATGAAGTAGCACCAAAAATAACTTTATGGTTGGATCACCACAACATGAGGAGCTGTATTAAAGGGTTGCAGCATTAGGAAGGTTAAAAACCACTGTCTTAGATCTTAGGGATTGAGAGAGTGTGCTCTTGGAACACAGTTCTTCTGAAATGACTCCTTGAATTTTCTGGAGCGGGCTGTTGCTGAAGCAAGGGCGGCCTCCTTCAGTTCTGTCTACTTTCTCCCTTAGGAGATTTCACCATTTCTGTCCACACAGAAGATGTGATCCTCATTGAGCACTGCTTGGGTATACTCTTTATATCTTGAACTTCCAAATGTGAGCCAAATAGAACTATCTGTCTTCTTTTTCTTTGTTTTTTTTTTTAAATTTTTTTATTGGGTATTATATTTACATTTCAGATTTTATCCCCTTACCCCACTTCCTCCCACCACACATAAACCTCCTATCCCATTCCCCCTCCTCATGCTTCTATGAGGCTGTGCCCCCTCCCTCCTCCCCCCACTACCCACTCCCCCCTCACATCCCCCCCCTCTGTGTTTGTTTTTCATGGAACCAAGAATCTCCTCTCCCACCTATGCCCAACAAGGCAATCTTCCCCTAGATGTACAGCTGGTGTCATGGATCCCTCCTTATATGCTCCCAGGCTGGTGGTTTAGACCCTGGGGAGCACTGGTTGGTTGGTATTGTTGCTTTCCTCATGGGGTCACAAACTGTTTCTGCTCCTTCAGTCTTGTCTCTAACTACTCCATTGGGAAACCCTTGATCATATCAGTGGTTAGCTGTGAGCATCATCCTCTGAATGTGTCAGTCTCTGGCAGACCTCTAAGGGGACAGCTATATCGTGTTCTTGACAGCATGCACTTCCAGCCATCCATATCAGTGTCTAGCTTAGGTGACTGTATGTGAGATGAATACCCAGGTGGAATGGTCTCCAGATGGCCCCTCCTTCAGTTTCTGTCCCATGTTTTGTTTCCATATTTGCTCCCTTAAGTATTTTTGTTACTCATTCTAAGTAGAACTGAGGCATCCCCACTTGGTCTTCCTTCTTCATGAGCTTCATATAGTCTGTGAGTTGAGTCTTCAATATTCCAAGCTTTTGGATTAACATCCACTTATCAGTGAATAAATACCACGTGTGTTCTTTTGTGATTGGGTTAACTCACTCAGGATGATAATTTCTAGTTCCCTCCATTCACTTAAAGATTTCTTGAATTCATTATTTTTAATAGCTAAATAATATTCCATTGTGTAAATGTACCACATTTTTTGTATCCATTCCTCTGTTGAGGGACACCTGGTTCTTTCCAACTTCTGGCTATTTTAATTAAGGCTGCTATGAACATAGTGGAGCATATGTCCTTGTTATATGTTGGAGCATCTTCTGGGTATATGCCCAGGAGTGGTATAGCTGGATCCTCAGGTAATGCTATGTCCAGTTTTCAGAGGAACTGCCAGACTGATTTCCATAGTGGTTGTACCAGCTTGCAATCCCACCAACAATGGAGGAGTGTTCCTTTTTCTCTGCATCCTCGCCAGCATCTACTATCACCTGAGTTTTTGATCTTAGCCATTCTGACTGGTGTGAGGTGGTATCTCAGGGTTGTTTTGATTTGCATTTCCCTGATGACTAAGGATGTTGAGCATTTCTTAAGGTGCTTCTCGGCCATTCAAGTTTCCTCTGTTGAGAATTCTTTATTTAGCTCTGTCTTCCATTTTTTAATAGGGTTATTTTGTTGTCTGGAGTATAATTTCTTGAGTTCTTTGTATACCTTGGATATTAGTCCTCTATCGGATGTAGGATTGGTTAAGATCTTTTCCCAATCTGTTGGTTGCCATTTTGTCTTATTGACAATGTCCTTTGCCTTACAGAAGCTTTGCAATTTTATGAGGTCCCATTTGTCAATTCTTGATCTTAGAGCATATGCCACTGGTGTTCTGTTCAGGAACTTTTCCACCGTGCCTAGGTATTCAAGGGTCTTCCCCACCTTCTCGTCTATTAGTTTCAGTGTATCTGGTTTTAAGTGAAGGTCTTTTATCCACTTGGATTTGAACTTTGTACAAGGAGATAAGAATGGATTGATTTGCATCCTTCTACATGTTGACCTCCACTTGAACCAGCACCATTTGCTGAAAATGCTGTCCTTTTTCCACTGGATGGTTTTAGCTCTTTTGTCAAAGATCAAATGATCATAGGTGTTTGGGCTCATTTCTAGATCTTCAATTCTATTCCATTGATCTTCCTGCCTGTCTCTGTACCAATACCATGTAGTTTTTATTACTATTGCCCTGTAGTACAGTTTGAGGTCAGGGATGGTGATTCCCCCGGAAGTTGTTTTATTGTTGAGAATAGTTCTCGCTATCCTGGGTTTTTTGTTATTTCAAATAAATTTGCAAATTGCTCTTTCTATCTCTATGAAGAATTGATTTGGAATTTTGATGGGTATTGCATTGAATTTATAGATTGCTTTTGGCAAGATGGCCATTTTTACTAAATTAATCCTGCCAATCCAGGAGCATGGGAGATGTTTCCATCTTCTAAGATCTTCTTCTATTTCTTTCTTCAGAGACTTGAAGTTCTTGTCATACACATCTTTCACTTGCTTGGTAAGGTTCACTCCAAGATATTTTATATTGTTTGTAACTATTGTGAAGGGTGTCATTTCCCTAATTTCTTTCTCAGCCTGTTTATCTTTTGAGTATAGGAAGGCTACTGATTTGTTTGAGTTGATTTTATATCCAGCCACTTTACTGAAGTTGTTAATCAGGTTTAGGAGTTCTCTGGTGGAAATTTTAGGGTCACTTAAGTATACTATCATATCATCTGCAAATAGTGAAATTTTGACTTCTTCCTTTTCTATTTGTATCCCTTTGACTTCCTTTTGTTGTCTAATCGCTCTAGCTAGGACTTCCAGTACTATAATGAATAGGTAGGGTGAGAGTGGGCAGCCTTGTCTAGTCCCTGATCTTAGTGGGATTGCTTCCAGTTTCTCTCCATTTAGTTTGATGTTGGCTACTGGCTTGCTGTATATTGCTTTTACTATGTTTAGGTATGGGCCTTGAATTCCTGATCTTTCCAAGACTTTTAACATGAAGGGATGTTGAATTTTGTCAAATGCTTTCTCAGCATCTAGTGAGATGATCATGTGGTTTTTTTCTTTGAGTTTATTTATGTAGTGGATTACATTGATGGATTTCCGAATATTGAACCATCTCTGCATTCCTGGAATAAAGCCTACTTGATCATGATGGATGATTGTTTTGATGTGTTCTTGGATTTGGTTTGTGAGAATTTTATTGAGTTTTTTTTTTCCTCAATATTCATAAGAGAGATTGGTCTGTAGTTCTCTTTCTTTGTTGGGTCTTTGTGAGGTTTAGGTATGAGCGTGATTGTGGCTTCATAGAATGAATTGGCTAGTGTTCCTTCTGTTTCTATTCTGTGGAATAGTTTGAAGAGAATTGGTATTAGGTCTTCCTGGAAGATCTGATAGAAATCTGCACTAAAACCATCTTGCCCTGGACTTTTTTTGGTGGGGAGATTTTTAATGACTGCTTCTATTTCTTTAGGGATTATGGGACTGTTTAGATGGTTTATCTTCTCCTTGTTTAACTTTGGTACTTGGTATCTATCTAGAAAATTGTCCATTTCATCCAGATTTTCCAATTTTGTTGAGTATAGGCCTTTGTAGTAGGATCGTTCGATTTTTTTTTTTTAATTTTCTCTGTTGTGTTGTTATGTCTTCTCCCTTTTCAGTTCTGATTTTATTAATTTGAGTACTGTCTCTGTGCCCTTTGGTTAGTCTGGCTAAGGGTTTGTCTATCTTGTTGATTTTCTCAAAGAACCAGCTCCTGGTTTTGTTGATATTTTGTATAGTTCTTTCTGTTTCAACTTGGTTGATTTCAGCCCTGAGTTTGATTATTTCCTGCCATTTACTCCTCTTGGGTGTATTAGCTTCTTTTTGTTCTAAAGCTTTCAGGTGTGCTGTCAAGCTGTTAGTGTATGCTCTTTCCAGTTTCCTTTTGTGGGCACTTAGAGCTATGAGCTTTCATGGAGTCCCACAAGTTTTGATATGATGTGTCCTCATTTTCATAAAATTCTGAAAAGTCTTCAATTTCTTTCTTTCTTTCTTCCTTGACCAAGTTATCATTGAGGAGAGCATTGTTCAGTTTCCATGTATATGTGGGCTTTCCGTTGTTTTTGTCCATATCAAAGACAACTCTTAGTCCATGGTGATCTGATAGGGTACAAGGGATTATTTCAATCTTAGTCCATGGTGATTTGATAGGGTACAAGGGATTGTTTCAATCTTTTTGTATCCGTTGAGGCCTGTTTTGTGACCAATTATATGGTCTATTTTGGAGAAGGTACCATGAGGTGCTGAGAAAAACAAAAATATTCTTTTGTTTTGGGATGAAATGTTCTATAGATATCAGTTAACTCCAATTGGTTCATAACTTCTGTTAGTTTCATTGTGTCTCGGTTTAGTTTCTGTTTCCATGATCTGTCCATAGCTGAGAGTGGGATGTTGAAATCTCCCACTATTATTGTGTATAATGCAATGTATGCTTTAAGTTTTAGTAAAGTTTCTTTTATGTATGTGGGTGCCCTTGCATTTGGGGCATAGATGTTCATAATTGCGAGTTCATCTTGGTACATTTTTCCTTTGATGAATATGAAGTGTCCTTCTTTATCTTTTTTGATTAGTTTTGGTTGAAAAACGATTTTATTTGATATTAGAATTGCTACTCCAGCTTGTTTCTTGGGACCATTTGCTTGGAAGATTGTTTTCCAATCTTTTACTCTGAGGTAGTGTCTGTCTTTTTCGCAAAGGTGCGTTTCCTGTATGCAGCAAAATGTTGGGTCATGTTTATGTATCCAGTCTGTTAGTCTATATGTTTTTATTGGAAAATTGAGTCCATTGACATTAAGAAATATTAAGGAAAAATAAATGTTGTTTCCTGTTATTTTTGTTATTGGCAGTGGAGTTATGTTTGTATAGCTACCTTCTTTTAGGGTTGTTGGGAGATTACTTTCTTGCTTTTTCTAGGTTGTAGTTTCCCTCCTTGTATTGGAGTTTTCTACCAATTATCCTTTGAAGTGCTGGATTTGTGGTAAGATATTGTGTAAATTTGGTTTTGTCATGGAATATTTTGGTTTCTTCATCAATATTGATTGAGAGTTTTCCTGGGTATAGTAGTCTGGGCTGGCATTTGTGTTCTCTTAGGGTCTATATGATATCAGTCCAGGATCTTCTGGCTTTTATAGTCTCTGGTGAGAAGTCTGGTGTAATTCTTATAGGTCTGCCTTTATATGTTACTTTACCTTTTTCCCTTACTGCTTTTAGTATCTCCTCTTTGTTTTGTATATTTGATGTTTTGATTATTATGTGTCAGGAGGTATTTCTTTTATGGTCTAAACTATTCGGAGTTCTGTAGGCTTCTTGTATATTTATGGATATCTCTTTCTTTAGGTTAGGAAAGTTTTTCTCTATAATTTTGTTGAAGATATTTACTGGTCCTTTAAGTTGGGAGTCTTCCCTCTCATCTATACCTATTATCCTTAGGTTTGGCCTTCTCATTGTGTCTTGGATTTCCTGTATGTTTTGGGTTAGTAGCCTTTTGTATTTTGCATTTTCTTTGACAGTTGTGTCAATGTTTTCCATGGTATCTTCTGCACATGAGATTCTGTCTTCTATCTCTTGTATTCTGTTGGTGATACTTGTGTCTCTGACTCCTGATCTTTTTTTTTTTTTTTTTAGGTTTTCTATCTCCAGGGTAGTCTCCCTTTGTGATTTCTTTATTGTTTCTACTTCCATTTTTAGATCCTGGATGGTTTTGTTTAATTCCTTCACCTGTTTGTTAATGTTTTCTTGCAATTCATTAAAGGAATTTTGTGTTTCCTCTTTAAGTGCTTCTATCTGTCTACTAGTGTTCTCCTTAAATTCTTTGAGAGTGTTATTTATGTCCTTCTTAAAGTCCTCTATCATCGTCATGAGAAGTGATTTTAATTCTGAATCTTGCTTTTCTGGTGTGATGGGGTGTTCAGGGCTTGCTATAATGGGAGAACTGGGTTCTGATGATGCCATGTAACTTTGGATTCTGTTGCTTACGTTCTTGCACTTGCCTTTAGCCATCTGGTTAACTCTAGTGCTACCTATACTCACTGTCTCTGACTCAAGCCTGCCTTTCCAGTTATCTTGCTTGTGTCTGATCTCATCGGGGTCCAAATGTCTTTGTGAACTTCTCCAGCTGCTCTGAGTACAGTGGTACCTCTAGGATGGCTCAGGATATGGTGCCTCCAAGGTAGCAGACTAGCTAGGTGTCTGCTGTTCTGGGTGCAGTGTCTCCTCTAGGATCTCTCAGGATAAGTTGTCCACTGCTCTGAATCCAGTGGTTCCTCTAGGATGTCTTGGGATATGTTGTCTGTCGTTCTGAGTTCAGTTGTTCCTCTGCCACTCTGGGTTCAGTGGTACCTCTGCTGCTCTGGGTTCAGTTGACCTTCTACCACTCTGGGTTCAGTGGACCCTCTAGGTTGTCTTGGGAGGAGTCCAGTGTCCACACAGGAGCAGACCTGGTGCGGGTCTCCAACAGGCCTCATATCCGGGAGGGAGCGGAAGGGGAACTACCTGTCTTCTTAAGGTAGCATGTTTCTATAGTTTTATTACAGTGACAGTACAATTTCAATATATGAATTTTAGAGAGCTAGTCATTCATTATATTATAGAGTTATCTTTCTTTGGATTTCTCCCATTATTCCAGATTCTACAACATACATGACTGGTGATATTTTTTACTTTGTAACTATGGCCTCTTCTCTTAAAAAACCAAGGGGGATTTATCCACACAGCTCTTTGGAAAGAGAACATCAGAACTCATTCTGACTTCTATGGTGGGCATGCAGAGGCTGACAATTGACCTTCTGACATCTGCTTCCTTTAATGTCCTTTGTGTCTATACCATGTATTTCCTCAAACTACTTCAAGTTCACTTCAGATCACTTCAGCATCAATGGCTCCTGTATTTGATGAGACTGTTTTAGGGGAAAACAATATTAAAGCCCCTTTCCTCACACATGGTAAGAAAAACTCATTAAGGCAATGGGCCCATCATAGAGTCTGATTTCTCTGCTGTGATATGTCTTTGGAGCTGTGGTTTCTGATGTAATGAAAGGCATGATCATCTAAGGAGATGGCATGTACAAGCCTGATGCTAAGGGCTTCTGTGAGCCTCTTTGGCTACTGTGGACTAACTTAGTTTTCCTGTGCTCCTATAGGATGATAAGAGAACCATTCTTATCAGTGCCCCAGTGGTTCTGTGACCTGCTTTTGGAGAACCACTGAGAGACAGGTCAAGAAAACCCAGAGAAGGGCAGACAAATGGAAGAATTGCAGCTTGAGCTTGCTGCATGCCTCACCTCTGGTGCTTGCCATGATGTCTCAGTCTCAGAGGCTTTTGAGACGCAAAAGGCAACTACAGGCACATAGGAAGCAGAACAAATGTGATAAATGCAAAGATGTTTACTTTGCATCTTAGGCTGAGAAATGCCCAAATCCCACCTGGGAACAGAAGGGAACTTAGAGCCTCTTAAGAGAGCAAAGCAGAGAATGAGAAGTGATTTTCAAAAATCTGCCTTAACCTCCTGGTTCAGTTGTTGTTTCCCTGAGGGCAAGACAGGGAGTTTATCTTCTCCTTATACAGAAGTACACTCTCAGATAGAGCCTACCTTGGCTCTGTGGATAAATATGCAGTGATAGCATGTGTGTTTCCAATGTGAGGATATGTTTGGAAACCAGGATGTGGAGATTGGCAGTGGAGAGCATGCCTAGGCAGTCTCAGGCAATCGGTGCATTTGCTAGAACAGGCTCCTGCTTTGATGATGTGGAGCTGGGTGCTTGGCATGTACCAGAGAGGACAGAGCAGCCAAGAGTGCATACTTGGGGTGGAGACTTGAGATTCAGCCCTGTGCTATGGTGCCTTACCTACATGGTGCAGATCTCTAGGGCAAGTCCTTAATCTCTTTGTGACAGCTTTTTTTCTTCTTTGAAATGTGATAATGATATTTACTTCATAGCTTTTGAAAACTTCATACTGTCTTCTGATCTACTAAAAAACATGGGTATTTGTTACACACAGAGGTTCAGGAACTCAGAAATTGGTGTTGTAGCTATGTTAACCACCAACTTTTTTGAATATTGATGAGATCCCTCACTTCTATATTGACACTCAGCCCTTTATCTGTGAAACGAAGCTCCATTCCTGTTGGACAGGCTACCATTCTATGCCCCAGTATATGGAATTCATAGACCTTAAGGATGCTGTGGACATGGTCACCCACTTCATGACATTATCTGTGGGAGGTATTCAGAGTTGTGTACTCTTCTCTCAGAATCTGAATATGTGAGATGTGTGTGGGTTATCTTAAACCCTGCAGTTTGTTCCCACAGGAAACAAGAAGGAACAGTCAGGCTCTTGTCAACCGTGCAATGGTTTTCCATCAAAAACGAAAACTTTATGGTCCACACTGTGTAAAGCATGGTTAGCAGTAAGATTGGGAAATATCTGTCCTGATCAGAAGAGAGAAAAAGCCAAACATTTAAAAATAGCAGTGAAGCTTAGCAGCTATCGAGACCCATTCAAGTATGCAACTGAGATGCGGGTTATTAAGCAAATTTTACTGATACCCCTAGGGACGGAATTAGGAAACAGAGCAATTGAGCCAAGGATTAAAAAAAATATTTTTAGTAAGACAAATTCTACAATATTTAGGCAATTTATGCCTTGTGAACTTGGAGAAACTTTAAATTTTCAAGTTGGAAGGAAAAGGCATGTAGCCAAAGGGCCACCCCACTTCACCGAAAGGAAAAAAAAATCTTCTGATGTGCAGCTTCAATCAGTGCTTGTTATCTTTAGGATTCTTAAAAACATGTTTTTATTCCATTTTTCCTTTATTCTTTAGGTAGAGCCAGATATGTATTTCAAGAGTGACCTTAGCTTCTGTTAGTAGCTTTGAGTTCTTTGCAAAGAAAACATTGCTGAAAAGGGACCAAAAAGCAAGACGTCATTATGGATTTGCAAATATTTTATAAAAGGTTTAAGGGTCACTGGAACATTGGAGACTAGGAGAAAGAAAAAAATTAAAAGAGAAAGAGAAAATACACAGACAAGCAGAAAAATGCAACAAAATTAGTTTATCGCAAGAGTCGTGGTGTTACAAGAATCATTTCTAGTTGAAAGACTTTGCAAGGGGAAGGTGAATCAGAACATAAAAGGGACAGTTGTGATAAGACTTTAAATGGATAAGGTTGCAAGTTTACTGTTCTCCAACAGCCCAATTTTCAAAACCCAGGCAAGGTCTCCACTATTAAGCAATTCACGGAGACCCTTTTCAAAAGCCCAGGATATTGTATTCAGTTTGAGGCATTTCACTGCTAGGAAGATGAAGGCAAACAGACATGGGAATTCAGAGCTTAAAAACATACACACAAAAAAACATTTCAGGGTCTAGGGAGGATTGGCTTTTCAAGGGAAAGTATGAATAAATAGAATAAATAATAGCTTGGTTTGCAGTCTAAAGGGAAGGAGATATTTCAATATGTGCCCAAAATTTAACTGTAAAATTACAAAGTAGCAGGTGCTGCCTCATTTAAATTTTACCAACTTGTTTAGTAATCAGGGTGGTTCCTCAGTTCACATAATAGTATAGGCATTTATTTATTGGTATTTTCTATATATGAAACATTCAAAAGCATATACATACATAAACATACAGCCACACAGCCCCGTCCTTTCCTTCCTCTAATTTTTTATATTATTACTGTTGATGTTTCTTCTTCTATACTGGCAATTGAATCCAAGGCTTTGCACATGCTTTTAGATGTCTCTGTTAGTGAGCTGTATCCTCGTCCTCATTTCAGAGATATTTGAAACTGTAGCTTCTACAGTGTTTCCGAAAGACTTCCCTTGCTTGACTGAATCCAAGGCTGCCAATCCTGTTTTTGCTAAAGCCAACTGCTGTAAAATCCTCAGATACCCAACATGGTCTCTCCGAAGACTCACTTTTTGCTTGTTGTGAGCCACTGAGAGGAGCAGTGGTGGAGGAGAGATTGTAGTTTAGTCCATACAGTCGGGATCATGGACTTGACATAGAGGGACCTCAGCAAAAGAAACAGAATAAATTATTTAATACACAAGGACAGGTAAGAGGCTCAAAATATATAGATTTAATATTGTTGCAGGTTAGAGGAGACAGTTTCCTCCCATTTCTAAGTTATTACCTGGCTACTAGCTTGCTTACATGATTTCAAGCCTTCTGCATAACATATCTACCGAAGAAAAGGTTATTCAGTGGATAAATGCTGGTTCTCTTACAGATGGATCAGTGCAAAGACAGGATGTTGATTCCTGAGACGGTGAGATGCTTCTAACTTTATTTAAAAGGCTTTCTGGCTGTGTGAGCCATAGATTGCTTTGTGCCATGGTTGGGTAGCTATGTATGTTCCATCAATGAGAGCATTCAGCCGAGGAGTTAAGCAAATGTTGTTTTCTGCTGCCAGCTGGCTTTCAAAACGTGGAAAGCCCATGTTTATTGCCAGCTAGTATTTTTTCAAGAAAATATAAAAATTATCATCTTCTCTATGAGTATGAGCCCTCTGAATCAACACTTAGGAGCATAGACTGAAGCAAAAGGATGCTTTCCTTGGCTCTGGGTTTAGTCATTTTATAGAGAGAATATATTTTTTTAAATACGAGTTTAAGTGCAATAAAATGTAAACACAAAAAGGATTTTAATATAAGTCATCTCAATCAAGTACAGGTGTGTTCCTGCAAACAAGAGCTTGATAACTGGAATTAAACGTTGAAAGTCAGAATTAGAAGTACAGTAACATCTGTGGGTGACCAGCAGGGGTCACCCATCCACCAGGAAACAAAGAGGAGGCGCGGCTTTTTTTTTTTTTTTTTTTTTTCCCCCAAGCAAGAAATGCAGCTCAAGTACACACAGAACTTAACTTCAACTCAGAAAATGACGCCTCACATCCCACAATTTGTGGTCTTTGCTGGGTGAAAGGAGAAAACTCCAGCCAGTACCTGGGCTCTGCTACCTTTAGGGGGTGAAAAATGGAGTCACAAAGGCTGCATAGAGTCATAGATGAGGCTGAGAGAAGGAGAGATACACTTCTTTTTCTTCTTCTTCCTCTTCCTCTTCCTCCTCCTCTTCCTCTTCTTCCTCCTCCTCCTCCTCCTTTTCTTCTTCTTCTTCTTCTTCTTCTTCTTCTTCTTCTTCTTCTTCTTCTTCTTCTTCTTCTTCTTCTTCTTCTTC
>JANHMN010000001.1:72489649-72528966 GCA_030674055.1 Rhabdomys pumilio
CCTCCCTCCCTCCCTCCCTCCCTCCCTCCTTCCCTCCCTCCCTCTCTGTCTGCGTGCGTGTGTGTGTGTGTGTGTGTGTGTGTGTGTGTGTGCGCGCGCGCGCGCGTGCATGTGTGTGTTTAACTCAGACTGGCTTCACATTCAAGACTAGTCTTCCTGTCTTAGGATTCTGAATGCTGGGGTTACAGGCACACATAACAAGCCTAGTTTACAACATGCTTTGACTAATATCACTAATTCTTTCTGAAGATTTCACCAACTAAATAAATCCAGGCAATGCAGCTATTGTTGGTAACATTTTATTTTGAATTAGTTTTACAATTTCAGAAATATGAAAGAATAAAACAGCAAACCCTTGTGTACTTTCCCCATCATTAGCCTTCCTACTATATTTCTCCACTGATGCTAACTAAAATGACATTTTTTCCTTCTCTAAGTCTTTGCTTTTTCTTTACCTGCTAAGAACATAGAAGGCAGTACTGGAATCCAAGGGTTTGCCTGGACACTAATGAGACATGGGACTTGACTAGGGGCAGGGGTCATTATTGGAGGAAAAGAAGGAGTCTCTGCAGTCCCCGAGTTTCAGCTATACAACTCTACTTCCACAGACTTCTAGAAAGTGTTCTAGCTATACTGGTCTCCTTTGAACCCTTCTGAGTGACTCATTTTACAAATAAGATTGTGTCTGCTTCTGCTTGCAGGCTGCTGATAAAATAGCAGAGTTTCTCTTTAATGGCTGGTAATGACGCCAAAAATCCAGTCAATTGCCAACGCACCCCTTTGGGACACCGCATGGGACCATGAAGGAGGGCTCTGAATGCTGTAGACGACTGCAGACCTGTCTGAGTAGGTTTCTGAGGTCTCCTCATCAACTCACAGGTCACACTGGCTGGCACATTGTCAGTGAAATGGCAGGCTGCCAGGCTTCTCAGCAGTGTTCATGAGCCCCGAAGAGGGCAGAGCCTGGCATTCTTGCCTGGCCTGGAAAGGAAAAATGAGTAATGTGATTTGAATTGGCAAAAAGTCATGATTTTCACTTTAAAAAAGGATCTTTTATTCTTGAGCTGAAGCCAATTGAAATGCCTGAGCCTGGGCCTTTTCACTTGGACAAGAACAATGGGATCAATTTTCAGTAGAAAAAGAGATGGCAGCTGACGTAATGAGCTGTTAAGGGCAAAGTTTGAAATTAGATATCACAGCTTAAGTGGTACTGTGATTCCAGCACAGCCCCCCCCTCCCCCGCCCCCTGCCCCTGCCTTTCCCAGTCTTGCATTAAAGAAATAAAACAAAACAAAGGCTTCTTGGCTACAAAATGGAAAATGATCTTTTCCCAATCCTGGAGCCTCTCTGCAATTTGAACTATTGCCTTCTGATTCCTGTAGAGATAAAGAAGAGAAGTAGGGGCTGTTTGGAGCTGAGTGTAGAAGGGCTGATAAGGAGGGAGGAAGACACCACACTGGCTCAGAGAATCAGTGGCTGTATTTTATCCTGTTTTCACCAAGCAGCAGAATGGAGGCAGTTCGCTTTTAATTTAATTTTTAGAGCAAGTAGAAGAAGGAAAGCCAAGCGGATAGACTGCTCACCACCTTCTGGAGGCAGAAGAAGAGTGTGTCTTTAAATGTTAAGACCACATTATTTACCTGTTTCACTTTGGAATTCAAGATAGTGGGAGGAGGGAGGGCACTGTTAGCAGTTAACAGAGGAAGAAGCCTATGCACACAGCTGGCTCCCTCTGCAATAGGTCACATCTGCCAAGTAGCAGCATGCCATTGTTATTCCTGGAAATTGTAGCATCAGGGAAATGGGTGATTTTTTTTTTTTTTAAAGGAAAACAATTTTTAGGCAATCTTCTACCCCAACTTCTTAATACAGATTATGGCCGTGTAGGAATTCCTAGATCTTCTAAAATCCATCCTTGGCAGTTCTGCAATGATGACTGAGTCCTGAAATACATTGCTGATGCCCCTAAAGTCACTTCTAGCCTTCGTGTCTGTGATTTCCCTATTCAGTCTTTCCAAGATTGCTATACATAATGAATCCATCCGGATATAAGAGAATTAACAGTTGTTTCATTTCTGGCAACCATGGCTGACTAGCTCCTTGGTCAGAGGACATGCACTAACCTGAGCTTTCTGAAGAATTTGTGAAGGTCTGGCCCTGAGAATCTGCCTGGCTTTCTTTGTGAGGTTTCCCTAAGTCTCTCTTCACTATGGACATTTTAATAAAATGTACTGAACCTTCCTCGATTCATCAGTGAAAGAAGTTGGGTATTGTCTGAATATGGGGAAGAATCAGACATTCTAGGGCTGAGGAGGAGGAGAATCACACCACTAGGGACCCATATGGCAGGAGTTCAGATGCAAGCCATAATATGATTTTAATTGTAGTCACTAGTGTCAAGCTCCTGATTCATGTTCCTGGGACAGGAAATCAGATGCTTCACACTTGGTTCAGGAATTCCCTTGAGGATCTGTCAACTGTGAGGGAGGTTGAGGGAGGTCATATGGTTTAGATATGGCCATTGTTCAACATTCCCACGGGTATGGAAAGTCTTAACAGAGAGTGGAAACCATTTGAGACAGAAAACCCCTTAAGAGTCTATTGTACCTGGCTGCTCTTTGTGTATAATGGAAGCAATTTGTAATTTAAATCCCAGCAGACACTAGACCCTACTGAATGCTGAGAACGTGGCAGATTTTTTTCCTCCCTTTGGAATAGATGAGACATTTGGCTATATGAAACAGGTTTTAGAAGAAGGCTTGGAAAGCTGAAGAATGAGAAAAAAGAACCAAACAGCCTTTGTGACTTAAACACAGATTAGGAGGTGGCTGGGGACAGGATTGGAGGAAATCCCCACTCTAATGGGGAAGTCAAGAATTCATGAGAGTATTGGTACAGTGAGATTTTATTTTATTTTGCTGGATGGTGTAATGCTGACCATAACAGTTCCATTCCTCCCCAAAGCTTAGCAGACATCTGATTTCTTTCTACTTGTTGCTGTTTCAAGCAGAGAAGGAGTTGGATGCTTGTGTTAGTCAGCTGTCTGCTTTGTAACAAATACACAAGCCAACCAACTTAGAAAGGAGACACTTTCCTTTGTCTCATGGGTTTCAGCCCAGGCAAGATTGTCCCATCTTGCTTTGGGATGGCACAGCAGGAAACACGCAACAAAACCAGCTCACCGAAACATTGCAGCTTAAAGACAGAGGGAGCTGTGTCCCAATTAGCCCCAGTTTGAATCTTTGACAATTTATTAGCGAAGTATATGATCAAATGGTGGACAGAAGAATCTGATTGGTGCGACCAACACACATCCTTTCTGCTTAGATGGAGCCTTCCATGTTCCTACTTGGACCACACCATCCCATCTACGGCCATGTTCATATAGTGTCCTTGATCCTGTCAGTATGGTAGGATAGAGAGCGCTCCAAAGAGCCAGGCCAGGGAAGAATGTAAGAATGGCTCTCCAAAGGTTCTTGGAATCTTTCTTTTCAGTGAAAACAAACAAAAAAGCAAGCAAGCAAGCAAGCAAGCAAGCAAGCAAGCAAGCAAGCAAGCAAGCAAGCAAGCATCCAAGCTCAAATACCTCCCAATGCAGGACATTTGTGTTCCTGGCACAGTACTGTATCTACTAGAGGGTTGTGTGTGTGTGTGTGTGTGTGTGTGTGTGTGTGTGTGTGTGTGTGACTAAAAAGTTCTTGTTTGGATATCGTCTCAGCTCTTTACTGAGTGACCAGTTTATTAAGAAATACCCTTTATGCTACATGTTTAAATGTCCCCAGTTAGTGAAAGTGTTGAGACAAATGAATCAGTAATGAGATTATGTGATTTTTAGCCTCTAGCTAGCCTCCAGTGAGTCACAGAGGTGGTCGGTTCTCATAGTTTTTATTTTCATTCTTGCGATCCCTCTGCCAGGGAAACTGGTATTCATTTTAATTATATCGGGAAACTTTTGACACTTTCTTCGAGTGAGAGCTCTGCCTTGCAAACAAACAGTCAGCCACTGTTTTTCTGTCTCTGTGCTCTGAGGTCTGTAGTCAGTGCTTCTCAATTTCTGGGGGTTAAGTGAGGACATTAAAATATTGTTAGCATAGCATATAGTTCCAGGCTGGTTGGTTCTATTTGGTTAAGTGCTTTGCGGTCCGTTTTATTTGTTAGTCCCAACACAGCCCTATGAGGTGCATGATTGCACTTTCTTGTACTCTATAGATAGTTTTTAATTAGCTTAAAAGAGTTCCTGTAACCTCCAGAAGGTGAGTGGTGCTACTTAAATTAAATTCCTTCAAGTCCCAGGGTTTTACCTGGTCTTCTGGGGCCCTGCTATTTCCTTTGATTTCCGTGTTTTTGACAAGGTTATAGATGTACGCTACTGTTCAAAATGAAAGAGCAAAGAAATCTATATGACATTTTAACGAGAGAAGTTAAATCAAGCAAGGCCTCATCGGCTCAGGCTTAGATTCTATTTATTTATTTACTTATTTATTTATATTTATTATTTTTTCAGTTTTGGTTTCTAAATGCCACTATTTTGAGTTTTTACACGTGTTTCATACTTTTTCCTCCACGAATTTGTTAAGTGCCAGACCTCGTCAAATGATTTTAATTTCACTTCCTTTGAATTGACTTTTCACCAATGAGTCACGGAATCTTTTCCTTAGTGAGCTGCTTTCCTTTCTCTTTGGGAACAGTATAAAAGCAGGTGCTTGTTCTCTTGGAGTGAATAAGACTAGTGACTTCCAGAGGTAATGCACTCAGAGCTGCTGCTAATATGATGTAATACTATGCAATTTTGAGATCGTAAAATGAAGAAGCACAGAAAAAGAGGACTGTGGGTAGAGGCTTTTAGAGGTATGAGACAAGATGTGTGAAAAGCCAGTTTTATGAAAGGAATCTTTGTCCCATCCTTTCTGTTCTTCAGTCCTGAGATATAGGGCCACCACTATCTGAGTCTTTCCAAATAATCGGGGCTGGTGACATTTCCCGATTGTTTCTGGTACCAGCTGCAACAGACTCATCAGTTTTTACGACCTGCCGTTGACTTGTCTTTTCCTGTGTAGCAATGTACCTCAACATTTAAAAGCTTGATTTGACAATTCCCTTATGGTTTTGTCTGGGTCAGGAATGAGATGCTTACCTGGGTATGTCTAGTGCACAGTGTTCCTGAAACTGCAGGCAAGCTGTTCTCCGGGGCTGTGGTGACATTTGAAGGCTCCCAGAGAAGGAATAAGAGAATGATCATGAGATTTGGAACTTCATATTTAGTTTCAAACCTAACATCATTTCATATCTGCCATATTCTGTCAGAGTCAGAAAGTCTAGCCAGAACCTAATTATCAGAAGGCAGGTTTTACTGGAAACCCTTGTAGATGCTCACTTCTATACTTTTGATCCCCAGGTCACAAGACTTCATGCCCATGTGCGGCAGCACATGAGTTCCTCTGCTTACCTGATATTTGTGAGGCTCCGTCTCATTGTAGCTTCAGTTCAGATGTGAGCATCTTATTCTGTCAGGCCAGCTGGGGACAGCTTCTTCAGGGTCCCCTGTGAAATACATACATACTTCCTCAAAGAGAAAAACACCTGTTCCCTCATTCCTCACCCAAAGTATAAGGGTTGGGCAGACACTGACTCTCTGTTGAAAGGTTTCTGCTCAGAGTCAAAAAAAGGGGAGTTATAAGTGGCTGCTTGACGGGATTCTTAAACAGAGTTGAATAAACATTTCAAGATTAATTAAGGTCTGCACATGACACAACTCTTTATAACGTCTGCCTCTGCTCTCTGGTTCCACATGTTCATCAACCTTTTGTTGCCATGACAGATAGCATGTGTTTACCTCTGAGTAGTTTTCCTGCATGGGATTATGAGCTCTGTTCAATGCCTGTATCATAGATTTTCTCAGTATCTCCCAATGTCATTCCCTCCCTGTTCAGGTCTGTGTAATGAGTCTGCTGGGTAAAATACAAGTTGCCCTGACCTGTTTCCATAGGAAGCTAGAAGGCAGGTGTGGTGGTTTACACCTGTAATCCTAACACTCATGAGGGAGGCAGGGAGATCATGAATTTGTGGCCAGTCAAGGCTTACTAGTGAAACTCTGTTTTAACAAAAACAACAAATAGACATCTAAACCTCCCCAAAGTAACAACAGATACAAAGGTGAAGCTAGAGAAAAGTACTTAAAACACTGAAGTCTTGCTTCTTCTTTGGGAAGACATCAAAGGGTGAATGATGTCAGTGCAGCTAGTGGGGAGCAGACAGAGCATCAGGGGTCCTATGATTTGGGGGCCCCAGTGTGGGGCTCATGGAGGTAAAGCCAAAGGAGGTAGCCTCTGCCATCCAAGGGTGGGGCATCATTCTGGCCAAATTTTTCATAGTACCTGTGTGGTACAGATGAAACAAACTCAACACTTTTCCATGCAAGGTGACAGGCCACCTTGGACCTTTGCTGGTGTGTCTCATCCCTGACAAAGAGACATTGGCATTGTCTCTGCTCCTGCGAACAAGAGGCTGCTGCTGTTGGCCAGTAGTGATGACTGCTACACATCAGTCAGGGGTTGCACTGCCACCCTGGTTAACTTTGCCAAGGCCACCTTTGATACCATCTCCAAGACATACAGCCATCTTACCTGACTTCTGGAAAGTGACTGTGTTCACCAAGTCTTATCAGGAATTCACTGATCATCTGTGAAAACACCTACCAGAGTCTTTGTTCAGAGGACCCAGGCTCCAGTTGTGGCTACCACATAAAGGGTTGTATACACTAAAAATAAAGTGAGTTAAGTCTGCTAAAACAAACAAGCAAACCACCCAAAACATTAAATGTCTCAAGTGGAAACCAAATGATCAAGCCTTCTTCCTATCGGAGAGGGTTTAGACGCAGTGGATGTGAGTCAGACAAAAGGAGGAATAGCAAATGCATGTTTTACCTTCTTTTTCACAGATCAGCACCTAGCATATGTTGCAGATATGTCTGTATGCATTTGCGCTACCCACTTTTCTATTGGTGTGATAAAACAGAATGATCAAAGCAACTTATAAAAGTAAGCATTTGGGATGAATGGTTTCAGAGGTTAGTGTGTGTGATCATCACGGCAGGAAGCATGGCATCAGGAGTGAGGGAGTGAAGGAGAGACAAAAAGAGAGAGAAATATCTTTTGGTTTGATCTTTGAACCCCCCAAACCGGCCTTTAGTGACACATTTTCTCTAATGAGGCCATACCTCCAATCCTTCCCAAACAGTTCCATCAACAGGGGATTAATTATTCAAATATATGAGCCGATGAAGACTGTTCTCATTCAAACTACCCAGGTATTCAAAAGAGAGACTCAGTACACCATGCAGCTACCTACAGGTGCAGTTGATTGGAGCATTCATTGTTCATAACTAAAACCAACCCAGTTGCCCACAGATGGATGAATGAGTGGAGATTGTGATACATATATAAAATGGTCTATTATTTAGCTGTAAAGAAGAATCTCTGTCCATTGAGAAAAATGTTTCGATCTGGAGGTTGGTATGATGTATGGACACACAAAAACCATTGCCACACATTTTCTTTCATGTGTAGAAGGTAAAATATGTTCACCTAAATGTAAAATAGAAATCATAGATGTAGGGAAGGTAGGGTAAAAAGATACGTATTTAATCGGTGTATGGTTTATGCATGTGTAGAAATATACACACCTTATATCATACATATTAATATGTATGATTAATACATGCCAATGAATGCAAAATGAAATAAGGCTGGGTGTGGCAGTATATGGTTGCAGTCCTACATTTGGCAGGTTGAGAATCTCAAGTCCAAGGTTAGCATGGCATACACAGGGAGATTTCATCTCAAAACAGCAGCAATAACAAAATAGCAAAACAAAATATATGTAAGTAAATTCATTTTCACACACACACACACACACACACACACACACACGCACACGCACGCACACACACAATTTTTGAGTTTCACTATGTAGCCTAGGCTGGCTTCAAATTTTGTGATTTTTACCTCAGCTTCCAGAGTGCTGGCAGGTATACACCACTATCCTAGTACATACATGTCTTTAGAGTGTAATGATCAGACATCATGTGTCCTGATCAAAACATGATAGATAGTCAAGTGAAAAAATATTTAAACTGAGATCTCCTTTATTTATGAAGTACATTTTTTCTTTCTCAATCTAATTTATTTTGCTTAATATAATTTCTAGTTTCATCTATTATATGAATATGTTTATATATATAAACACATAAATTTATATATAAGACATAAATTTTCATAGAATATTTATATAAATATACATTTATATTAATATATTCACATAAACATATAATATCGAGATATAGAAAATATATTATACTATATGTTATAGTTATATAAAAATTTAAATATATTTAATAAATATAAGAAATATAAAGTATATAAATCTATTTATCATATATTTATTATATATATTATTATATATTTATATAAAATCATTTTGTTTTTATTTGTGGCTGAATAAAACACACTTGTCCTCTCTGTATGTATGTGATATTTTCTTTGTTCATCCATGGGTCACAATACTAGCACACACTTACTAGCATATTGTGAGGCTCCAGAGAGAGGAACCCTTCCCTCTCTCTATTCCTTAGGTCCAGCTACCTATGAACATGTCTATGTAAATATCTCTTAGAGAGACAAGTGGCTCTATTTTGTGTTGATTGTTTGGTACTAGCTTATAATAAATGACATTTATATTTACATAATAGCAAAGTAAATAGATTATATTTGATCTCAATAAAAATTAAAGGTAAATGATGTAGGATTGTTTTGTTTTTTAATAAAAAGAATTCGTGTGCTTGGAGCACAAGAATCCATACCTTGAAACCAACATTGCCCCCTGCCCCATGTGTATAGATTTATGACTGCCCAGGGGTATTTTGCCTGGGAATATGGCCTCAGCCTCCTCAGTTGAGATCTTCCCATTGTTCTGAATGGGTCTGGAGAGGAGAGAACATTGACCCATCCCAGTAAGAACTGGTAATCTGGAGCAGGAGAGAATAGGAGACCACACGACGCAGCTGTTGCTGGAAACGTACAAGTGCAGGAGGCTGGATAGGAAAGCCACCAACAGCTTTCTTTTTGCTTCCAGTCTTGTACCAGTAAAACACATTGATTGGGCCTCTCTGAGGGCTAGGCAGGAACTGGGTGCCAAGGCTGAGAACATCACAAGCCTACTCATGGCAACAAGTGAGTTTTACAGAGTAGCAGGCCAGAAAAACCACAAAGCAGGCGAGGAAGAGTCCCTCCTTAAACATTCTCAGATCCCACAATCCCCGACTTGATGAAGGCTTACGTATTTTTTTTTCTCTCTGCTAAGATGTGAGCAAATGAGGCTCATGGCATGTACGGACTTTACTTTGTTTCCTGTGGCAATGTCCTTCCACTTGATCGGGTAGTAGATGATTCAGAAACGGGTCAGTTCACACGGTACCAAGCATTTTGCATTTGCTTACCCAAAGCCTACTCCCATGAAGGGCTGAAGGCTTCTCAGTGTGCAGACTCAACTTGTGGCTCTGGCCAGTGCTCATGCATGTGTGAGCAACTGCTGACTGAGAAGAAAGTCAGCTGAAACCCAGGGGAATCTGTCAGATTGATGGAAAATTAACTGAATGGGTGTTTCAACACACTGCCTGACCAGATGGGCATATCAAAATGTTTAAAGAAGCATTTGTAGAAGACAGGATTGAGAATGACTGTTTTGTGCTATGCAAAATGCAAAAGGTGTGTGGGGTGGGGGTGGGGGGAGAAGGCAGAGTAATGGCTGAAGGCAGTATGCACAGAAGGTATAAATCTGAACGGTTTCTAGGAGAAATATGTGATAGCCTCCAGAAGCCTACGGGGAGGGAATCTTTATATTCATAGCATTTTCACCACATTTCGAAGGATTTTTTTTCCTTGTGCAGAACTCTTATCAATATCTCAATAACTCTCTAATCCTCCAAGAGAGCAGGCACAGAGGACAGGCAATTCAAGGCTGGGTTTGAGATAGATTCAGATTCTGACCCTAATGTGAGTTCCAGGACATCTTTCTGCCCGTGTGTTCAGCGCTGACTGAGCTTGGCTGCCTCCCTCGCACTTGCACCACATCTGCCCTTTTGATGTAAACACGCGTGCCTACTACAGCTTTCCGAGGCAATTTGCCACGAGCGACCCCATTTCAGAGCAGTGTTTGTTTAGAGATGATTGTTTACATGGGCCAAGTTTTCTAAATAATTCATAGAGTATTTCTAGTAACTGAGAGTGAGCAGTAAAAAGTGAATGGCCATAGTCTATTTTATAAAGGCATTTATTGAGAAGGTATAAGGCACAACTGAAAATTTGAATTAAACACATGCAATTTTAGAATTCTGCCAAATTTGCAAAATGCTTTCCTTAGAAAACCGGTCGATAGGTCAGAGCCTCGGGTACTTAGTTATTGGGAAATCTGACCATTTTAAGAGTATACGACTCAGCCCTTCAATAACATGCCACCAGATTTCTCCTGCCTACCAGAAAATTTAAAATAAAATTCAAAACTACAGTGAGAAAGTTCACAAAATAAGCAATGAATCAGGAAGGAGACCTAGCTAGGCAACCTCAGCCATTAACAACCTGCATAACTACTTAGAATCACCCTGGCTCAAGAATTTTGTGTGAGTTTTGTGATAAGACCAAACTAGGCCCCCAATACTGTTTTAATGCTACAGATTCTTTGATGCCCCTAAACACACAAGATAATAAGCCATTTAAAACTCTTTATTACCATGATTTTAGTAATAGAGTATAGAGAAAAATCAGTCTTTAAATACACCATACTTTGTGTGAATAATTACACATTTTAAAATTTTATCCTTTAAAAGACCCTGTACTTTTCTCAGTAACTTGAAATTCTCAGACACTATGCTTCTCTCTTTTCTTCCTATTTCCTACCTTTACCTGCATAAATTATACCTGTTTTGAATCGCTCTCCAAACCTGAATCTGGTGACCATGAATTGACTCTCCAAGTGTGAACATTGTGTATTTGTCAGAACAGGTATGTTTTGTAGTGGCAATAAATAATTCCAACTCTCAAGAGGCGTATTGTTACCTTCAGAAGAATTCATTGGCCATTGTTGAAGGACCAAGTCATATACACCTAAGCTATTACTGAGGACATTACCCCACATCCATGTGACCCTTCAGGGTTGGAAGCTGTCTGTGGACATTTTATAGATACCTCCTACAATCGTGTCAGTAGAGGTTTGCAACTTGGCTCCCAGAGTCTTCCATGGAAGTTATACATCACAGTTCAGCACATATCACGGACTGAAACTGGTCATGTGGCCACCCTTCAGACCTTTGTTGAACAGTACTGCTTTCTGCAAAATAGCAGTGGTAAGGGCATGGCTCCAGAATCTGAGACCTCTGGGACTCAAAGATGCCACTTAAAGACTTTTGGCAAGTAAGTTGATCTTTTTTTGGTCTTACTTCTGCATCTATAGAATAGGGTTCGTAATAGTCTATTTTCATCGTGTTTTGAAGCTTAAATGGGCTAATACATACAAATACTTATGATACTGTTCAGCATTGTATTTGAATAAACTTTTGATTTAATGTGGAGCCATAATTGCCTTGTTACATAACTTTTATCAGAAGTTCCCTAGAGGAGTGGCCACTTCTTGTTAGTGGGCATCTCTCTGCTCCGTTCTGTAACTTTAGTATAGACAGAGGTGGAACATAGTAGCGTTTTAATCCGGGACTTTTAGATGTCTATATAAGCTATGTTACATATATGATATAGATCATGTAATTGTTACTTTTGAGATTTTGCCTTTAATGCATCAGATAGCAGTTGGCAATGTGGAGAAATTGTCATAGCTTTCTTACGTACTTAGCATCTGATCCATCAAGATGATTTATTTTTATTAGTAAATAATATTTGGCTTACTTCTCTGTCTAATTTAAAGAAGTGGATCTCAACTTTTTATTGTTTTACTGGTATGGAACTTGGGGAGGGGATTTAGGAGAGAGGGGAAATACTCCTAATTTTTGTCATCTCACTAAAAATGAAACAGTTCCATGGTTCTAAAGATGGAAAAGGCTTTCCTTTGCTGAACATCTTTAGTAAACGCTCACGGACAACATATGAGTTACACTGAGTTTGAATGACACGTGAGCAACAAGAACACATCAAATTTCAAGACAATCTCACTCACAATTTGATTCAGCGAGTTGGGAAAAATAGACTGCTTAAAAAAGAGGGGGAGGGGGAAGTGTAGTTCGGGATTGCTGATGGCTGTGGAAAAAAAAGCAGAATAACACTGTTGGAGAGGTAAATGCTTCCTGTTGATATTGGCAGTGAATGGGAAGAGCCTTTGGGATTGTCAAGAGCCCCTGTGGGGAATGCCTATTGCAGTGGAGGTTTTAGGGGTCAGATCTTTTCGATAAGGAGCAGGACTCATTTACTCACAATGGTTTTGAACTCAAGAGGTCATTCATGGACTCCTTTTGAATCATATTTCCCCCAAAGGCTCAAATAAAAAATGTAGGTTAATAAAACTGTAACAGGAAGGTTTCCAGGAGACTTGGGAGACATAACTCTGTTCCATTTAACTGAGTTTAATATCTTGTTTGGAGGGAAAGCAAAAAAAAAAAAAATACATGAAATGAAACAGTAAAGAATTTTTTGGCCAATAATAAAAAAAAGCAACTAGATTCATTTCTTCAACACTATGGATCACCTTCCTCTAACTGAACTTTGTCTTCTTCAGCCTTGTGGGTTTTGTGGATAGATCTGTATTTCAAATAAAGTGGTTGGCCACTGCAAAATCACTTCAGTACGTGATGTGAAAAAAGAAACAATTGTAACGTGAGAGCCAGTTATTATGGAAATGCACTGGTTTCTTCTGACATGTGTGTCTTTCCACAAATGCTGTGTGAGAGACATCATTACCTATAGTGGCTTAATAGCGTTCCACACTCTGCTTTGCTTTTATTTAAAAAACAAAACAAAACAAAATAAAAAAAAAAGCAAAACGAAACAAAACAACCCCTCCCCCAAAGAAAGAAAGAAAGAAAGAAAGAAAGAAAGAAAGAAAAAGAAAAGAAACAGAAAGAAAAATCCAAAATGCAAGCAGTCCTGATGTAAGCCCTTTGTTCCTAACGTCTAGGCTAGGGTATCAGGCTATGCATCTTGTTTCTCAACTGCTTAAAGCAGCTGCCGCGCTGAGTATCCCTCGTTTATCATGAACACTTACTAAGATGGCGTCTGGTTAACTATGGAGGTGGACGTAAGGGAGAAGGCACTGTCATATGGAAGACAGCTCTGTGGAAGGATAGCAGCCCTTAGATGCACAAGACCAAAAGCTGTTGTTTCTGTCCACTTTCTCTCAACCTTGTATGTGTGCTTCCCCGGGAAATACTCTCCACGTTAGATACTTTTATAGAGGACGTGAGTAGGAGGAGCCTTCCCTCTCAGCGTCTCAATTACAACCAATCTGAAGTTCACTTCGACTTATCTGCCTTAAGTGTCTCATTTGTTTCAGCGATTCCTCCTCAGAGTCTGTGGAGTGATAAGCTATCTGTGGGCTTTTGTTTACTTTTTATGAAGTGAGAGTGAGGATGGGGACCCAGGGAAGGAAACGCTAAGAGACATTTCTGTAAAGATCAGAGGTCTTTTGTCGCGTACAGAGCGTGGAAATGTACCCTAACTTCTAAAATCCTTTGTTGCTTTCAAGTAAAATATTCAACAACAGACAAGAAAAGCAAACATTCCTATTGATTAGAAAATATTGCGTATTATTTATTATTACTTATTAAGTTAAAAATTATCTATTATTTACTTTGCTAGCTGTAAATGAGTGGAAAGGCAGGCATCGGATTCTCTGTATTTCCATATGGAAGAGGCATATTATATATTCCTAAGTGGAACAAATTGGATGCTGGGTAAAGAGGCTGCATAATTGTTCTTTTCAAAATAAAATCACAGAACTCCTAGCAGCAAAAATGTGCATTATCTCAGTGCGTACTGTGTACACTCAAAAGTCTAATTGCATGTGTTTGCCTTTTTCATTTGTTATATTTCAAGCGGGCAGCATGCTGACTGATGTTCATTATAATTACAATTCTGCATCTTCCCACCTGAGCAGAACAGGAGGATGCTGCACATAACTCTTTCAGGTGTAATAAAACTGGGTACCAGTACACATAGACAGCTAAGGATGCTGCGAAGTGAGCTTTTGCTACCTTACTAACAGCAACTACACACGCTTCTCCAAGATTAATAGCATTGCTACCTTTTCCTGCCTTAGCTCTCTAGATAAGAACAAAGCAGATGGTCAAGGTCATTGTCATTCACTTTACAGTCCCCGGAACCTTTGAAGGATTCTACATAACCAAGTGGCCAGACCATTTCAAAGGACATTAACATTCCTATTAAGCACTAGAGAATTCTGACCTTTCTTAAATGTCAAAAAAGATATTCTGCGGATAAATTGTGATCAACTGGATGCATAATACACGGGGTGTTTGGGCTTCTCAGGCTCACTCAGTCCCCCGGGGAGGGGTAGTTTTAATGAAGTGCTGTTTCCTATTATGTGAGAACATTTGATAACTTGCTCCGAGGCTTTTTTTTTTTTTTTTTTTTTTTTTTGGTACAGGATGTGTGGCAGAATCTGACAGTGGTGAATTTCCTTCATCGTATCCAATACACAGCTCACAAATTAGAAAACTGGGGCTACGAGAACAAGTTGATTTGTCCAAACAGAGAGGTAGTTAGTAGTAGAGACTGGAAGAGCATCCAGCTGTGGGACTCTGCCTGCAGTTCTTTCTGCTTCCTAATCGTGACCTGCTCTTTCCTTCTCCAGGCCTTTCCTGTCCTCTTTATGCAGAATCCCAAACACAGGGACTGGATGGGTCCTTATAGCCTCGTAGTTTCAGTAAGGTGCCACAGAGCAAGGAATTCACATATGAATCCTGTTTTTTTTTTTTTTTTTTATTTTTTTATTTATTTCTGCAAGTGCCGGATGGTAAGGAAAACCTCACCACCTAAATGACTACTGTCTCTGGGCTCCTATTTTTGTTGTTTATAAGTCTGTTGCATAAGGCTCTAACACCATGTGACACCTTTTTTCCTCTTCTTTCATTTATTTGTTTATTGACTTTACATCCTGATTGCAGCACCCCCATTCTGGTCCCCTCTCACACAGCCCTTCCCCACCCCTTCTCCTCTTAGAAGAGGAAGGCCCCTTTGGGTATCACCCCACCCTGGTACATCAAGTCACTACAGGACTAGGGGTGTCCTCTCCCACTGAGGCCAGAGAAGGCATGCCAGTTAGGGAAATGGGATCCACAGGCAGGTAACAGATTCAGGGACAGCCCCCTCTCCAATTGTGGTCCAGCATGAAGACCAAGCTGCACATCTCCTACATGGCATGGTGGCCTAGGTTCAGACAATGCTCTGCTTGATGGCTTAGTTTCTGTGAGTCCCCAAGGGTCTATGTTAGTTGACTCTTCTTATCCTACCCACTTTGGGTCCCTCGAGCCTTTCCCCAACTCTTCCAGAAGTGTCTCCCCAGCTCAGTCTAATGTTCAGTTGTTTGTTACTGCATCTGTTTAGGACAGTCGCTGTACCTTTATTGAGATGACAGACACATGTAGCCAACTGTCAGCTCTCCTGTTTCCTGTCTGATTTTGTTTTTCTCTGTTTCAAATACTTTTAGCTTAGACCCAGGAAATATGTTGAAATTCCTTGAAGAAAATAAAAACATCTTGCCAAGAATAGTGATCTGTCTGTCTGTCTGTCTGTTTGTCTGTCTTTCCAGTTCATAAAACCTAAGGAATGTATTCTGTTTTCCCCATATAACCTCCCAAGTATGACACTTTCTTTTTTTTTTAAATTTATTTTTTATTTACAATTCAAATGTTATCCCCTTTCCCAGTTTCCTCTCCGAAAACCCCTCCTTTCCTCCCTCTGCTTCTATGAGGTTGCTCCCCCACCCACCCACTCACCCACTCCTGACTCACGATTCACTGCCCTAGCATTCCCCTATGCTGGGGCTGGGGCATTGAGCCTTCAGAGGAACAAGTATGACACTTTCTGAATGTTGATTCTCCTGTGCATAAGCTTCCCCACACAAAAGCCTGTCCTTGGCAGTTGCTGACATTGTGGCATTCTCTGGGATTAAGTTAAAAGATGACATTTAAAGAAGAATATCCTAAACTAAATAGGAAACCACAGGAAGTCTGCTTTTTTTTTTCTTTCTTAAAATTAGCTGGAATGTGTTAGATGCACTTTAACATTAAAAAAAAAAAATAAGAAAAAAAAAGAGCAAACCACCACCAACAAAGCCCATACATGTAATGCTACCCATGAAGGCAATTTTGACATATACATGGTGTTTTAGATTTCTGAGAAAATTCTCTTATCTGACTTGAACTCATTGCAGCAGGTGAACTGTTTGGGCAGGATTTCTGGGGGGAGGGGTTTAAATCCTGTGTTGAAGCGATTGTGGCTCTGCTTCCTCCCCACCTCCTTCTTCCCTCTCACTGTCAGCTCTGTAAACCACTTTTCCTCTGCCCAAATCCCCTGCTGGTGCAATCCTCTTAGCCACTGAGGCACAGCTCCTGTTCTTTCTTTTATTTATGGCTAGTCCCCTTTTCAGATCGGTTAGAGAACCATTATATTATTACTGAAATAAATTGCTACGACTGAAAGGGTCCTTAGCAGGCACTCAGACCAGCCCTTCTGTGTGATAAAAAAAGAACCAGGGCATTGAAGTGACTGGCTCAAGTTGAGAGTTTTTAGTGGCCTTGGCGAAAAAGGAACCCATGTTTTTCAATATTCACTGACTCCTAGCTCTGCTTTTCTTCTTTGTGGCTCTTCAGCCACTCTAAAAACTCGGCTGGATTTTGTGTGATAAAACTGGGAGATCGGATTGAATGTTATAGAGCAACATGGCTTCATGTTGTCAGAAATCCCAAATACCCAACCTAAAATCTGCAATCGTTTCTGAAAAGTCATTCTTCTTAGTGGATTTTGTGGCTCACACCATCCTAGTCAGGAGTCACTTGGGGACATAAAAATTGAAAAAACAAAACCGACCAACCAAACCAACCAAACAAACAATCCTATTTGTGGTCTGGATGCTTACCAATCCCCACGCAAGTTTTATACTGAGGGAGCCCAATTTTTTGCAGTGGAAAGTGGCAGCCATGGTTGGAACAAGGGATTGGGAGTTTCATAGACAAAAAACTACTTTCAAGTCACACTACATCCAGTGGCGCAGTGGAGCAGGGGTGTTATCTTGGTGAACATCAGGTTGTCTGAAAACCTGTGACAGCATTCAGGGGACCTTGCATGGGACCCAGAAAAGAGGACAGAGGCTGCCAAGTCTAACAAAAGAGGTGGACAAAGAGTTGGGAGAATCAAGCTATGTTGTATGGCAAGTCTTTTGATTACACATAAATTGTCTGCTTTGGAGATTAGGAACATTGCTATTTACTTACAATCTCAAATTTATAAGTTCAAGGATATTAAAAAACTGTTATTCTTATAAATAGTTTTAGTAATTACCTGTATTATCCTAATTATTATAAAATAATTAATTACTAATTCTTTTGATAGCTTTGAGAGAAAAAAGTGCATGCTAAATGCTTCATGGTTTTCATCCTATTATATGGATGTTTTGGGACCGTTGCTTAGGGTCAGAATGCATGCTTAGCATGTGGGATGCCCTGGTTCCCACCCTCAGCACTGAAAAACATCCTAGGGTATAGAAAGAGAAGGCCAAAACTTCAAAGTTAAATTCCCACAGAGTAACAGCTCCTCGGAGGCTGAATCCAAATGTCTCAGCATGTTTAATGTGACTGTCTTGAGACTAACTCTGTGTGATCCATAGCATCTTATACGGGTGGTCAGCTTGAAGAAAAACTTACTACTTAACAAGATTACCTACCTATCTGTCTAGATATGTATCCTCATACTGGACCACAATATAAGACCAAGCAACTTCTCTCTCAACTCCTGTTAAGAACATTTTTCCCAGTTCCTCTGTGTCCCTGTCTGCAACATTCCATGTGTCCCTGGGGATCCCCTCTTACTCTCCTAGTTCTGCAGGTCCCTGCCTCATAAAATGATTGCTAGGGGATTCAAGAATGGGGATTTTCTTCAATGACCTGGGAGTTTGAGCCAATTTCCCTTGAGTTTGGCTTGGTGTTTGTCAGAGTAATAGAAAAACAAACTGGAACAAAGCTGAACCAACAGTTAATATTCTGGTTAGCAAGGTCCCAGGGGATGATATGACCATTCTAAAAGGATTTATAACTCTAAAAAACCCACATGTTTTCTATATCTATGTCATGATTAGCCTGTAATCACTGTACATTATGCAAAGAGGAGAGTCACTGGAAGAGGAAGTTATCCTATGCTTTCAAGATCAGTAAGACCCTAACCCATCTTAGCAGAAGGTATAATTCATAACAGAACAATTGTAAGAGCCAAATGGCTCCTTCTAAGCCTCTAATTGTAATTTCCAGAGAGTCTCACTGACTTAACAGTAAAAAAACAAAACAAAACAAAAACCAAAATTTTACATACTCTTAAAAATACTCTACAGGAAAGTATACTCATAGATAAAGTAATTACTCATATTCTAAAACCAAACTCTCTTATTCCCTCACTGTGATTCTTATTTTGACCTGGTTCATCAGAGATCCCAATATACATTTAAAAAAAACCTTTTAATTGATTCATCACCCTGCCTGTTCATATCACAGGTGTCACACACCTTTGCCTAAATAGATTTACTTAAAAATAAAAACCCAGTACTCTTAGCAACAAAAAACCCATTCACTGACAGCTATAGTATCTTCAAAAAATTGTTACTAGATTTCTTTTTACATCTTATTGATTTGTTTGTGAATTTCACATCATGCATCCCCAATCCCACTCATCTCCTCCTCCCTATAAATCCTTATTCAACCCTTGCAACCTACCCCACAAAAGAAAATGAAAAATAAAAACCCCAAACCAAACCAAACAAGAATTCAAACAATCTCATCACAGAAGCTGTAGTGTGTGCTGTTTATACCCTCTGTCTATACGTCTTCACTTGCGAATGTTCATTGCAGAGTCATTGGTCTGGTTTGAGGCCTCTGGCTTATGCTACACTATCAATATTGGGTCTTCACTGGGAATCCTCTTGGACATCCTGTTTTTACCCTGTTTCAGGAAGATCCTGGAGCTTTGGGATGTGCAGGATTGGCCCTTTCAAGCACTCCAGTAGTTCACAGATGGCAGCCCAGACCAGGGATGTCTACATGGCCTTTTATGGTATTGTAGTATGAGGCCCAGACATTGACTCAGATCCTTGTTTCTGCAGAGGCAAAGACACAGATATAGGCCTTAAAGGTCGTATGGGCTATGGCTTCACTATGGCCTCAGGTGGCAGGGCAGGCTACTCACATCAGGCTATTTCCCCCACCCTACCTTCCTGTCTCCAGTTCCTCCTCTCCTCTCAGTGCTTAGACTATTCCATTTCTCTTTCTCTCACATCTCTCCTGCACATATTTGCACACCATACTGGCTTCTCTGGAGGTGGGCCATGCAGCAACTGCTGGGCCTCAGATGTTTACATATATCATGTGTTGGTGGGCAGGGCCTCTACATTGCCAGTTCTTATTAACTATTCTAATAGTTGTAAAACTCTACAAAATGACTAACTTGGATCATCTGTCCAAAATGAATCCTAGTTTCCAGAAAATGCTCCAGGTAAGGTTTCGAAGAATCCTATTGACCAGTTGAGAATTCACACATTCACCCTAAGGGTCAACACCAGATAAGTAGATGTATAGACCATAATATATAGCTCCTGGTTTTAACCATGGGATTTATAAAAGGAAATGGGAAATGTTTTTCCTTTTATAAATAAACACTTTAAAATCCTATTCATACATATTAATTATACATAATGGCTTCAGTATGACATTTTTATTTTTATCAGATTAAACCCATTACTTCTGTTCTGTCCCTCCCACTCTTGCTAATCCACTATGACTTCCCAGTTAGTTCTCTGTTTATATTCATATTGTTTTTTTGTGACCTATTCTGTTTTTATTAGTTTGCCCCCACAAGATGCTATAAGGATGAGGGATTATTTGCAAGAGCATGGTTTTCTTCCCATCAACATGACTGGAGAAAATGTCTTCCCTTTACCTAGTGGTCATTAACTGTAGATCCTCAGAGAGAGAGGTGAGGTCTTATGAATTCTTTCCTCTAGCATGGCAGGGTATACACTGGGTCAATTGTATACAAGTTTTCTGCTAGTTAACACAGCTGCAAAATCAAGCTCTGAGATTGAGAATGTAACACAATGCTCTGGTTGGAAGAGTGTTCTAGTTCTCTCCTCTCCTTCCTCCACTCTCCTTTTATTCTCCTTCCACTCCCTCCTTTGTGATATTACCCAAGCCTCAAAGAGGGTGATACACTCCCACTATGGCCGAGCATTTACCAGTCCCTGATTCTCATCACTTGACCACACCCAAGTCTTTGCACTTGCTATTGCCTACTGTAAAGAAAGGGTGCTTCTCTTACCAAAGCTGATGACAACACTAATTTGTGCTCATAAAGATTTATTTTACATGTGTGTATGTGTGTATTTAATGTGTGTGTGCGTGTGTAGGGTTGTTCATGTGTGACTGCAGGTACACATGGAGTCCAGAAGGGGGAATCGGATTACCTGGAGCTGTAGGCATGGGCCACTGTGAGCTGTCTTAAGTAGGTGCTAGGAACGAACTAAGATCTTCTGCAAGAGTACATGTTCTTATGCGCTGAGTCATCTCTCAGTGCTTAACACATGGTTAACTTATCAGTGTTTAGAAAGCACATGTACCACCAGTCATAGCTTTTCCACTATGGCCTATGATATTTCTAGATACCAGCTTCTGATCAAGCTTGCAGTACCAGATATAGCTTCCCTCCTGTAGAGAAGGCCTCCGATATATCCAGAAAGTGGTTGGTTAGCCATATTACTAGTTGGCAACTATTTTACCAGTATGTACAGTTTGTACTTTTTGTAATTTTATTTTACTTTTTGGAGAACTTTTACTTTGTACTTTCTCTGAGACAGAGAGTCAAGAAGCTGTGGTTTTACAATCCCTACTTTATGCTCATTACTTAGGTCCTCTGTGTTTCTTGTCAAGTACGTTATACTGGGCTAAACCGTGCAATGTGAAACTTCCTGCAAGAAGTGAAGCAGAAGAGTCCCGTTTACTGGCTTCCTCATGGCTTTGCTCAGGTTGCTTTCTTATATGCTCCAGAACTACTCGCCTAGGGACGATACCATCTGCAGTGGACTGGCACCTACCGTATCAAACATTAATCATGAAAGTGCTTTCATAGATTTGCCTACAGGCCAATCTGATGAAGGCATTTCCCCTGCTGAGGTTCTCCTTTCCCAGATGACTCTAGTTTATGTGAAAGTTTATGGGAATTAGGCATTTTTCCTTCTTTGGGGGAATTTTTTTTTCTAGAAAGCTCTTCTCTACTCGCTTCTCTATCAGCATGTCCTTGATGGCTATCTGGCTAGCTCTTTCCTTTTCTTACTTTAAGCTTTCCTTTTTAGTTTAGCTTTATTCCAGGATCTGCTTCCCTTTAAGGCTCCTTTTCACTGTCTTCAGAGGTACCTGTTATGTCTTTCTAATGCTCGCCCACCTCAGGTCCTATCATGGCTCCCATGTTGCAATGCCCTTTCGCCTAATAAAGTTCAAATTTTTGAAGAGTGCTTTTGTGTCAGTTCAGTTCCTGAGTCACCCAACCCACCTCCCACCTCTTTCTCCATCCTATTGTTTCTTGTGTTCTTAAGAGAAGAGTTCCATCACGGTTGGGTCTGTTTTATTAATCTTCAACTTGATCTTTACTGTCTGTATGCAGCTTCAGTTTTAAAAGCATCTTTTAACTCCCTCAGAGAGCTGCAGATCATAGAAGGCATCCAGAGCTTTCTCCTATTTTGATTCCTTCCTATTTCATAGGGGCTTCCGAAAAGAAAACAAGCAAACAAAAATAACAATGAAAACAAACCTCACCAGCCTTTCCGCAGACATTGCCTTTCTGCTTTTCTCCCTAACTGGCCAAAGGTTTGCTTCACATCGGGTCTTCTGCTCAGTTCTCTTCTCCCATTGCCTGTTTGGACAATCGGTACCTCTAATCTCTCTTGTAGGATTTCTCAGTCTTCATTTTCTTCAGAGGCCGATAAAAATAGCTTCCTTCACAACTCATCATGTCAAGCTTAGCACGCTGCATAACAGCGACGTCCCATCTCTTATGAACCAGATCCTGAGGCATCCTCCCCTTTACCTGATCAAATAGGACAAAGTTTCTGCAGAATCTTCCTGTCACCCATTTCATCTGTTACTACAGGCTGTCGCTTGTTTCAGTTCTGCGTTCTGTTTTATGTACTGGCTTACTTCACCTTCTGGTGTCATTAGTATCTTGCAGAGTACAGGCTGTTATCATTAATATCAACATCAATTTCTGTCTCCTGCCACCAAAGGCCTCTTACTACCTAAATGTTATCTCAGTTTGGCATTCAAATTCTAGCAATAGCCACTCCCACCCCAATGCAAAATCACTCTCAAGCGTTGTGGTCTTGTGATCACTTTAGGGATCAGCAACAGCAGTTAGGGTCTCCTGATATTCCTCCTCAGCTCTGGAAAGGTCTGTGCTGAAGACAGACCATTGTTCCTTGTCAATGATATTTACCTTGAGTCTATGCTAGGAGACAAGGCCATATTTACACTTTCACAAACAAACATCAGCCACTGTGTTTCCTAGTGACTTACTCTGCCCTATGGACCGGTGATTCTCATCCTTCCTAAGGATGCAGCCCTGTAATACAATTCTTTGTGTTGTGGTGACCTCTAATCATAAATTATATTTGTTGCTACTTTATAACTGTAATCTTATACTGTTATGACATATAATGTAAATATCTGATATGTGATTTCTCCCACAAAAAAAAAAAGGTGTCACGACTTGCAGGTTGAGAACCACATCATATATAGAGCCTAACTCCCAATGGTTCGTGGTGCCTTACACGAGTGGTCAATTTGAGAACTTCTGACAGCTACTTCGTAAGAATTTCTACCTTTTTCCAGTTGTGTTATTTTCTCTCCATAAATATGTCCACTGTCCTCTTGAAGTGTGTGTGTTTGTGTATGTATGTGTGTTTTTATGTTGTTTAATAATTTCATTTTATTTTTTGGAGGACCTCATACACCAATACACCATCGATATCATTTCTGCCCCTTCCGCTCCTTCAACTCCCTCCATGTTCCCCAATTCATGAACACACAATTTATTGACTCCTTTAGCTTTGCTTATATGTTCATGTTTTCGAGGCTGACCACATAGTTTGTCCATTTTTTTTGTAATTTTTCCAACTGATTTCTGTCTTTTTTGTGTCATAGGTTAAGTTTGTTTTACCCACTGTGTCTTCAGCCCTTACACCATTTTTCCATAACATTTTGGTTTGTTAATTTTTCCTCTTTAGTCACTTTCCACATCTAGAATAAAGCCAATTATACACTTTCCACATTTTCAGTTGTCTTTTGTCCCAGAGCAAGCAGTGAAAGAGTAACAAGGGAGACAGTCTCATAGCAAACAGAATAAGAAACAAGGGAAACAGGCTGACCTCATCAGTGGTCTCTGCAGAATTCGGATCTACGTTTCCATAACATCTTATGCCCTTCTTCCAACAAAGTCTCCAGACAGCACTGTTGTCAGAAAGATGTGGGAAATGGATGGCTCACATATATTTTTATATCTAGGCTTCAGTTTATAAATCACTAGCTTTGTTTTTGGGATGTTTTCAGGTCAAAGCGGTTTTAAGATCCCTCTACAGCAGTTACCTGCTATCCTTGCCCTATTCCTCCCATTTTCTGTGTATTAGATATTTTCTCAGCCCAGAATTTATAGTTCCCTGTACAATACCAAGCACAGAATTTGTTGAGACTCTGCTCTTTATTCCCTGGTAAAGTTGCTTTGGTAATAACAAAAGCACTTACTCTAGGTTTCACAGAGTTTTTAATGAGCATAAATCAACACTAACAATTTCTTTGCATACATATGCAGACTTACATTAGTGCTTTCTTTTCATTGTTGTGTGAAAGTACCCAGTGTAGGGTTTGCCTTAAATCCTTAAATGTGTAACGCAGCATTAAGTGAAGGCATAGTTGTGTACAGTGTCTCTCTCTGGGTTTTAATATGGTGTATACTTTGCATTTAAGGATATTTCTGAGTTCCATGGGATTCTCCTTGCTATGACTTGCCCTTAATTTTCTAATAGCCCTTGCACATATCAGATGTAAAGCACGTAAGCAGAATCATGAATGTCTGCAAAATCTGGCCGGACACTGTGTACCTTCTTTCTATGCAAATGTTTGCATACCTTTGTCTTTAAAATTCCTTGTCTGGGTCAAGGTGAGATTTTGTGCATTAGAGGACAAGAGGGCAAATGCTCTTTAACGTTATACTATTTTGCAGAATCTATTCATTACCATTCCTTACAAATAGGACCCTCATTAACATGATAAATAAAACGCTAAATAGTATATCTTTTGTTGAATAAGTGACTCAGACAGTTCTATTCACAATGACCTTAGGGTAATACAAGGTCCTCCTAAGCCCCTTGCCTTGAGTTTAAGATCCCGCTTTGTCTGGCATTCTCTCCTAAAAATAACTTTTGTGTTAAGGCATTGGTGCAAGGTCTCCAGAAGTGACCTCTCAAAATGTGCATGCTACCTTGGAGGGACAGGGACTTTTCATTAGCATAGCCTGGCAAACTGCCACCCTCAGTCATTTAACATCTAGTAATTGGGTTCCTTTTATGTGTAAGGCAGTGTAGTCAAATGAGGAAAAAGGTGGTTCCCGGAGGACATGGTGGATTGTTAATATTTAATGGCTCTGAAGTCAGAAAATCACTGTGTGGAGAAAATGAAAGATTTCAGGTGAAGGGGGGCTTAGCATGTGGCTACGATAGAAGTAGAGGGCAGGTACAGACCAGGTTGAAATGGAGACAATGATATTTTTCTTCTTATTTCTTTAACCAATTGTTATTACACGTCTATAGTGCTCCTGACTATGAAACTAAAGACAACGAACTGGCACAGATAATAAGCTCATGCTCTAGACGGAGATTAGGAATCTCATAGGGAAACCTGAGGAACATACAGAGTGCTGGATTACAAAGGACGGTGATCAAGTGAGGTGAGTGTTGCTAGTGGTTTTGGGGCGGGGGTGGGGAGCAAATCTCTCTTGGAGGGAGCAGAACATTCTAGAATAAGGAGTAGCAAGTTCAGTGGCTCAGAGCCAGGAAGATACTTGGTGAGTTCGAGGGATGGCTAAGGCAAGTGGGTGAAAGTGAGAACGTGTTGGTAGCTCTGACCTTGTCTAGGTTGCTGTGGGTAGTCAACCAGGAACTTTGGAGCCATAGTATGTGTTTTGGATTTTACTCCAAGTGAGCTGATGTTTCCTGGAAGATTTTTAGCTGAAGAATGATATCAACAGATGTATATCAAAGAGCACACGGGCTGCTATGTTGACATTAGACATGTGTTAAGTGTACATACGGAAATAGACATATAAAAGTGTGGAGGTATCTTTTTCGTGGCACCTTCTCAGGTGGTTGACTGTGTGAGAACGAAGCTGGGTATCTTCTTCCCAGCCTTTGGTTAGTGGAAACAGGTGAAGTGGATGAAGAACACAAGCTTTGCACTTTCTCTGTGACGCACACAGCCACAGAAATAGCTCTAGAGTGTGAAGAATGGGAGAGGTTTGTAGTTTGAATCAGTGACAGGGATGACAAAAGGGCTTACCTATGAACCTATGGCAGAATGTGCCTAGTGCTGAGGAAGGGGCATTCTTGTTATAGGCCAAGGAACACTAAGGAAAAAAGGGCACAAGACTGTTTATGGACACATGGTGGATGCCAATCCAAGTGATTTCAACTTGGCAAAAAGAGAGATAAGGTTATTTGTAGACTGGAAGATACTACTGTTGAGGCCCCAGAGAGCCAGAAGAATCCAAAAGTTTTTCAGTTTCTATATAGAAGATGATGTCTATCAGTACAATGTCAGAAAGCCCTTAAATAAAGAAGGCAAAAATCCCAGGACCAAAGCATCCAAGATTCAGTGTCTTGTTATTTCACATGTCCCGTGACACAAGCGATGATGTATTTTTCTGAAAAAACCATGCAATAAGAAAAATGAGGAGGAGGCTGTAGAATATGGTAAACTCTTAGCCAAGAGAATAAAGGAAGGCAAAGAAAAATGTAAGGAACAGATTTTGTACTTCTGAGTCTTGTATTAAAAAAGAATAAGTCTTTAAGAGTAAAAGTAATAACCAGAACTCAAATCTCAAAAAAGGGGGCAGATATGAGTATAAAGTTGATCAGTTTGTTTAAGGAAGAAATTAGACGTTGAACTAGTTTTATATTTGTTTGTAGAACTAGGCCAGATTGTTCTCTTAACCAGTATAGTGAATAATGGTGATCCTCTTCAGGGGTGGGCTTTGTACACTCAGAGCTGGTGGGAAATCTCTGTAGTCCAGTCTTGAGAACATAAAACTGAAGGATTTAGTTACACAATCTGGAACCACAGGAACCACATGTACAATGTTTGTTAGCTGCTAAAACAGACTCATTCAGAGGCAAGTTTTTATCCTAACAGACTTTCAAAGTATCCTTCCCTGTTTTGTTCAGCTAAAAGCTTTTGGAGAAAACTGAGCATGCCCAGAGGCACTCATGTCCACCATTTTTATGAGATAGTCAAGTAAGCCAAGGTGTTCCTGTCTATGATTTTAACCTTTTCAACACACATTCATATTCTTGAACTAAACACGCTTGAGAATGTATTACCCTCTTTCTCTCTTAAACTGTTACCTTAGACTGAGTCTGCTCAGGATGACTGAGTGTACTCAAGAATGTGTATCCCCTAAGGTGCTTTGTATATGTCTATCTTTGGTTTCTAGTTGAAGCTGCAACCATCTACAAAGAAAGTCTGATTTAGAGATAAATGTTAAAGGTTGTAAAAATTGCCTTTGATCTACCTTACACTCGGAGGATTCTCTTCTCTAGATACCGATTTTTCAAGGGTATATGCTATTATATTCATATTTACCTTCACCCTACCTAGCTGCAGTTCTTAGCTAAACTATGTTTTCATACTCACTATATTTAGTAGGGCACCCCAGAGACCAATATCTTATTTTACCTACAAAAAGTCTCAGAAGTGAATCTTTGTGATTGATGGTTGTGTACTACTTATTCTATTGGGGGCAGTAAACCCTGCCTGGTGCCCACAAATCACACCACTGTGTATCCATTCAATACGAATAACATGCATGTTTCTGTTGAACACAATTACTCTATCTAAGTGATCATTTATTTAGCAGCAAACGTTTAATGAGTACTTACCATTTTGAGTGACCATGCTGGGTGTGAGGCTACAGGTATGAGATTCATTATGCATGAGGTACAAGGATTCATGTGAATTGGATTTAGTAGGGAGTATTTCTATGAATCCATTTAAAGGGATGCGATGGTAGGACAAGGAAAAAGGAGGTACAGTAAGTATTGGTACTGATTATGATCTTACAGATGGTAATTCTGGGATATTTCTAAAGAGAAGCCCCAGAAGCAGTTGGTCATGACTCAGAATGACTGTGACCTGAGAACAGGGAGCTGTTCTCCTCCAGGAGGATGTAAATTTCAAGATGTTTCAACCTATTTGGGTCCAAAGGGTTCCTGAAGCCTAAGAAAGTGCATGTTCTTGATGCTGGCACTAAAGGCCACATGAAAGCCTGTGGACGTGAGTATGGAAAAAAGATAAGAGGAAACACAAGGAGAGTTCTGATGAACTCTGCTTCATCCAGACTAGTACTGCACTGTGCAGACTCATTCATGATGTATAAGAAAGTTCCTCCATGTGGTGAGGCACTGTGGGCAGAGAACGTAGATCTGTGTGTAGAATGTGCTCCTTTCAATATGAACCTCTGCCCTTAGGCTAGGAAATGTCTGATGTGAAATTTGCTGTCAACCTGCTAGATGGTCTCTGTAACAGCTGGTATCATACTGAGGATTCAGCTTTTGTCATCTGTCTGATTGGCTGTTTGTCAGTATGTACTTAGACCAGCCTTGGGCAGAAGGGAGTGTATGCTTTTAGGTCCATAAATAGTTTAATCTTTGTTGTAAGACTATCTAGGTCTCCAGTGGTAGTGCTCGTGGTTCAAGGACAAAGGCTATCTGATACCTATGAGAGGAGACATTCTTACTACCTGTTGTCAGTGATATCTGTAGTGGATGCTATCTAGTGGACAGTACCATGGAGTAATGATCATAGACCAAGATTTTCTACTTTTGAGTTTCCAGAGACTCTTTTTATCGGTATACTCGTCACTATGAAGTCTGGCATTATCATGAGCTAAGTGGTCATTTATGTCATAACTTAAAGCTCAGAAAGCCTCATTTTGTTTTGTTAGTCATCAGAATGATAAAGCAAAAGAGAACAACTTTTCTAACCTGGAAGGTCTACTAATCACTGGCTCTTTTCTGCTAGTAGCAATCGAAGGTATAGTTAGACCCTCACTATTATAAAGGTACTATGATGGTAGTTTGGAATCAGTGTTACTTTGGGCACTGAAACTAAAAATATCAGAGAAATGTGGATATTCATTGTTTTCAGGGTCTGTTTATTTAGTCCAATGTGCTTAGATTCTTTGAGGAAGGACCAGAAGAAGCCATATTGTATACGCATATAGCAACAGTGGATCTTTTTCCAGGTATAGTTGCATCAGTAGATATTGTGTTTAAAATTGTCTCAAGGTTGGAGACGGGGGAATGAGCAGTTATCTGTCCATTAGCACAGCTGATTGTTATGTTTTTCATTAAAGATATTTTATTATCTATCATAAGCAGTGTCTTTGTTGTTTGCTCAATGAGTTTGTCCTAGGGACATCTTAGTTTACTAGGTATCTGCAGGAGGCAAGGTGGTCTTTGTGCTCACAGATAATCACTAAAGAACCTGGAAAGTTAAGCACATAAGGTTGTTTCTTCAAGGGAAGGAATGCAGTATGTGTTGTCTATCCAGAAGCCTGAGAACAGACATATTTACTAGCCTGGTGTTGTTTGCTCTATCTGTGTGTTTAGAGACTTTTCCAGCACCAGATACTCCCCTAGACTCTTATCTTATTTTTTCCTTCAATGTGTAGGACCCATCTTTACGGACTTTAATAAGAGTTTTGATGTAGTTATGTACAAATAAGTATAAGTAAGCGAAAGTTTACTTTGTTCCTCAAAGAGATTTGTGTATGGTTGTTGTGAATATGCAATTGACTTAATTATCACCAGAATACATTTTCATCAAATTGTGTTGTACTTATATATGTCTAAAATAAACTACTTGTGGTCAGACTCCAGAAGTTTGAACCAAAACTGTATACTTAGTTGTTTTGAATTGAAATGCCTGTTTATCTTCTGTGTAGGCTTGTGAAGACTGCAGAGGCCCTCAAAGGTATCACTCCAGGTACTTGAAGCATTGATATTTGTTGTAGGACTCTACACCTGGCCTCTGGTAATTAAATGTTATAGCATGGTTTCTAATATCTCAAACTTTTTCTCCTCCTCAATATTAGGAAGTCAGTTCAATAATATCATCTCCTACCATTCATCCTAGTCCACTTAGACCTAGCCTTCAGACCAGCTTCTTGGTGATGCCCAAGTCCCATGACTTAGTGAAGGGAATGTCTTCTGGTTTGCAGGGAACATAGCTAAATGATGGTCTCCTTACATTACCATGATAGTTTTGTATGTTTCGAATCACTGTGATGACCACATTTCTGAGCCTACTGATTTCATTTTTCATATTCTGAAATAGCATTTTTAGACCAGCTAATGAGTCACTGCTTTCTTTCTTTTCGAGTTTAGAGTAAAAGTTCAAACAAAAGTCATTAGTATTGGCAGTAGATGCCCTACTGTAGGATGTGGAATTATAGGAGCATGCCCTATTTAAACAAATTCTCTATTATACAGCCTCACCACCAGGACCTTCAGTATTAGCTTCCAGGAATATTCTTTTTTATTTTTGGCAGGACCTGTTTTCCTGGGTTTGTTTCTCCTTCCATGAATATTTCTATTCCCTCTTTCACAAAACAATACTTCTCTAATTACAATATATTCTCATGGAAGACAGGGGAAGAGCTTCACATTCAGGTTGTGGACAAGTCTGATCTTTCAAAGTGTCTGTCTCAGTTAATACTTCTGACATCTCAGGCATGTAGAGGCTGATGTTATCCAGGCGAAAGACCTGATGCACTTGTTGAGGCCCAGGAGTTTGGGAATTGAGAAACTGATAATTTCAGGAGTATCCCAAGTCTCAGAATTTTCCTGTGTCCTAACCAGAACCTATGTTTTTAACATGAAGCTGTGGCAGGATTCATGATTTCTTTTTGTGTCATTGGCTCTCATTTTGCAGACACGGCACTGGCTTTTTTTTACCTACAGCTCCCAATGGAGATGTTGTCCACCATGGAGAACAGGTGAATTTCTCATCATGCTCGCTCATTCATTCATTCATTCTTAAACATAACAAAATAAAATACAATAAGATAGAACAAAACTATCACATAACAATTGGACAAGACAAATCAACAGAAGGAAAAGAGCTTTAGAGAGGGCATAAGAATCAGATGCACTTATTCACACACTCAGGAATGCTTAAAAACACTAAAATTGAAGCTATAAAATGTATGCTCAGGACCAGGTGCATGCCTTGTGCATTCTCCTCCAGTCTCTGCGAGCTCATATGAGCTTTACTCATATTGATTTAGAAGGTGTCCCCCATTTTTTGATGTCTTTCATCCTCCCTGATTTCTACACTCTTTCTACCTCCTCTTCTGTGGGGTTTCCTTAGCTCTGGGGAGAGGGATTTGATGGAGACATCCTACTTAGGGCTGAGTATACCAAGATCTCTCACTCTCTGTGTAATGATTGGATGTTGGTCTCTATATTTGTTTCCATCTTATGCAAGAGGAAGATTCTCTGATGATGGCTGAACAAGATACTGATCTGTATGAGTATAGCAGAATATCATTAGGAGTCATTTTATCACCACTTTTTTTTTCTTGGTCACCTAAGCAGCGTTGGCTATGGGTCAAATCAGTTACTGGTTGCTTACCTCCACGAGTTTGGGCCACCATTGTCCTAGCATATCTTGTAGGTAGTATATCATTAGAGGAAGAATTTGTGGCTGGCTTGGTGCTTATATTTCTCTTCTGGTAGCTCTCAGAGTACTTTCCTGTACTAAAGTTGTCGGAACATAGAGGCAAAGGCTTTACATAGGAACCAGCTCAACTTTCCATTAGTTGGGTAGTTGTTGTCTTCAGCAATGGGATCTTACTGTCAGTTTGTGGAGAGCAACCAAGAGAGTCTTGGCAATGGCCTGGGTTGTTTGGAGTATTCCTATAGGGTCCCTTTGGCCAGAAACTCAATTAGAAGTAACCCAATCCCAGTATTAGAAACTTCATTTGGTGTCCAGAGATGGCCAGTTCAAACTCTTTCTCCCCAATTATTTGGCAATTTCATTTAGATTGTCTTTATAGATGTGTATATTTTAGGAAGTTTATACTACCTTAGGTTTCCATAGTATTCTTTAAATGCCTGTCAAATTTAGCTGTTTCCATTTTTCCTCCCACAAGCCCCTCTTCCTTCACTGCCCCTATTTGAACCTCCAACTCCAGTACCTCTCTATCCATCCATATCTGTCTATTCTGTTTCCTTTTCTAACAAGATAGATCTATCTGTTCCTTGTAGTCCCTTATTCAGGACATGCCCTCTGTGGTTCTACAGATCAGTATTTCAATAAAAATGTATTGAACCCCTTATATTATTGACAATATCCTGGCTATTGAGATTACAATAATAAATACTTATTGTCTAATTGGAAAAATATAGTAAACTAATGTAATAGACTAAGAGCTGATGAAACCCTGGAAGAAAACAGGTCTGTAATATTTGGTGCCCAGAGAGTGCTTTGTGCATATATGCTAGCTATTTCTGAAGGTATCTCAGAATAGACATTTTTTTTTTTTATCAGAAAGCAGTGAAAGTTGATCTAGGGGAATTTACTAGGCCAGTGCAGTACAAACACCTTGAGACAGGAACACGTGTGATGGATGCAGGAAATCACTAGAACTAGGTAAGAACTGCAATTGTTAGCTCCAACAGAGTAGTCTGGGGCTGTTGATTGAATCTATAGCAGTTGTTACCCACATAGAACTTTGGCAGTTTAGTAACTAGGGTTTTGGGGACCATTTTAAGAACTGTACTTTTTACTCTAAGGTGCCAGGTCATGGAGAAAATGGAAGGAGAGGTTCCAGCTCATAGGTTAAAAGACTCTCTGCTCTGTGAAAAAGAGGCTCTAGGGGCAAAGCTGGGAATACAGATGCTTAGGAGGCTGATGCAACAATCACAGCAACAAAAAATTGAAAGCATTGGGATAGTGGAAACAGGCCAGAGTCTGGAAATAGAGAGTATGTTTTTTTTTTTTTTTTTTTTTTTTTACCAGAAATGCTAATGGGATTTGAGGATAAATTGACTAGATTAGCTATGGAGCTCAAAATATGACTGCTAGGAATATTTCATATAATTTCTTATTCATTTCTAATTCATGATTTCTTCTAATGCTGTAACATAGTTTCTAATTTTAGGGAAGAAAAAAATTTCTTTACAGGTAATTCAATTACAGAGAGGAATGCTAAACCTATTGACATTTCTGTGGGTGACTGATAGCCCACAGAAACAGATTAATCATGCAAACATAGTTCAATCAGGTCTACAGAAAAAATCTAGACTTATCTCTGGCTTTGATTAGATATTGGATTCTTGACAATGAATGTGTGAATTAAGGACTGCTTTCTGTCTCCTTATTTTGGTCTCCCTCCTTTCTTCCCTCCCTCCATCTCTATCTCCATCTCTATCTCTCTTTCCTCCACCACTCCTTCCCTTCCCTCTCCTTCTCTCCTTTTCCTCCCCTCCTCTTCAGGAGGAAGGACTAGGATCAGCCTTTGAAGTGGAGTTCCATGAAACAGTGACATGGCTCAATACAAGAAGTTAGTAGAGATGATTTGTGTGGTAGCATCCCAGCTCTTAGAGGCAAGGCCAAGAAAATCAGGCATTCAACAATGGTCCTGGGCTACTGGGTGAAACTAGTTTCAAAAACATAAGTTAGAAAAAGAATTAGGTAGAGTGCAAAAGAAGAAACAGAGTGGCCTGATGTGAATGAATGAACAGCAGGAAATATGAGTGCAATTTCTTAAGATATACACGAGTGAAAACCACATTAATTTTATAGATGCGATTTCCCTGGACTCTGTGAGTAACATAATGATTCTTAATCCCTATGTAATAGAGAATGGACATTCACATACATAAACTTCCCCATGCAATTAAGGAGTCCATAGTTGCCCTAAAGCTATGGAGCTCAGATGGAAAACTATTCAGTATTTTCTAAATATTTTGGTCTTGCCATCAGGCAGTGGCTATACTTTAACTTTCTCCCCCTAACACACTTCAACTAACTGTGCCTAAACCTTGCCAAAGTTAGAACATTCCAGATCTAAGTGAAAGGCACAAGACAGATTGACCACGATTTGACAGTGATCTGTAGATGTCTAAATTCTCATTCTCTATGCAGCAAGGAGAGGAAAAAGATGCTTTGATGATTTTGAACACTTGATTGGATTCCTTCTAGAGACTGGGTGAGCATGTAAGGGGTGTTGAATGCATCATTATCCATGCATAGGTGCAGCCCTTCAGTGAAATATGCTTACCTCAGAGCGCCAATGAACAAGAACATTTGAGGCAAGCTGAGGAAAGATCCATCAACTAACAAATTTAAGGAATAGGCTAAGGAATGAGATTCAGCTTTTCTGCACCATAGAATTCTGCAAATAATCACTGGAGGCATCGAGCTGTGGACTGTGAGTGCAGTAAGTCAGGGTTGTTTCTTCTCTAGGAAATTACATATCACCTATGAGCTATTTATTTATTTAGCTATTTCAAGCTGATTAAAATGCACACTTTGTAGAGCTTTCTGGGCATAGGTACAAAATAATAATGGCTTGGTAAGCAATGTGCTCTGGAAGCTCTGCAAGCATGCGGATTCAGGTGAATTGACACAGCTGAACAGGTAGCTGTCAGTGAAGTGTGGGTTGACCGCCAAGGGTGTAAGTGTCACCTTCTCAAAAGCACTTTGTGAGCTGAGTGAGATGAGCAGCAATGATCTGTTTTGGAATAGTGGTCTGTGTGACTGACATTTTTCTCTGTCTGATTTCCAGATTGAAAACTGCAGCGCGTGCATCTTAGCACTGGGCTTATGTGTTGTCCTCTGAGCACAGTTATCTGTATAGCAACCAGGGAAATAGGATTGAGCCAATGCCAAGTGGCAGACTCTGTTGGTGTAAGACCTTAGGATCAAAAGAAGGTAACAGATAGTGTCTATATTATTTGCACTGGAGTATGAATAAAGTGGTTTAAAAACATATAGGCTGGGCAGTCAGGAAAATCTATATATCTATTGTGGGCTTTGCCTTGTACCAATTACTTGCTAATGCTGGCTCGAGTATTGACTTCATTATCTCAAAAATGGAGGTAATAATAATATAGCATTCCTAAGGGTGTTTGGAGGGTGAAACAGATGTACCACAGCAAAGCACTTAGTAGACTCCTTCATGCACAGGAAGATCTCGGGTTGTGACTCCCACTGACCTTCTTCTCACCTAGGGCTGATCTCACCATGACACTGCAGGTGTCTCTCTTAAGATCTCACAGATAGAAGTATTAGTCAGAGAGAGAGAGAGAGAGAGAGAGAGAGAGAGAGAGAGAGAGGGAGAGGGAGAGAGAGATAGAGATATTCGACTGGCTCACAGTCTGTAGTGTAGTCCTGGTAGTTTAACAATGACTGTCTCAGGAGGGAAAGACTGAGAACCCAGTAGTTTTCAGTGTATGAAACTGTGTATTTCTTCAGCCTTAATCTGGTGATAGAGTCCAGGTGATTTCTGGAGAGTTGCTGGTTACCAGTCTCCACTAGGATCCTGAACAAGTAATTCTTATTTGGGTCAGTTATTGGTTGGCCATCCCTTCTGTCTCTGCTGTATGTTTGTCCCTGCACACTTGGAGGCAGGACATATTTTGTGGGTGGGTTACTGTCCTTATTCCTTTATTGGGAGTCCTGCCTGACTACAGTAAGTGGCCACTTCAGGATCCATATTCTCCACTGCTAGAAATCTCAGCTAGAGTCTCCCCCATAGACAGGTCCCCAGGTCCCTGGCACATTGAGATGCTCTCCCTCCTCCGCCTCTGATTTTCCATTCTCTCCCCACTGCTCTCCTCACACCTGCTTCCCTTTCCCTCCCCCTCACACCCAGTTCCCTCCCTCCACTCATGTCCAATATCTATTTTATTTCCCCATCTGAGAAAGATGGTCCAAATTGAGACCCATGGCATTGGCAAGAACCAATCCCTGACACTTTTAATGATACTCTGTTACATTTGCAGACAGAAACCTAATAGCATAACTGTCCTCTGAGAGGCTCCACCCAGCAGCAGACTCAAACAGATGCAGATACCCACAGCCAAACATGGAAGAGTTAGGGGAAGGATTGAGGGCCCTAAAGGGGATAGGAAGTCCATAGGAAGACCAACAGAGTCAATCACCCTGGACCCTTGGGAGCTCTCAGAGACTGAATCACCAACCAATGAGTATACATCAGCTGGACTTAGCTGTCTCCCCACATATGTAGCAGATGTACAGCATGGTCTTCATGTGGGTCCACCAACAACTGGAGTGGGAGCTGTTCCCTAAAGCTGTTGGCTGTCTATGGATCAAGTTTTCCTAATTGTGCTGGCTTGTCTAGCCTTAGGAGGAGAGGATGCGCTTAGCTCTGCAAAAACTTGATGTGCTAGGGTGGGAGCAATATTTAGGGGGCTATCTTCACCTTCTCAGAGTAAAAGGGGATGGGGGAGGGACTGAAAGGGAGGATGAAGGGTGGCCTGGAAGGGGGGCAGTGATCTGGATTTAAATTGAATAATTAAATTAATGGAAAAATAAAGAAAAGAATATCTCTCTCAGGAGTGTCAAGCAATTTGGGTTTTAGTTAATTCCAGATTAGAGCAGACAACTCAGATTAGCCATCGCATCAGGCTCAATACAGCTGTGTCTCTGCTCTATGGGGCTCATTCAGCAGTGAGTCTTTTGTTCCTACTGTTAGTATTCAGCATACTGGTGAGAAGGAAATCTCCTTGATTTCTCTGAGGGTTTTATGGCAGAAGGTATGTTTCTAGTCCAGACCACGCAGATGCAGCTTGGATTAACGTTTCCCATGAAAATGGAACTAAGAACTTTTTGGTATAGGACTTTTTCTGCATGTGAATACTATGAATACTTATGTCTATAATATGTATGCTGTTTAGGAATGTCCTTTTTATTTAATATTAAGTTTTGAGTGTTTTCCAATATCATGGACAAGTCCTTCAATATAAATAAAGATGAGCTGTCTTTTTGTCTTTGTTTTGAGAAATGGAGATGTCTTTCTTTTAATAGTTTGGCAGTCTCTCCAATTACTTGTGAAATTTTGTCCATTTTCCACATTCTTCATTACACATTTTATGAGTATTTATATAGTACATTTGTTTACATATAGTTGATTTTCTTTTGATAATAGATGGGAAATGATTTTTAGAAAGAAATAACCTATATAATTTTAATAGAACTGTCCTCTTATCAATATTAAGTATTAAAGCCTCCTCTTTCAAAAGACATGAATAAGCCACCCTATTTTTTTATATTTTCCTTTGAGAACTCAACCCGTATATTTTGTCTTTAATTTAATTTTTAATTTCTTTTATACATGTGAGAAATGTGTGTATGTGTGCACATGTTTGTGCCAGTGTGTTTGTGTGTATTTGTGTGTGTGTGTGTGTGTGTGTGTGTGTGTGTGTGTAGGCTAGAGGCCAGTAGTAGGTATTTTCCTCTATTGTTCTCAAATCTTATTTTCTTTTGAGACTAGGTCTATCCTTGAAGCTGGAGCTCACTGATTGGCTAACCGCTGGCCAGCAATCTTTGGGCAGTTACCTGTTTCTTACTCTGCAGTGCTGAGGTTACTGGGGGTCTGTACTTTAGTTGATGAGTGGTGCTGATCACTTTACTCACTGAGCATTCTCCTCAGCTCTGTTTTTTTTTAAAAATATTTTTCCTAATTTACTGTGTTTTTAGGAGCTGTTTTCTATCCTTATTAATGTTAAGAGTCAGTGGTGTGCACCCTTGCGGAATAATGCGCAATAGCTATTCTATGTACATCAACCATGAAAAAATACTTTCCAATTTGCAGACCACTGACACAAATGTCAATCTTTAAAACTTTCCTGACACGATCCTTGAATGCTTCAGTAAATACGTGTACTAAGCCCTTCATAGGCAAACATTCCATGCCAGACACCTTAGGGTCTTGGGATTTATGAAAAGTCTATGACTTATTTTAACATTTTAGAAGTGAAAAATTCTCTGTGGGTTAACTTTCAAGGACTTTACTGAGGACTTCAGGAAAACTTGAGGACTTGGTTATTCCTTCTAGATATGCTACATAAGAAACATTTATTTTGTCTGCTTCTATACTTATCTAGAGACCTCATTATCTGGGAATACACCATGGCTCTCTCCCTTGAAGTCCTGAGGGAAATATCTTCACCCACCATAATATTAGCCTCTTGGTTTTGAAAGTAGAAGTGAATTGTAAATTTATCCTCTAGTCTTCAATTTGTCAAAGGATGGTGCATAGATAAAACGGAAAAAAAAAGTAAGTGGATGAAAAGCTCTTGTCTTTATCCCGAATGTGCTAAGAGCCCTGTGAGGATGAAGCTACTGTCGTGAGGGGTTGACATGCTCAAATTAGAGAAAAGTCTGTTCATTAAAAAAGACTATTTCAATAATTCTGGCTGTCAGATGAGTACAGAGAGTATATGAAAATGGTCTAAAAGTGTCTGCACAAGTGATCACTCGATGACATACAAGTGTCAGCACTCAATTAAAAAGCTATTCCAATCATTACAGAATATGGGTCACCTGTGACACATGGCAGATCCCTGGGGATATGAAGGCTGGCTAGACATGTTTATTCTCCTTCCTCTTTCCCTCCTTCTTCACTTTCCTTTTTCCTTTGAATAAATCTGTATTAGTCAGTTACGATTTTAAGGTTTTATTTTTCTTTTTTCACACTTTGGAAGAACACTGAAAAAAAGTTTTTGAGGCAGCTGGAATTTGGGTACTCTTTAATGCAATGTTTAAGAAAATTTGAAAAGCTAAAAAGAGACCTCCTCTGGCAGTGTGATTACAACAGAACAGAGATACTGTGACCTAGTACTGTGTTCACAACACTGAATGACTCTTGTCACTTTGTGCTTGTCACTGGGTTGTCTTATTTGAGTCAGAACACTTATTCCTCTATCTCTGAAGAGAACCTTTACATCTACAGTAATAAGTTAAGAAAAGAGGCTTTAAATAGTTAAAGGCTTAAAGGTTTAATGGAATATAAGCCACTAGGATGCTGTCAGAAAGAAGGGACTTGTTAATGAGAAGACTCAATTTAGAGGAAAAATAACTTGATAGGTACAAGAAAAGGATACAGGGGAATAAAATTATTCATTAGCAAGGAATAAGACTGAATGGAAAAAAAGGTGGGGTGGAATAGGCACACTTGTGGGTTCTTGAAAATAAGTTTTAGTGAGAGTAAGATCATTGTGATGTTAATGTAATTCCAGGAGACAAGTTTCCTCTCTAATAAGATGGGAGAGATCCTTGTTCTTTCGTTATCCCCCTTCCTTCAAGGATATCCCCATGCCCACAGCTTTTTATCTGTGCCTAACCATGGTTCTGCAAAGAAACAGAACAAAGGATAGAGACATGGGCATAAATACAGACACGAGACCAGAGAGGATTTATTACAGAAGCTTTCAGGCATATGGAGGCTAAGTTCTATAACAGACTACTCATTGATGACCTTCGGATGTGTGTAGTGAAGTCCAGCTAAAAGTTTGACAGGGATGTTCATGGTGTGGCTCTCAGTCTGAGACAAGAGGTCTGAGAATCCAGGGGATCTCTGAGTCCAATTGACAAACCTGAAATTTTAGTACTCAAGGGCAGCCGAGGAATATTGTCTCTCAGATTGGGAGAGAGAGAGAGAGAGAGAGAGAGAGAGAGAGAGAGAGAGAGAGAG
>JANHMN010000001.1:72533823-72558515 GCA_030674055.1 Rhabdomys pumilio
ACACACACACACACACACACACACACACACACACACACATTCTGGCTAAGCCAGTTCTCTTTGGAAAAAAGAACAAAGACAAAGGCTTGAGGAAGTTAGTCTCAGCATTTCTCATTTTTTAATGTTGTCTCATTACACAGAAGTTAAAGATACAAGGCAAATTTTGCATCGGAAACAAACAGAAATAACAAAGTCCTTTCATTATGAAAATTATGGAACTATTAGATTTAGTAGTTCACCAGTACTTTGTGACTGAGTAAGAAGGTATCCAGGGGGATGCCCCCAACTTGAGTAGCTTTCTAATCTTGATTCTCTCTTTACTTTAGAAAAAGTGATTTCTAGAACTTCTCTCTCTCTCTCTCTCTCTCTCTCTCTCTCTCTCTCTCTCTCTCTCTCTCTTTAAAGATCCATGTAAGCCAGGTGGTGTGAACCTGCTGAGTGTGAGACAGGGGCATTGTGTAATTGAGGGCAGCCAGCTGAGATTGACTGTGTCTCTTGACAAAACAAACAAACTAGAATCCATGATACAGTTTGTTATTTCTTATAAAATATTGATCTTTCCAAGTACACAGTGAGTACCATTCATCCTTAATAGTGTAGCCTCAGGGATTGAAGTGGATGAACAGGGACCTATCTCATTCACTGGATTGTAGGACAGGATCCTTCTCGATTCTTATGTCTTTTTGTTTATAATAATGACAGTGTTAAGGATTGAAGCTAGAGCCTTGGACATGCTAAGCAAGGAGCTACTAATGAATCTCACTCCGAGTGTGCACCACAGTCATTCCTTATTGCATGGTTTGGAGTGCAGGGCCTGCAGTAAAGTTGCTTACAAAGTAAAGCTGCTTGCAAATGCTTCACAAATGACTGCAGTTTTTGATGTCTGTTCTCACATAATTATGTAGGCCAGCTGCACACACATGTGTTGCCCTCATTCATATGCATTTAAGAGAAGTTTGCCTCTTTCAAGAAAGAAAGTCTCAGTAGAGTGTGCTCTGCTTTATACTCAGAACATCCCATAGTTAGACACAAGTCTGTGAGTTCTTCCAGATGAAGAGCCATTTTTTTTCTCCTCCCAATTATCTATAGTCAGATTCAAGCAGGGTTGGCTCTGTTAATAAAAAAGAAACTTTTTTTTTAAATCAATCTATTTTAAGAAGTTCACCATCTATTTTAGTGCCATTTTTTTTTTTGTATTTTTAAAACTTCTTTTAATAGTGCACTTTAAAAAGCCATTTTGATTCAAAACTTTAATGACCAGTTTGGTTCACAAACAGTTGCAATCTTTTTTTTTTTTTTTTAAAGCCTCTGTGTCCACATGTACGTAGCTGCATCCTTCTTCTAAAGAGAATCACTTATCTTCGCAGATCATTTTTGTGGAGGCATCGCTGAACAGCTCCAGTTATATTCTTGATGCTTCCTCAGAGTGACACATGGCTGCACTTCTTCAAAGTTCAGAATTACACCATGCTGAGCTGTCTTCATGAAGTTCGATCCAGAATAATTACCATCAATGTCTGGTTCCTACCTTCTAAGTCCCAGAGGGTAATGGAGAATTCATGTGGGCAATAAATTAAGTGTGGAACCTTGTTCAAAGCCTCTCTTTCTTTCTTCTTTTTAAACTGGAAGTATAAAAACTTCACAAGACACCTATTATTTTTATATATGTAAAAAAAAGTCACAATGTCTCATCACAAACTTGCCCTTATAAAATACACTGAGATTGAAATCTGAAGACACCTAGACTTTTCTCAGTGACTCAGAATCATTTGACATTATATTTGCCTCTTATTTATTTGAGATACATTTGCCTACATGATTTAATATAAAAATCTAAATCATGAATCTGTGCACATGAGTGATAATAATCTATTTTCCTTTACTGTGTGTGTGAAAAGTAGATGATTTGGTGCTGAAGAATTTTGCATTGCTTGCTTGCTTATCAGTGTATTGGTTGCATGGAGAAAATATAGACTGTTTTTTATCTATTAACATTTAAAGTTTATGATGATGTGTTAATTTTTGTTTTGAAAAGGGGCTGAAGAGATAGTTCAGTGATTAAGAACACTTACCACTCTTGCAGGGGACCTAGCTTTGGTTGCCAGCACCTACATCGGGTGATTCACAGGATGTGTAACTCCAGTTCTAGGGGATCAGATGACCTCTTCTGATCCTCGTGAGCTCCTGCATGCTTGTGGTGTACCTAAACACACATACACACACATGCACGCACGCACGCAGGCACGCACGCACACATGCACACACGCACAAATAAATCTTTAAAGTTTTTGAAGAAAATTCAAATTGTTTTCGAGGCCTTGAAAACGCACATGGAATTTTCTGATTGCAAATATTAACTTATTAACTTAAATTTCTCAACTATTTTTAAATAACAACTTTAAAACACTTGACTTTTACAAAAATTTATTTCAAGCAATTATCATGAAAGTGTAAACTTGCTTCTCTAAAGGAGATTTGTAAGAATAGTTATCAATGTTCTAAATATTAAGTTGTTTATATTTCTGAAGATAAAAACACTAGTGATACCAGGCAGTGGTGGCGCACACCTTTAATCCCAGCACTTGGGAGGCAGAGGCAGAGGATTTCTGAGTTCAAGGCCAGCCTGGTCTATAGAGTGAGTTTCAGGACAGCCAGGGCTATACAGAGAAACCTTGTCTCAAAAAACAAAAATTAAAACAAAAACAAAAACAAAAACAAACAAAACACTAGAGATGTTCTAAAAATACAACCAAGAGTGATATTGTTCTGTTTACTTAAAATTATGTATTAGTATATGTATACACACACATATATATACATATATATGCTGTATGTACATATATACACATATATGCTATATATACATATGTACATATAGAGTATACATAATACAATACACTATATTATATGTATATATTAATTAAAGTTATAGCGCTTGGGGTGACAATATTTTCCCTTTCAGTATGGGAATGGGACTAGAAGTTCACTAAGCATATTTTTGGTTTGGTGTTTTATGGGGCCCCTGGGTTCTTCTTTTTCACCTGTTGGACCTGTTTAAACACCCACCCTGTCTCTTCTTTACAAAGCCACCAATATAGGGAGCCCATTGCCACTTTCCCTGTTTATCTTTGTCTCTCTAAATCTCCTTCAAGATAAAAATGACTTTAATTTTTATTTCAAAATGAAGTCTCCATACTTCCATGCAAGCGTATTGCTTTAATGTTAGTATTTGAGAAGTAATCTTACAGAAATTATATTCCCCTCTCCCCAAATAGTAAAGATTTTATTATGACAAAGTTTATTACCTGTGGTTACATCTGGGTAGTGTAGAATTACTGATTACTCTTCTTCTTTGACAACTTGCAAAGCTCCTTTTGGTACTATGAGAGTTAGTCCTCAAGGAGGAGGCTTCCGAGGTAGTTCAAGCTCAATTCCTCAAGTATCTGAAGTGTGCTGTGTCTTTAGCAATATAATCTTACATTCAAGTTCTTGAAGGCAACATAGAGCAATGGCGGTAGTCTATACTGTTTTGAGATCACTTGTATTCCTGTGAAACACTTGAAAAGTATGTAACTCAAATTCTTGATAATTTCATAACCAGCTTTCAGAGTTTTGAATAAAATACATTTCATTTTATACAATCTGGTTTTAGAAAGATAAAAATTGCATTCATGTTCATTGACATGTATTTGGAATTCATGGATGCTACATTTGGATAGGAAATGTCCTAGAAAGGCCCAGATCCTCCTGTGCTGTTGGGACTTCCCTTTATAAGATGGAACCTAGTTGGAACTTATCTAAGTTACTGGGGACATGCCCTAGAAGTGATGTTGGGTCTACAGCTCTTTCTTCTTTCTCATTTATTCTTTAGTTGCCATGGGGTAAACAGCCTCTACCACACACTCCTGCCATCATCTTTCACGCTTCACAGGTCCAGAGCTCTGATACAAGCAAGTCCATATGGAGATCTTAGAAACTAAGTACAAGGTAAATGGTTCCGACTCAGAAGCTGACCATCTGCAGTAATTTTTTCACAGTGAGGAGAAAACTAACAAGCTTAGCAGAAGTGCACCAGGAAAAAAATTTGAGAAGCATTCGGTCTATGTTACCTTTTATATCTTCCTGTGAATGCTTATATTTATGACATAAAAACTATAATGATGAATGTTATACATATTATAGAACTGACTAATTTGCATACAGTTTTGTATCACAATTATAAATGACTGATATCACTCTATCAATAATTTTTCATGGTAGAAATATTCCATAATTTTTCTATCTTAAATAGCAAATATTAATATTTCACATATTTATTTTAAAATGTGCTAATATAAAGAACTTAATAAATAAATTCTATTCTGTATCTTGGGTGAGATAAAGAAATTCCTATTCAAGCACTTAGCAGTTGAAGTATGGAAACATTTTAAAGCTGTTATTACATCTTTGAAAGCCTTTAAGCCAGAGATGCTGGTAAGTGCTCCTTTTTGTGTTTTGAGATAAAGTCTTTCTCTGGGACTTGTGAATTACTGACTCGACTAGGTTGGCTGGCCATTACATCCCTGGGGTCTGCCTGGGGTTTGCTTGCCTCCAACTCCCTAGCTCTGAGTTTAGAAGCATATGCTAAGATGCTCTGTTTATTATGTAGGTACTGGGGTCAAACTCAGGTCCTCAATGCTTGCATGGCAAGCACTTTATTGGTGGAGCTATTTCCCTAGCCTCTGCAACCGAGTACCTCTGAATATCAATTACAGTCCCCATTAGAGAACATGTGAATGGTGGACAACCAAAGTATATGCTGTAGTTGAAAGAAACAGCTTTTACCTCAAAGGAACAAAAGACATGGTTTAATGTGGACCCTGATGTATGAGCGATCATGACCTGGGACCATATATCAGGTCTCACAAAATACACTGTTTTAAGATAAATACACTTTCATGAAGTTTTTATAGTGACATAACAATTTGTAGGAAGATATTGAATTTCTCTCATTTGCTCATTGGCTCCCCATTAGCTTCCTTTCTCTTCCTTCTGTAGGCTCCAAAAAAGGCAGGGCAAAAGATTTCCATTTGAAATGTATGTGGAAAGAAAGTTTTTTTCTTCTTCCTTTTTTTTTTTTCAAGAAAGAAAGTTTTTTTTTTTTTTTCAGGGCTATTTGCCTATCATCAGAAGTGCCGTAGTCAGTGAGTCACCATGTGGTTGCTGGGAATTGAACTCAGGACTTCTGGAAGAGCAGTCAGTGCTCTTAAAATGGTATAAAAGCAAAGAGGAGGAGGAGGGATGAGATGGGGGAGTCTATGGGGGGATGAGGAAAGGGGATAAAGTCTGAAATGTAAGTAAATGAAATATCTAATAAAAACAAAACAAAACAAACAAACAAGAAAAAAAAGAGGTGTCATAGTCACACCTAGGAGCAGGACAGAACATTCCAGTATCCTCATGTTTCAGGATATCTGCAAGCATCTTGAGATGACTGAGTGAGGCAGGGAGGCTGATAGGAATAGGTAGCCTTGAATTTCTTTCCAGAGTCTCCTTCTGTTTTTATAAGCTCTTAACTTTATAGAGAAGGACAGATATTTTTAATTCCTGTGAGTGTTGGGATTGTGGACTAAGTACTTTCAGGGCTGATGTCCCTGTGGTGTTATGGTTGTCATCTTCAGCTTGTTCTTTTGTAACTGAGCAAGTTTTTAATTCAAGATGAAAAGCAAAATCTAAGTGTGCTGTAGATTCTGAGCTGCGTGCTTTAGAATGTCTAGTAATTCCTTTCACAAACACTTTAGGATATACTTTTCCCTCTTTGAGTGTAGAATGTCACCCGAGGATAAGGCAGAAAGCCCTGAAAAAAAATAGAAAAGAGTCTTCTTCCAAATGTCTTGTTGCAATTTGGCCAATTTCTTGCAATAAGAAGAATGTTTTCCAATACTATATGTCTTTCAGGGCAAGTAGTAAATATTCTAACACATCTGGCCATCTTAGTTGCTTTCCCTTCCTTCCTCTTCCACTTTTGCTTCAATAAAAGGAATCTGTCAAGCAACTCCACCTTAAATGGTAAGCTTTTAATCACTGCCAAGTTCTCAGAAGAAAGTCCAAACAGATGGAGCTCACCCAAGAGCTACTACCAGTTCTGAATATAACCAAAAGAAAGACAACCTGACTCAAGCAGCCATGGACATGCTAATGATATGGGTGCAATCCATGGATCTGCCTGGTCGTTTAAGTCTCCACTTTTCTGCCCTGAGCCCACACTTGGGCTATAAATGGTAAAGGAGACAGGAAAGCATCCTCTGTCTCAGAGAAAGGAGAGTATTATTAACTAATGTTGGAATAGTGTTATAGGATACTAAATAGTTAAAACATCCCCAGGAAATCGTATGCTGTACATGCAATAGTCCAGTCGCTGCATGGGACTCTACCGAAGAGCCAACTAGCAGGGGAGCTTTAGATTCACAGCTTTGATGACTAAAATGGCAACTGAGAATGTGGCAACTCTCCATGCAACAGGCAGAGAAGCTGAGTTTCCTCTGTCTAGTTATGGTTATACCAATAAATCAGGTCCCTTTTACCAATTTCTGCCTGCTTGGTAAAGTGGCAAGCAGTAGAGCTCAGATTCTGGCTACAGTGGCTTCACCAATAACTAAGTTTTTAATCCCATCACACACACACTCATCCCCCAAGTCACACTTTTTTGGATGACTTTTGGCAATATGGTCTCTTTTTTCAGTGTTGAGGACCAGAGCCATGAGCCTGAGAGGAAAACACTCCACCACTGAGACAAATTCTCCGCATGTCAGTACAAGTTCTTAGAAATTTACTTTTTAACTGAAACAAAAATCACACATATTTATGGAGTACCATGAAATATTCTGCTAAGTGGAGATATAGTGTATAATTTTTAAATCAGGCTAGATCTATCTATCTCTTTGAATAACAGCTGGTTACTGATATTCGTGGTCAATGATACACTTTTTTGTGTGTGCAATGATACACAAGGCTTTTCATTCCTGAGAGTAACCTAGTCTGACTCAATCATCCATTCCCCATGTTCATATCAGGAATAGTTTTGAAAAATGTTATCAACTGGAAATATGGATTTGGAAGAAAAGAAAACAAGGGACTTGCACCTTTTTTTGCCAGTCAAATACCCACAAAAAGTGTTCTGAGACACAAATATGTCCTCTTTCCACTGGCTTTAACCAGAGACCAGGACTTCCTAATAGAAGCTTCTAGAATGACAGATAGTTCTGGTTCTAATGGTTGAAGTGGCCCCAGGCTGAATACAAGAAGCTAAAGTGGAAATTTTATTTTTCCTTGTCCTTTTAGGGTTTTACATGGAGTCTGTAAGGAAATCTGAACAACCAACAATGGTGAGGCAAATGAATTTAAATTTTATGCAAGCCTGGTGTACAGCACAGTGGGTGGGTGTTTGTCTAACATGTGTGAGGGCCTAGGTTCAAATCATAGCACTGTATAATAAAGACATGTTAGACTTTACAAATATGTTTGGTAAGATGTGTGTTCTTATAAAGTAATGTTTTAATTTATTACTGTATGTGCACAAGGTGTGTGTGTGTGTGTGTGTGTGTGTGTGTGTGTGTGTATGCTTGTGTGCGTGTGTGTTCAGATGATGTGGAGTCAGTTTTCTTCCACCTTTCTGGAGATGTTCAGGGGCTTGAACTCTGGTTGAAGCTTATGTGGCAAGTGCCTTTACCTACTGAGACATCTCAGGGGCCTGAATATGTGTATCCTCATGTAGCTTTGATGGAGAGTGGATAGTTTGGAGGGAATATGATTCTATGAGCATATGAACTAATGTTCATAAAAGGGAATTTGCATCTTTGGCTTGTCTCCTATGTCCTGAGTCTCTGTTTTCAGGCACAGCTTGGTGCCTTTGGACGATGATCTCATGGTCTAGTTCAGGAGGAGGAAAGTCTTTCCTGCCTGTTTTGTCCTGCTTCAGCGGGGAAGAGGTAGAGTTGCTAAGGGATGCTTTCCTGTGTCACTCAACTTCCCCATTGTCACAGTGTCACATGTAGGGGCAGGGCCGGAAGCACTGCTAATTAAAGACTCTTAACTATTAGAACAAAAACATAAGCAGAAAACAGTGTCATGAAGTTAATAGTATGTCATCATCAGAGGTACAGTGCGTGAACACGCAGGACCCCATTTTCCTTGTCCTTTCTCATTTTAAAAAGGAAGAGGAGGATACAGCTCAGTGACAGAGTATTTGCTTGGCATGCTCGAGTCTCTGAGCTCCATCAGGAGTCTAGCAATAGAAAACGGAAGAATTCGTGAACAATGTTAACTAGGCAGAATAAAACTCTCCCAAAAATTTTGAATTGCAAATAGTTACTCAGAGAAACCAGTAACACTAATGACAGGAGGAATCTTCTGGTTCTTCATGGACTGGGCAGTGGTTCTTATAAAAAAGAAGCTGAGAGCATTCTTACTTGATCATCCATCATGAAGTTCTGAAGGAGAAACACAAGTACTTGCTTGCTATCTACATGGCCTGGAGAGGAAGGAAGAAAGAAACTGACGCTGAGTTTCCAATATGGCTCTGCCTTCTCTGAAATTCTGGAAAGGAATGGAGGCAAGGAGGGGGTCTCAGGAAATCTGCATTTCTCTCCCCGCAGAATTTCTTTTCTCTTATTTTCATTTGGCCCCAAGGCTTTGGAGGAATCAATACAGATACTTTCTAGGGAAGGAAATAAGACAGAAACATGTGCCCTGGTGGAGCTGCTTAGAATATTGAATAGGTTTTGACATAGCTTGATGCCGATGCAAGGTAAAATTCTCCAAGGAGAGAACTGCTACTGTAGTTTGCTGCTCCAGGGGGAAAAGAAAGTAAATGAAAGCGGGGAGAACGAGTGGAGTCGTTCACTCCTCCCGCCTCCTAAGTTCACAAATAGGACAGTGAGTTGAGCATGCAGGAGCTCAGAAAAAGCACTTCGCTGTGATGAAAACTATTTCCTACCCCATCATCACCGCGGCAGAGGGCACTGAAAATGCCTCTGCCTCGATTTTAAATCAAAATTCATTCTCCGGGGCGGCGCTTGCTTTCTTTCGTGTTTCATTTGATGGCTGCCTGGCTGACATGGATTCGCAATGTTACTAAAATATTCACTGCAAAGAGCTGGTGTGAAACAGTTTCATACACTGCTCCTCTTACTCATCTGGATTAACCTTTCTCGGGAAATCACAGCATTGTAAACACCCCTCAGCATTAAATAAAACACAGCAGTGTGCAGCTTTAAATGATTGCTTCAGCTTTTTTTTTTTTTTCCGTGCCCAACGCGTGACTTGTTTTATTTAGCAGTTTCTGCATTCCCCACTGTTTAGCAATCAGGCACCGTTGAACGTTTTGCTTCTACTTCCCTTCCCTGGTTTAATGAGGTACAAGATAAAATACTCAGGCCTTTCATTTTTTTTTTCTCCCTTGGAAGATCAAGTCTTGAATAAGAATCAAATTTGGAAGGTTAGTGTTCAAAGGTTACTGCTAAGTCTACTTAAAGTCAGGAAAATACAGACCGTTGCACTGAGAGGCAAAAAGCAAGTCAAGATTGGTTTAAAAACTTGTAGATATTAATGCAACATTGTGGCTGAGAATTCAAATTCATAAAAGTCAGGAGAGTCAAAATTATGATCCTCCCAGCTCTCGTTATTCCTTCCATGCACACATGATAGTATTTTATGTACTGTATTTGCTGTTATATTTATGCCCTTATATAGAATATGCCAACTTATAGTTGCTAGGGGAAGCATAACTTTCCATTTCAAACTTTTCTGCATCCTAATTTTTTCAGCCCAATTGGCATTAGCACATCTCCCTTCAGTTTCCTCTCTGATTTCTTAAGGAAAATTAAATGAGGTGACTGTGTACCTTCTTGTTTTAAATGTTCACCAATCTTTTGGATTTATTATGTATTTGTGGTCTGGTCTGTGCAGAATACAGAGAAAGTCCTTTGTTTGGGAGAGGAGCTTTATGCAGCTTGCAGATTCACAGTACCCATCCAGAGATCCTTTTTGGAGAAAACAGAAAGGAGTGTACTGGATCTCTCCAGGGTTCTGACACCCTACTCCAGTACTGGTCACAGCTGTGTACACATTGTTTTACACTTACAAAACATGAGAATAGGAATAGTAACTACAACAAAATAAAAATAGTGACAGGAGTCTGTGTAATTTCACAGGCATGCAGAGAATCTGAGCAGAAAAGACATTTTCACTGCACTGAAAAGTTGCTCCAGCGCCATAAGGACAAATGCTTTAGACTCCAATGTGCAGAGCATATACAGTATCTAATCTAACCTGGTGACCACAGTGTGTTTAGAGACAAAGGGTTGCTTAAACTCATTTACAGACACTATTTGCTAAGCATGATTTTAGCTGGTAGTAATTTATGATGGAAAGAGTTTGGGAGTCGGGCATTTATATCTTGACGCTGATATGAATAGGCTGCTTTATTAAGGACTTAACCTCTATATCCTGACTAGACAACTGCACATTTTTAGAAGACTGAAAAAAATTAACTGAGTAATTTGTATACCTCCATATATGCTATGTGTATTTATGTTATTACATTGCTTACAAACAATATGTGTGTGTATATATACATATATATGAATATATGTATATGTAGGTTTTAATACATATATGTTAATACTTAACAGTACATAGTTATAAATATTATTGTGTAATTCTACCTTATAAATACCTTCCTTTTTGTGCCTTCGGTTATGATGTCAACAAGTATTTAGTTTTGTTTTAAATATAGTTTCTATGCTTTACAAATTGACCTCTTCCAGTACTTGCATTTCCTTAAGCCTCAAAATGTGAGTTATTCCTTCCTAGTTAGACAGCAGTTTTGATTTGGTTGGAGAAAATGTTTTGATAGCCTGTGAATTGTTTATTCACTTTTGTGTGTTCCTTTAATATTTCATCAGTATTTATTGAGCACTTACGCCAGGAACCAAGGGTACTTAGAACATGTGTGAGACTTGAGGATGCAGAAGACTGAAATATTCCTATGAGATTACAGCATTGAATGGTGCACGAGGGCTGTCCAGCTGAGCAGCAATGACACCAAATATGTAGTTTATAACCTCCCTGTAGTCATATTACCAACATAAAACAAGATGAAGCTAATGCTGACAGTATGTTTAACCCCAGTAGGCAGAAAACTCTGTCATCTCACACACTAGTCAAAGTCACAGTGAGATAATTTGCAGTTTATTTTTACACTCTGTCTTTAAACTCTGGTGTATATTTTGCAAGGATCACACATCTAAATCCTGACTAGCCACATCCAGATGGCCATTAGTCATAGCTGCTGCTTGCCATTGAGTTGCTCATGTCAAACACTGTAGCAAATGAACATTCATTAGCCTTTAAAGAAATAAGGGACGGCATTTCCTTCAGCCCTTAATGACATGACCTTAGATATCTTCAATATATGTTAGAATCCCCAAGGAATTCATGAGTATTAAGAAGAAATTGTTGAAATCAATGATTCTTAATGGGGTTGTTAGAATTAATTAGTAGTGCTTAACAGGCATTGCTGTTGAGATAGTCTTGGGAGCTGATGTGTTACTACCTCTGATGACTTACTTTTGTTCTAGATCTTTAAAGAAAGTCTGGATTTTAAATTTTAGAGTGTAATCGAATCAGAAATTCCTTGAGTCTAAATTGGATGGCATTTGTTCTTAAATAAATTAATATGGAAATACATAGGATCAATGATAAAGCACACGGAAGCAAGAGACACTGGGGTGAGGAATGCTATTTCTTCCAGTCAACCTCCATTCCCCCTGATCCAGAGAACTCTGAAAATCACTTCTAATGGCCTGACAGTAACAGCCTGAGCACGGCTTCACTGCGGCCTTGGAAGAGCTTCTGCACACTGGGTTGAATATTATATTTCAAGGTGAATGCGGTTCCCATAGTAATATACAAGTGTGCTGCAAGTCAAGTCATTTAAAAACCCTAAAGTGGAGTCCAAGGATACAGGCAAATGGAAGTCCAAATAGAAACAAGTGACCTCACAGAGGCCAACAGAACATGAACAGAAACAGACTAGGCATTGAGACGGAGTGCAAAAACTTCATTTGTGCTTCTCCTGCTTGGAGGAGTTCCGCAGGACTGGGGATGCTGCATCCTCCACACTTAGGGTATGGATAAATTTAAGTTTCTTCTCTGTCTTCCCCTAGCATAATGTTCTTACACCCATCTCAAGAAGAGCGAACATTCTCTGCTTCCCTGCATTGGCCCAGACTGAGTATTTACCTTGCTTGCAGTCAAAACAGCAGTTGACTTGTGTGAGCATTCCTGAAGCCTGCTGTAGAAAAGCTTTGGGCCTGCCACAATTTCTTCCTCAATTGCACAGCAGTTGGTAGGTGGGAAGGACTCGTCCCTGAAGACCGTGAGAGGATATGTGTACAGTTTTATGAGAGTGTCTTTTATTATTGAGTGGTGGGGGATGTACTAAAACCTGCCGGAGTAAGTGTGTGTTATAAATCTGTGACAGAGAGGGTAGGGGTCTGAAGGAAAACTGCATCACAGCCATCATTTCAACTGTGGCCATTCCCCATAAGAAATGTGAAATCAAAGGAAGGAAAGGAGAGTGAAAATTAACTTTAAGTCCCAGAAGCTGACAAGCAGCTACCATGATTTAGAGCCGAGTCACATCAAGTCCAGTGTTGAAATGAGAAACATGGAGGACAGACATTTTTATGTCGGCTGTAATTGGGCAAGTGAAGAAAATGATTTGTTGAAGGTGATGCTAATGACAACAGGCCAATGTCAAACCCTGCGCTGTGAGAGGAAAAAAAAAAAAAGCAGAGACAGAACATATTGTGCCCAGCTTGAGTTTATGAGAAAAAAAGGTTTTGTGCCAGAGGGAAAAAATTTTGGGACCACAAAAGTGTAAATGTGGAAACATGTCTCTGGCTGGGTTCCTATTCTGATTGGGTGGTCTCTCCGTTCATGCTAACTGCCGACAGGGCTCTCACCGAATGTAGTCCCTCTCAGCCGGCACTGCTGTTCCAGGTGGTATTTTAAAACTTCCTGTTTTCAATTATGATAGCATATAGCTTTAAGTTCTGCTGGATTGGAGATATCTTTATATTTGAAAAGGAACCAGTCGGTTTCAGTGATAACTTTTTAGTCATTTGGTCACGTTGTGCTCCTCATCCTCCCAGATGGCCTCCGGTCCTGGACATGCCTGGTTAACAATACGGTCCCTCACCACATTTTACATTCGCCGATGCTGCCAACTCCTCCGTTTCTCATGGCTCATTTTCTCTGTGACCTAACCTTGGGGATGAATGCGACACTATTTTTTTTCCTGTTTAGATCGATTCTTTTGTCTATCTAATAACCAAAGAACGTTTACTTGTTTGAGGGACTGTGGGAACATGAAGTTGGGTGGGCAGCGATGTGGCAGGAGAGATTATTGAGGGGAGAGACTATGCTCAAAATAGTTTCATGAAACTCTCAAATAAATAAAACATAAAATTTCCTTACAAAAATCAAACAAAAGGAAAACAGAAAACCCTGATGTCATACTTTTTAATTTGGATATCTCCCACTACAAAGAGCCATATACTGGTTCCTGAGTGACACAGTTGGAAGGTCCTAGAACTGTTAAGAGGTAGACCTGTTAGAAGGAGGTCTTCAAGTCAGGAGGCAATTAACAGGCTTGGTTGGTGAGACCCTGCCTCTTCGTTCTCCTTTCTTGATTCCCAGCCTAGTAGTGAGTGACTCAGTTTTGTGCACATTCCTGTCCTGATCTGCTGCCCAGTGCCTAAAAGCAGTATATCTGCCCAGGCAGGGACTGGAATCACCAGAACTGTGCATAAAAGAAATAGTGGCTGTGTATAACTTGGTTATCTTATGCATTTATTTTTTAATTTTAACTATTTATTTCTATTTTAATTATGTGTATATGTACTGTGTGTGGGTATGCCATACTTAAGTGAAGGTGCCCAGGGAGGCAACAGGCACTGGATCTCCCTGGAATTGGAGTTAAAGGCATCTGTAAGTGTTGGGCTTTGGATGAGGTAACTCCATTTAACCTGTGCCCTTCGGTCATGTAGCACACAGGTAGAGGGCGTGACTAGCAGGTCTCCACCTCCAGAGATTAAAATATTAATGAGTTATCTAAAGGCCAGGGGGTTTAGTTTTAGGTAGCTAATTAAGTTATCCCTTCCCCTTTACCCATCCCTATAAAAAGTCAGGGGAGCCTGGCCTTTGCAGGGAAAGCATATACCATCTACACCTATTCACCACGCCATGAACAATAAAAGCTTTGGAAAACTGGACTCCACATGTCTCCTGGAACTTTGAAACCTTGAACTGCGGCCGCCTGGGACCCTTCTGCAGGTGGTGTGGGAAGAGCGGTGGAACCCCACTGCAGGCCCTTGTGGGACCCGCCACCGGACTCTCTCCCGCTTTGCGCGAGTTTTTGTTGTCTTCCCCACATGTAAGCACCTAACTTGGAGGCTAAAGGCCAGACTCCAATCCTTTGCAAGAGCAGTAAAGGGATCATAGCCACTGCAAAATCACTTCAGTCCTTACATGTTGTTTTGGTGATTCAAGGCTGATGCCTAACATTAAATTGAAAAAAAATGTTTATTCTATGAGAATTATATATCTATACATGAAATACACACTGATAATTATATATGTAATATAAGTATATGATATATATAATATTATTTCTCCTTTTCTTTCTGTCTCCCATAACCCTCCTTATATTTCATCTCCTAACTTTAGGTTCTTCTCCTCTTCATTCTTTTTCTCCAGTAACCCACTGAGTCTAGTACTGTCCATATGATCATTTGTCTAGGGCCATCTACTGGGGCATGGGCAACCTACCAGGGGCCTAATTTCTAATAGCTTCTCAACTAGGTGTGGAACCTCATAGGCTCCATCCATGCTGGAATGTTGACTGGCTTGATCTTGCACAGATCTTACCAGTCAACCTCACCTTTTGTGAGTTTGTTGGTGTAATGTATTTATAATGCCTGTCATGTTGAGAATACACTGTTTCTCAGAAGTTCCCTCTACGCTCTGGCTCTTAGAGTCTTTTGGCTTCCCTTATGTGGTGCTTCCTGAGCCATGAGGGGAGGATGTGATATAGATGTCCTACTTAGAGCTGAGCACTCTGCACTCACTTACTCTTGGTAATTGTGTATCGCTGCATTAACCTCTGACCACTGCAAGAACAAACTTTTTGAGGGCTGAGAACTGTACTAATCTATAGTGAAAGGAAAAGTACTTAGGAGGCAGTTTGATACTATGTTCGTTAAGCAAAATAATAGTAGCAAGTTCTTCTGTAAGACCTATGACCTCCCTAGCCACCAGTTTCCGGAGAAGTTTACAATGCTAAGCTTGAGTCCCATCTTGTAGAGAAGGTCTTACAATCAGAAATCTGTTAACCTCTCTTAGGGCTTTCATGTCACTATTGTACCAGTGGGTATATTTTTCCAAATTGATGAGCATTGTAGTTCACAGGGTTTACAGCTGGATAACGCTATTGGTGATTTTTCTGCCTTAACAGACTGCATAACACCTTGCAGTGTTAGGAAAGCTAGCCAGCAGGGAGTATGTGTCCAGGTCACTGCTAGCGTAATTTCTATCAATGATGTGACCAGTGTATGTGGTGTCTTTAGCAGTAGGGTCTTACCATCAAGTTCTAATGGACAACCAAGAACACTGGCAAGAGCCTGCATTACTTAAACACTGTCTTTATAGTCCAGTTTTCTAAGAAGCCCCTTTTAATATGTTCTGCCTTGGTGTTAGACTGTATTTTACACAAGTTCTTCTATCAGAATTACACCCTTGGGAATGTGCAGCAGGCTACTGAGCAGGCCTAAACCAATTCCATATAGAAAGTAGGCTGAGCATACAAGTCCCTCATAAATAGTTTCTGGAGAGTTATCCAACAATACTTCTTTCTGTGAAAATAAAAAGCGCGTGTGAGAGAAGAGCGGAATAGACATTTAACATTCTACAGAAGGGAGAGTTTCCACGAGCCAGTGCTAGCAGGTTTGCCCATGGTGGTACAGGAGGTTCCAAGACTGGAGCAGCAAAGATAGAGACCAGGCTTATGGCTTACATTGTTGTGGTAGACAGAAAGCAGTAAGCTCAGGGAGAAGAGGCAGGCATGATTCTCCAAAGCCTGTTCTTACCCTCCTCTGCCAACTATGCAACCCACACCAAATATTCCACAGCCCTCCCAAAAAGAGTTTAGGGCCAAGTGTATCTAGGGTGTGTATGATTTTATAATTCAAACCTCAATGGATAGCACACTTTTTATTTTGTTTAAAAAATAATTTTGGCAATCTCTATTCCAGTGTGATTAAAATGACAAAGAAACTAATTAAGTAAGAATCATAGGAATTGTGCACATATTATTTTAGGCGTCTTTATTTTGCCCTACCAAATCTCTTCTTTTAATTAAAAAAAGATATTTTGTGTTTAATTGGTAAATCCCTCGGCTCAAAATTCAGAAGTACAAAGGCTATCACTGACAGATTTCTCTCCCCTACCTCTTTTCCTCAGGCTAAACAACTCTCAATGTAAGAAACCATTGTTTTTGGTTTATTGAGCTTTCTTTGTTTATTCTGGCTTGTCTTAGTCAGTTTGGGTTGCAACAAAGTCTCAGAGATGACTTCACTTTTCAACAGCAGAAATTTATTTCCCACAGCTTTTAAGGTTGGAAATCCATGGGGTTATGGTGAGGCCTTCTGATTTTAGAGTTCTAGAATCTTGACAAAGCAAGACAATAAGCTAGCTCTTTGCTTCCCCTTTAAGAAATCCCTCTTAGAAGATATTTAATTATGTCTTGACAGAAGTCAGAGCTATCTGAGAAGAGGGGACTTCAACTGAGTAAATGCCTCATTAATATTATCCTCTAGGAAAAATCGGTGGGCATATTTTCTTGATTAATGATAGCTGTAGGAGGGTCCTGGACACTGTGGGTGGTTCTGTCCATCTATAAGCCAGAGATACTGGGTTGTATAAAACAGTAGGTTGAATAAGCCACAGATAGCAAGCCAGTAAGCATAGTTACTCTCCGACATTGCTTCAGTTACTGCTTCCAGAATGCTAGTTGAGCATCTGTCCTGGCTTCTCTCAGTGATGGACTTTAACTTGGAAGCCAGGTAAATATGTTTTCTCTAAGTTTGCATTTGGCCATCATGTTTAACACAAGAGAAATCAAACTAGAACACCCCTCAAAGACTTCATATTCAAATACCATCATAGTGAAAATTAGATTTTGAGCATGTAAATTTTAGAGAGCAGAGTGGGGTATCACAAACATCCAGACCACTACTTTGAATATATTTACAATCAAACATTTGCATACAATCACTGTACATAATGGCTTTAGACTGATAGTACACATTGAAGATGAACAAATTTTAGAATGTAAAGTTTTTTTTTTTAACTCTTTAAAAAATGACTATATAGGATTCTCATATATTTCTTGATATATCCAATAAATCCAGATCTGTGAACATTTTGGTTGTTTGCTCACCTTAAAAAATGTTGTGATGCATTTACCCTAAGATAACCAAATGTGTAAGACAGAGCCCTAAAAGTGGAATTTCTCCGTTCTTTATGTATCTTTATCAATTTCTTGCATAGAAGGTCTTGTCCTGTAGTGTTCTTATAGTATATTAGCAAGCTTCAGAGCTGTGATGCTAACTGCTATTTGCTACTTTTCTACTTCTGTCATGAGTAAATTTGAGCATCATTTCATTCTCTTAATGTCTTTCTTTACATGTAGACCATATGCTCATACTTTGCTATTTTCTAAATGTGTTACTAGACTTTCAAAACTTATTTTTAGAAGTTTTTTTATATATTGTGAAAACTGTCAACCTGCTTGGACTGAGATGCCAGAGGATGAGGAAAGCACATCTTTTGGTGTCTCCAAGTGGGTGTTTCTAGATATAAATTCTAGAAACAGCAACAAGGGAAGGCTCGTCATGAAAATGGCCTTGATAGGCCAGCTGGCATGTGCAAGCTCTCTTCTTCTTGAGTCACCAGTGAATCTATTGCTGTTTCTATGGTCCCTGGGCATCACTTGCCATCTTCAACTCCTTTTAACATGGTCCTACCCTAGAGATAACCCAGAATGCTTCTAAGTCTTTAGCCTTGGATTCGGCAGCATCCTTATTATCACCTGTTCTTAGGCCTTTATCTTCCTAAACTCTTTTCCTTGTTTTTCTAGTCTGCATTATGGGATTGTCCAGCCTCCAATTATGTGAGCTATCTACAAAGCCCTGGTTATAACTGTATACCTATTCTGCTTGATTTCTTCCTTCGGCAAACTCTGACTGGCACATAGATTAAGTTGGAGCTCAGCCCATCATGGCATGGCTGTACCTCTCAAGGTTTCTTGTGGTTTACCTTTGCTTGGTGAATTTTGTGAGACCGAAACGAAGGCTATATGTTTAGTTACGTTTATCCATGCATTTTTGTTTTATTTTGTTTTGTGATAAAATCTCACTATTTAACTTAAGTTTCCCTTGAATTTGCTTTGTAGGTCACATTGGCATCCAACTTGGGATCTTCCTGCTGCAGCCTCTTATACTCATATTACAGGTGTGCATTACAGTCCTTAAAAAAACCTTTATTCATGTCCCGTGTTTAACTTCTGAGCATCCTTTTTTTTTTCTTTTGGTACTTGAAATGGGCCTTCTTTGAACATATTAAACACATATATAACCACCAAGTTATATCCAACTCAGTTTTCTAACTTTTTTCTAACTTTTTTTTTTAAAGTATTTAAAAGAAAGCATTTTCTCTTTTGGAATCATGACAAATTCTAAAGATATTTTCTAGTGTTTTACTAGTTTATTTCTCCCTTAAAAACCCATATAAATAAAGCTACAATTATACTAAAGGTAGACAAAGTATAAATATCAACAGTTGAGGTCTATTTTGACTGGACATGATTGAAAGAGATGCTCATGCTTAGTACCATAAAGGTTTCTCCTTGAATCTAGCTTCAGAGGTTAATTGTGGTGAACTGAATCCTGCCCCTCCAACTTCCTTTTCCGCTGCTCTTGGAGTGGAAAGCATTTGAAGTTGACAAAGTTGTTATACAGGTATAATTGAGGATAATCTCTCCCTCCTGCCTACGAATATTACTAAAATGAGAACTTAATATTAGTTTGTGCAGCGCTGTAGAAAGCAATTGGAGGCACATATACTGGAATAGATCTGATATCATTAACTTTAAGGTTAAATGCCTTCTCAGTGAGCTACCTGCACAAGTAAATTAAATCAAACGTTTAATGTTAGCAACGCAGGTTACTTCATTTATGAAGGTTAAATAGCTAAATTTCAATTTAATTTTTTTTTTCTTTTTAGCTCATCCATGGTGGAGAATTCTTGTTGTAAATACCCTTCTAAACTGCTAAAGGAAAACATCTTTGAATATTAATGATTTGTTTTCTCACCTTTTCAATGTGGTAATGAAATGATGACAGGTGGCAAGTACTATAAATTAACTACTTGAGTATTAAAATATATACAACAAAAATTAATGTGGGAATAGCATAATTGACACAACAAATCCTAGGTGGATTGCCTATTGGATATGCTATGTGACTCACTAAGATTCACATGGTTGAGACTTTACATTCATGGGAAATATTCATTGTTTCAAAATGTGTAGAAAACCAGAGAACAAAGAGGAAATGTCTGTTTGGGCTTAGAGGGTTCAGCCCATGCTTTGTTACTTGTTGTTTTGCCTGTGCTGAAGCTGAATATCAGGATGGGAAGAGAGTGGTAAAGTTACTTAGTTCATGGTTGCTATGGGGGTAGAAGATGAGAGGAATGTGTGCTAGGTGTCCAATAGCCTCTTGCTCCTTGGTGGCCTGACTTCCTTCCTCTAGGTCCCTTTTTCAAAAGATTGCTTTGACTCTCAAATTCAGTGGTTAGAGATCAGCTCTTCAACACATGAACTACAGGGAACACTTAAAGTCCAAACCATACAGCTAAAATGAATGAAAAAGATGGGCCAGAGAGATGACTTTCTGCCAAAGGCTCTTGCTGCCAAGCCTGATGACCTGAGCTTGCTCCCTACCCACATGGTGGAAGGAAAGAAATGGCTTTAGGTAAGTTGTTCTTTGGTTTCCATAAGTGTGAATACTACTTGAGGACACACACACACACACACACACACACACACACACACCCTGAAAAGAATGATTTTTTTTTTAAACAATGAAGACCTTTCAGAAGTAAGTATATTTAAATTTTAATTCATGTTAAGTATTTACATCAGTTTGGCTTATATAGTCATTATTAAAATAGCCATGATCATATGATAATAACTCCAAGGTTGCCCTTTTCTTTTAAACATATTTTTGGGTAGATGGCTTAACTGTTAAGCACACTTGTTGAGGGATGGGGTGATTTCTCAGTGGTTAAGAACACTGGCTGCTCTTTCAGAGCCCCAGAATTTAATTCCCAGTACCCACATGGTGACTCATAACAATCTACCAATCCCAGGCAATCTGTTACCCTTTTCTGGCTTTGGAAAGCACTGCACATATATGGTGCATAGACATATATGCAGTCAAAACCACTCATATTCACAAAAATATTAATTGTGTTTTAAATGAAGAAAAGAGCACTTGTTGCTCGTGCAGAACACCTGGGTTTGGTCCTAGAACCTACATGGTGGAGCATGACCATCTATAACTCTAGTTCTAGGTAATTTGATGTCCTCTTCTAACCTCTGCAGTCCTCAGGTGTATACATACATGCAGGTAAACTCTCTAATAAATTTTTATTAGCTATATTGATTATATAAAATAGACTTCATTATACTCCTATACATGTATGTATTATATTTTATTTATTCTTCTCTCATGTATTACAGTCTATAATTTATTTTGATCATAGTCATATGGCCCATCATTTGCTCATCCTCCTTCCACTCTTGATAACTCCTTTCTTTCTCCAATTGGTCTTGATTCTACTTTTATGTCTTTTTGTGGTTGGCTAAAGGAGTATAACTAAGGTTGCTTGTAGGAGAGTGGGTGAGAGGTTATTTACAGTAGGAGTGATTACAGGCCTAAAGAAAATACATTTTCTTCCATCAACTATTGTCTCTTGATCCCTAAAGAGGGGTGAGGGCTCATGAAGACCCCTTCCAACACCCAGTACTTCCTACAATTATCCAGGGAAGGGTGAGCCTTGGAAACTCCTTCTGTTTTTTTATGGTAAAAGGTTGACAGGTCTAATCTTGTGCAGATCTTGAATAGGTAACCACATCTATTGAGAGCTCAATGCTTCAGTAGCTGTGCTAGGCCCTGAGAATAGGTTTCCAGAACCCTTGACATCTTCCTCCAGCTCTAACAGTCTTCCTATTCATCTTCTGCAATTCACCTTAGCTACGGAGGAAGTGACATAGGTGTCTTGTTTTACATAGGTGGCTGAATATTCAATAGTCACTCTCAGCATTTTGACAAGTTACAAGGCAACTGCAAAAACAAGCTTCTCTGAATAAAGTGGAAAGTAGTACCAATTAATGAGCAAACCCATAAGCATTTAGAAGGCAGTTTGACAGAAACATCACGCCCATTTAGCAACATAATGGTAGTAGCTTCACCTAATCAGATTTACTCTAGTAGATGAGAATTCTAACCTGTGGAGTATTTCAAATTGAACCCTAAAAGTGGTTGGTTATCCCAAACTCATCATGCTACTATTGTACCAGTGATCATATCTTTCCTGGAAGATTCATAGTATATCACTTGTATCACAGGATGTCACATAGCATACCACTTAGTAAATCACAAACTATGTCACACAGTTGAGAAAGAATGTCAACACTTACTCTGAAGCAGCCTAAATAGCATCTCTGGCACTATGAAAGTTAGCCCGCAGAGAGAATCTGTTCAGCTCAGTTCTAGCTTGGTTTCTTCAAGTCCTGCAGCTAAAGTATATGGTGTCATCAGCACTATGGTCTAACCATGTAGTTCAGACAGGAAAATTGCCAGTTTTATAGAGCAATATTAAGATCTAACACCACAGTCAATAGATATACAGCAATGTCTTTCTGGCAAATATTTTCTGGCTTAGTACAAAATATAAAATGTCATTATAATCTACCAGATCAGCCCAGATGTATGGTCTGCCTGTGTGAAAAATAGGTGGGTTAATGAGAATGCTTGCCGGGTGTAGATAACTCCGGTGGTTCCTGAGTGAGGATAAAACTCACAGAGCCCCTATTAGACAACTCTACATTAAAAATCAGAAATATATATTGTTCTTAGCTACTGTTTCTTAAAAGGTATGTAAGTAAACACATAGGAAATAATATTCATAGCTTTATAGATTGAACTGTTTTGTAGATGTTGACAAATTAAAAATGGCACAAAATTACTCTAATCTACAGTTGACAGAACAAACAAGGAGAGAAGGCATCTGAGATGGGGCCATGGTCATAGTTCTGAGGACGATGAGATTAGATTGGAGTAAAGCAGTGCAGAAAGAGAAGCTGAGATGCAAGATAAGCCTGTTATGTATAGGACTTGTCAATGCTCAGCTTTCTCACTGAAGTCAGAAAGAGGCAGAAGGTAGTCTTTATGGCTTATTGAAAAAGTCAGTATCATCTTTGTCTAACACTTGGTAAATAATGACTTAAAAGTACCCTGTGAGCACTGGAGTATGATCCAGGAAACTTAAGTACAGTATTTTTAATTCACGAGCCATAGAAATTACACTTCGTAGCATAAATTATTTGCTGTATGATTTCATTCATAATTGTGGGCTCTGCATTTTGTTGTCATTTAGAATTATAGAGTTGGATTGGAAAAGTATGAAGGCAGACAGGAGTCATTGGGCTTTGGTGGTGTGGTGGTGTGGTGGCTACTGTTTGTTACTTGACACTAGTATCACCAGGGAAGAAGGAATCTAAAATGGTGTCCATCAAATTGGTCTATAGGCAAGTCTGTGATGGACATTTTCTTGATCAATGACTAATATGGAAGAGCCCAGACCACTAGAGTTGGTATGAACCTGGCCAAGTGATCCTGAGTGCTACTAAAAAAGTAAGCTGAGAATGCTATGGTGGGCCATCCTCCATGGTCTCTGCTCTAGTTCCTGCCTGGGAGTTCCTGCTTTGAGTTCCTGTCCTGATTCTCCTCCCCCATGCACTGTAACCTGTAACATAAAATAAACCTTTCACTCCCTAAGTTGCTTTTGATCCTTATCTCATCATAGCAACAGAAAGCAAACTAGAACAGGAGGAAACAATGTGGAGTGTATGATTATCTGATTTAATCACAGATAGACCGAACCATAATGATAAAGTGAAAGTTAACTTGTAGGAAAAGCTTCTGTTCACCTGTAGAACAGGTGTAGTCTCATCATTGACATCTCTTGCTCATGGTTTTTAGCCATTGATTTTGAATTTCTTGTTAATATGATCATTTTGTACAGCCTAACTTGCTATAAAGCATTTAATTTTTTTCTTTTGACCTCTTCAGGGAAAAGTTTCCTGAATAAGTAACAGTTCTTACAAGGTTCAACTTAACCTTCTTTAAAAGTAATAGGCTTGAGCAAGGACTTATTGTTAGAAAAGAAGAGATGAAGTGGAGTGAAATTTCTACACTCAGTGCATTAAAACAGGGTCAAACTTCCATCACTGTCTTAAATTCAATGGTTAATCCACTATTAACATTTTGTAGTCATTTTAAACTACACATGTACTTTACTGCCATATGTAAAATAAGCATATAAATAACTTTTAATGTGTGCAAAAACCTTTTATTAAATTATGTAATGACAGGAACAAGTTTTCTGGAAAGGGCAAAGGAGTTGAAAGAGTTTTTATGTGACTTAATCAGCCAGATTCTAGATGTGATTTTAAAGATGCATTTCATTATCCCAGCTAAATCTTATTCTGAGTTCCCCACTTGAGCTAGGAGATGAATAGGAGTATTCCTTCTTAATTCCTTCCTTGTAATTTCATTCCACAGGATATTTAAGGCTCAACAACAGGAAAAAAAAATCAGGGTTAGATTTGAAATTTTTTAATTAGTGCAAAAGGAAAAATCTTTGAAGATGAAATGAAGAGTGCCAGTTAGACTCAGTGTATAGTCATTGACTTCAGGTACACCCAAGCTCTCAGGTTTGCCCAGAGTTAGTCTTTGACACTGTAATGTGCATATGCAGATTGGATGTTTGTTTTTTATATAGTGGCTTAAATTAGGAAAAAAACCCAACATTCTCAGAGGATTAATCCCTACCTTAATATGGCCGTTGTATGGACTATAGACACCATTTTAATATTTACAGGGTTGCTTTCATTTGTCAAGTGATATGGGTCAGCAAAACTAAGTGGTCCAGTCACATTTATTCTTAGAGAAAACATTAGTTTGTAGAGAGAAAATTTGGAAGGCAAGATGTTGGAGAGATGGCTTCTTGAGTAAGAGCACTAACTGCACAATCACGAGGAGCAGACTTTGAATTCCAGCATTCACCTAACAAGCCAGATAGATGTACTGTGAATGCCTATAACTCTAGCTGCAAAAGATACGGTATCCTTTTTTGTCCTCCATATTCACACAAGTGCTTGCAGCCCAGTCCTATACATACATACTCTGACATGGGCACACACACACACACACACACACACACACACACACACACACACACAC
>JANHMN010000001.1:72558525-72590052 GCA_030674055.1 Rhabdomys pumilio
CACACACACACACACACACACACACACACACACACACACACACACACACACGAATAAATAAACAAATAAATAAATACATTTAAAAATTCCATAGGGGAATATTTTGTTTTCTGACTGTTCTTCAGAGATCTTTGATCTAGTTTTTCATGAGATCTGGCTATACTAAATTCTTTTGTAATATTCGTCCTTTGCAATTGGGCTATTTTAGTGTCTTTCTGTTCCTTACAACCAAAAGAAACTTGATTCAGACAAAGCAATAATGATAGTGTTTAAAACCAGCTTTCTTATCGTCCTTTCTTTCTTACTGATCCAGGACATGTTGCTGGGTCATTTCAAGATGATTTCTGGTAGTTCCTAATTCAGTCTTTCAAAACCAGTGTTCCTGTGGTGAAAGCTTTGTAGCAAAGGAATATCCCAGTAGATTTCCAAGGGATGCTTGGCTCTGATAGGAGTTAGGACATGTTACCCAATACGCATCACCTTGCATTGAGAATAGAACACAAGAAACAGTAAGAAGTCCTGTGTTCTCCCCTTACCTACCCCATAAAGCAGACCATAAACATGTAAGCCTAAAATTCTAAACTATCACAGATAAGGAATAAAAGTCAAGAAGATCTATTTTGCAAAACAGCATCTCTCCCCAACAAACATACTGAAACAAACTGAAACACAGTTGCACCCCCCACCCCCGGAAACCTATACATGATCACATAGTAAAAGATTTTAGTAACAGTCACTTTTCTAAGCATGCTCAATTTGTGGTTATCATTTAAGTAAACACATTTAGAGCGTATTTGGCTCTGAGGAGATGGAATGTCTCTGGCAATGTTCAACTTTCTATCATAAAGTTTTAGCTAAAAATAAAGGAAAGGATACTAGTTTGCTCCTGAAGGTACTTGTCTTGACCAGCAGGTTACACATCCTTCCAAAGTAGATTATAATCTTTCATTCTAGGGAGATCCTCTCTTGTCATGCAGGAAAAGAGTTTCTTTATCTCCAAAGACACACAGGCACCAAGAAGAATCTGAGCTAATAGGTCTTGCAGCCTCCTCTCCTTTGTTCAGACAGGCCTGTGATACCCACGTAGGATTCATTGTCTGAGGTGTATGATAGACAGCATTGCAGCACTAGGCTTTCTTTTACCTGAATGTATATCCGTGTAAGGCTGTCAGAACCTCTGGAACTGGATTTACAGACAATTGTCAGCTGCCATGTAGGTGCTGGGAATTGAACCTAGGTCTTATGGAAGATCTGCCAGTCCTCTTAACCACTGAGCCATCTCTCCAGCCTCAGCATAGGGGCTTTGTAGAAACGAGTTGTATTTGAATGAAGGTGACTGACAAATATATATATATATATATATATATATATATATATATATATATATATGTGTGTGTGTGTGTGTGTGTGTGTGTGTGTGTGTGTGTGTGTGTATGTATATGTCTGCCATATTATATAGGTTGAAAAAGTCACCGGGATTGATGAGAAGGAACATGGGTGGTGAGAAGGTAGAATGGAAGTGGGAATTTCTGATTTCTTTAACAGCTCAGTTGTGTCACGTGATGTTTTTCTGGAAGCTGGTCTGAGAGAGGGCATGCTGTGTTTTGTTGAAAATGGACACTTGAGAGGACATGTGATGGTTTAAAAGAATATAACTACAAACAGTGAGAGAGGCTCTTGCATTGATATGCCATGCAATGATTTGCTTCTTTGCTGGTCATTGCTGGTCTTCACTAGTCTTCACATCATAGAGAGAAATGTGACAAAGAGTGTCTAATGATATTCTGCCTGATTTTGGACAGCTTCCACTGGCTCTTGCAGATTTGGTGAAGCTTTGCTGCTTTTGATGCATCAGTGCTACCTGTTTGATGTTTGCTATTGAAATGGACTGCAGTATCCAGACAACGAAGAGTAGAATTGCTCCAAGGAGCTGCTTCTAAACAGGTCCATAACATGCTTTCCCGTTAACCTTCTTTTCTCCGTGTCTCTGGTTGGTGGGTTACAAGGGAGGTTAAGCATTTAAGAACCCTAAATTAAGTAGGTTTTGAAAGAAAATTTAAGCGTATGTGGAGTTTTGAGTTATTTTGTGTGCAGGTGTAGGTGTTCTTTATGCCTCTCGACAGGTTTCTTTTTTTTTGGGGGGGGGGTGGATTACCATGTTCTGCTGTTCTGTGTGGGAGAAATTTAAACTTGTGACTTTGGAATGTTACTTACATTCAGGGGCAGGCTTATGAATGCCTAGTAGTACAAAGCCACTGTGAAGCCACAGTTGATTAGATTCAGGAGCAATTTTCTGAAAACACATACATAGTGTTCTGTTTATGGAGTTTATGTCCCTGTGTGCCCTAGGTTTAACATTTTTACCCCTAATGCTTTTCTCTGATTGAGTCTTTATTTAAGAAGATTCCCAAGTCAAACACAACACGTCAAGTAAATTAATATTCTTCTCTTTGTTTACTCTGTCTTTTGACACATGAGTCTCAGATATGAACCCAGCTCTGGATGAAAAAGACATAGAGCAACATTTTCATGCTTTAGTCCCTCGTCTTTTCACTTTTACAAATTAAATTTGTTTTAGATGTAAGTATCAACTACTCTCACCTCCCACCTTCCTAACACTTTGTTACCTCCCTCTTTCCCACAAATCTTTCCTTCATGCTCACAACAATTTACTTTGTTTTGTGACACCCCTCTACCCCCGAGGTTAACCAGGGATGTTTATGTGACCACAGACCTATCCATCAGAGCCCAGCAGGCTCAGAAGTGGATGTGGACCACAACAAACAACAGTGGTTCTCCTGTTCCCAGATCCTATCAATAGTCAATATTTTAGAGGTGAAGCATAGAACCCTATAAGGGCTTTTGTCTTCCTTGATGTAATATACTAATGGCCAGTTCCATGTGGGTTCAAAACCCTGTCTTAGTCTGGTCTTGTCTACATAGTTGAATGTCTAGTCTTTGCTAATCTTGTTTATTTTCTTGAGGACAGGATACTCAAAGACAAACAGTTCCTTTTTAGTTGGTTGTCAGCCAGAATGACCAGTTCTAATTTAATTAGAGATAGCTTCTAATTTGATCACCTCTCATCTGTGTAAATTAAGTGACACCTCTAGTAACATGATAGCTGACAGTTGCCATGAAGACAATGAAACATAATCATAAAAGAAGGAAAATAAGGCCAGTGAGATGATTCAGTGGGCAAAAGTGTCTGCTGTCAACCCTGAGGATGCAAGGCTCATTTCTGGAGTCCTTATGGAGGAAGGAAAGAACTGATTCCTGCTAAATGTTCTTGGAACCATGTGCATGCATTCTCTCTTGTATAGCCTGCACCATGCATACACGCCGACACATATTTACACAGACAAGTACATACACAAACACCGACACACACATACACACAGAGACACAAATAAATAATATTGAAAGCAATTGCATGTGAGGTCTTCTAAAATATCTGCTCATTTCTAAAAAAGACAGTCTCCCTCCACTATTAGCCCACCTCTTCCTTCAAAGCTGAGAAGTATATTAGCTGGTTAATCTGTGCTTTTTTTTTTCTTTGCTAAGAATAAAGTCTCTTTCCCTGTTCATTGGCTGCTGGCTGGTATTATTGGTTTCACAATTCCAAGATAGGAAAAGGGCTCAGTTTGGAAGTGGTTTCATATGTATTCTGTTACATAAGAATCTGACACAAAACTGCTTTTAAAGAATAAGCAACAAAGCAAAGCAGAAATGATAGGAATTGGTTTTAAAAATTAGGATTCTATTTTACAGAACCTGATAGGAAACTTTCTAAGTGTCTCCATATTAGTTTTTGAGGATGTACTTTTTATATATTTGTATGCATACCGGTTTGAATGAAAATGACCCCCAGAAGATCATATATTTTAGTGCTTGGTTCCTAGTTGGTAGAAAAATTTGGGAAGATCAGGAGGTGTGGTCTCATTGGAGAACTTGTGTAACTGAGGGTGGGCTTTGAGATTTCAAAATTCCATGCCATTTCCAGGCTCTCTGTCTCTGTCTCTGTCTCTGTCTCTCTGTCTCTGTCTGTCTGTCTCTCTCTCTTCCTCTCTCTCTCTCTCTCTTTCTCTCTTTCTCTCTTTCTGTCTGTCTTCTACTTGAGGATGAGAATGTAAACTGTTAGCTACTACTTTAGTGCTATGTGTTCCTGGTTGTCTATTGCTATGTTCTCCAATGTGATGATCATATATGATTATATGATTATTATCATAACCTTTTGGAACCATTAGCCCCAAATTAAATGCTTTCTTAGATAAATTACCCTGTCCATGGTGTCCTATTACAGCAATATAAAAGTAGTTAAGACAGTATGTGTATGTATGTGTGTGTATCTCTCTCTCTCTCTCTCTCTCTCTCTCTCTCTCTCTCTCTCTCTCTGTGTGTGTGTGCATGCAAGTGCATGTGTATGTGCATGTAGGTACATGTGGAGGCCAGAAGAGGCCATTGGATCCCCAGGATCAGGAGTTACAGCAGTTGCAATCTTTCTGTTGTAGTACTGGAAACCATACCATAGCGATCTGGAAGAATAACAAGTGCTCAGAACCTCTGAGCTATCTCTCCAGTCTCCAAATTAATTTTTGAATGAAACTGGAACATGTCAAAATGCACCACGAAGCCTACCCAGGGTCTTTATTTTTGTATGTTATCCAGATCTGAATCTGGTTAGGCTGTTTCAGGTTAAAAACAAAAACAACAGAGATACTGCCTTCTTTTTTATTAGGATGTGTCAGTAGGAGCCAAGCCATACTTAGGAAAAAAATGTGTGTACGTGTATATGTATGTGTGTATATATGTGTGTGTGTATCATATATATATATGCATGCATATATATACACATATATATTATACATATATACATATATATACACATATATATATACACACACATATATATGTGTATATATATATATTTTTTTTCTATTATCCCCCTAATTGAGGCTAAAGCAAATTCATTAATTTTTAATCTGAAAGCACCTTAATTAATTCAGGATGTGAAAGGTTAGTTTGAAAATAAGGTGTGCTACAAAGGGGATGGCAGGCACCCTGGTGTGCAGCAGATTGCCTCTGATCTTTTGCAATCCAAGTGAGAAGTTGTTGTTCTGTTATGGATGAAAAGGCTCATTATTTCAAAGATAATTGCTCAGATGCCATACCAGTGAGGTCACACTGCACAGAGCTGTGGTTTCTGAAACAAAGACTTGAGCTAATTAACAGTTAAAGGTACAGGGAAGCATTTTTGAAGTTGTGCAGAGAGCAGTCCACAAACATTTCTTTTAGCCTAACAATTTAAACACTCATTTGAGGTAGGATGCTGTTAGTAAAATTGTAAGAATTAGAAAGAAAGAACAACTAAATGTTTCTTTCTACTCTATAGTCACATGCTTTCCGTATTGCTCCAGCTTTGTCTGATGTCTCTCTGATGACATTGGGTTCACAGGAACTTCCATCCCAGTGACTACAAAAATTAAAAGAGGTGTGCAGTATGAAGGCATAGGCTAGCATTTTAATTGAATAGCTTTAGATGGCTGCCCTTGCTGGGAAAACAAATTCACCATTTGATGCCTATCTGGAGTGGTCTGATGTAGATCAGTGGTGGGTTGTTCCACGGAGATACCACACCACACTTTGCACTTGGTGGGTGTTTTGTTTATTTGTTTGTTTGGTTTTTGTTTTTGTTTACCCTCTCCCTCTAGATGAGATAAGAAATGAAGAACAGGCACATGTATTGCCAAGGCGGTAGAGAAAAATCTTAGGAAACAGAATATGGACAGGGACTTGAAGACCTACTATGCCTCTTGCTCTTTGAGGGTCCCAATTCCTTCTCCAAATGTGCAAACCATTCTGTTGACATTTAAAGGATGATGTGTGTCACAATGATAACTAACCATACTTTAATACCTTTATAACTGTTTTAGATTTTAACCTTAATCCTTAAGTTTCGAGTTTTGAATATAATTGAAATCTTGAAGCCCTGGGTATTGGACTTCTCTAGAAGATGCACTTACAGAAGAGTGGTATAGTGTGCTAAGGCAGGAGAGGGAAGTACAGTGTCACCTGGCCTCTTTGTTCTGTTTCCCACTCTTCCAAGGGAGTGCTATGCTTGCTTGGATTTCTGAATCGCAATGTTTCACAATGACTCTGCAGGCGGTGCTATCAGAATTAAAGCTGAATTTTATAGTATGCTCCAAGGTCTTTTGCTATTAGAAAAACTATTAACACTTTACATCAAAACTAAAGATGGATTATATACTTTGTGCAAAGATCAAGGCTGACTGTTGCAGTGTTTCTTAGTTTATTTTTGTCCTGGTTTTATCCTTGCAGGTGTTTGTGGTGTGGAGCATAGAGTGAAAAAAAATGAGGTGAGATTTGAACATTTGCAGACTGATATATGGAAAGAACATTGTAATTGGCTTAGTGTGGAGCACATAACAAACTTGAACACAGAGTAGAGCCAGTTCGGAACTAGTACAGTAAAAGACAGGCTCCCTCTGGTATGGAAAAATCTTCAGGCTGCAGCTGGCTTACTGCTCTTTTCTCTTTTATAAATAAAGGTAAAGAATCAGTGCTGGAATGGTGGGAAATTTTGGTAGTGACTTCTAAACTAATGGGAACTGGCTACTTAAAACTGCACTGCGTATTTAGCTGTTAGTCACATGTGGGTGGTTTTGTTAAGAGTTAAGACTACGGATTCTATCAACAGAACACAGGATCAGTGCAGTACTCCATTCTTCTGTCCACAGTGACTCAGGAGTACGCCAGCCTGACTTTATGCTATTTATTTCAGGTAGAAGAATAAGGACACTGTCACTTTTTTCCTCCTGGAGGAAAGCCTTCGCCTGCAAAGCTGCCTACAGCAATGCGTTGCTTCACAAGAGGAAAGCCCAAGAGAGAGAGGGAGATAGTGAGGCTGATGCCCAGTGGTCAGCCAAACCAGATAATCTTTTAAGTTCCTGGCTTAGTGGCTCGGCTCCTCAGGGCTGCCCTGGGTGCTTCAGTTCTGCACCCAGTACAGGAGCTTTATAGCACCTGTCCACTTCTCAACCATTTCTCTTGGACTTCAGTCATACTGAGGCACCACACAGGTGTGTTGCTTCCGTAAAAAGGACAGAGACTATTTGAAGGGAAAGTACTCAACTTTCTGTCCGTTGTCTGTGTGATATGCAGCCATGAGCAGAGGATTCTCTTGAGATAGAGGAAGAAATGTTTCTTACACCCAATGGTCACAATCTCACCAGGAGATATTCTTACATTTCTTTTGTGTTAAGGAGTGGCTGCCTTTTGCACATCTCTCTTTCACCCTTTAGGCTTCATGTCAGTTCCCCAGAGAAGCCCGAGCATTGAATTTATGTGTTTCTTCCTGTCTTATCCTCATACTATACTGAGTTTGATCTTTCACCAAACTCAATTCCTTTGTTGGGAGTTAATGTTTGTTTGCGTTCCCTCTACTGTATAAACTCCTGTATTAACAGGAGCCACATGTATTAACTCTTCTACTTTTTTCATGTTTTCTATGTCTTTTGTTGTTGTTGTTTTTGTTTTTTTCTTTTCTTTTCTTTTTTGTTCTTCTCTGTTCTTTTCTCGATATGTTGCCCAGCGTATTCCTGAAGTTATGGGTTCAAGCAACCCTCTTCCTTCTGCCTCCACAGTAGCTTAGAACACACATTCATGTTGTTGCTTTTGCTTTCTTTCCTCTCCCCACCGTTATGACCTTCTACCTAGCAATTATGATCGCTAACTCATTCAATTAGAGTCAGAAAATGAAAAAAAAAAACCTACTCATGAGATTGATACACGTGGCCAATCACATAATCTCTACTTCTCCCATCTTCCTTGACAATAGACCTGTGGAATTTCCCAGATGTTGTACAAATGTTTACTGAGGGGTCTGGGAGGAAGCATTTTGTTGATCAGTCTTCATTCTGATGAGCTCTACAGCCCAGAAGCCCCATCTCCTTTGCTGAGGTTTCTTACTGAGAAGCAGCACTGCTGGATAGAGGCTGCTAGGTTTTCTTGTTTTTCAAAAGAGTGTTGGGGGAAAGAAGCTTCTCTCTCATGGCTTTCAGAGGCTATTGACTGAGGATGCAATTGTAAAGTTACCTGGAGCCTTTGCAGTAGACAGCTGTGAGATTGAGAGGAGCAGAACAGAAGTATCAAAAGAGTCTGACTACTACTCAGTTGTGGAAACATCCCAACTCCAGCTTCCGGTCACATGGACTGAATCAGATCATCTGCTTCTCACTGTCCAACTGATACTCATTCAAAAGGATTCTAAAAGGCTGTAATAGTGAGTACAATCTATATAGCTGTAGGCATTTAAAGTTATGTTTTCTTAGAAAAAGACAATTGGAAATCAAGTCACAATCATTGACTAGATGTTAATGAGATGTTTACTTGCTTTTTGACTGAACCGAAAAAAATGTTCCTCCATGATAATGGGGTAAGGAGTTCTGATCATTGTGGTAGACAAGATGTATCAGGAAGGATTTCAATTTAAGATACTGTTCTCACCTATTTGATTCAGTGATACAAAATGAATGCCTGTTTCAAGAGCACTGGAGAATTAGAATGACTACTGTAATGGCTCTAAAGCTGAGATATCTTCAAGAAAGAAACATTTTCTTTTAAACAATTATGTCTAATTATACTTAGAAATAAAAAGGTTCTTAGTATTTATGAATAAATAAGTTTTCTTTCTGTTTTCCAGCTGTGTTGTCTCTCTCAGAGGTCTATTAAATAGAAGAATAAACTATTTATTACTGAATTTTAAATCTTTTTATTTTTAATTAAAAAAGTTTCACAGGATGAGAAACAGTCTTTATAAAACACAGTTAACTCAGAATAATGGAAAGCTGTGTTTCTCACAACTTAGGACATAGTCTTCATTTCCAATTGTACCAATTCAAGTTTATTGTTCCATCTCAGATATCCTATGAACTGCTTAGGTAGATGAATGGGCAGACTACATCATAAACAAAACAAATACTTACTAAGTACTTACTTCTTTTCCATGAAAAAAGGCTAGGAAGGGATCCATTTTCAATGAGTTTTTGGGACAAGTGGAGATGAAACGACAGTTATTAACCAAGTATTTCCCTAAGGGGAGAATTGTCAGGGTAGGGAAAATACCGAGTGTATAAGCAGAGGGACTTGACTTTCCCTTGAGGACTGTAAGACCTCTCTAGGGACACTGTGCATACAAACATCTAGGGAAAGTGGGAGATAGCATTAACAATCATTTTTTAAAATTTATTTTAGGCTATCAGAGGGTAGAACATCCTATCCAGTCTAGGCATATCTTACGTTTTAGCACTTGATCTTGTTAAGTATATCTGAACACATCAGCAGTATCAAATGTGTACAACTGAAGCGCTAAGAAATAAGTTGTTTTAATTTGAGATTAAAAGTAAATCACTACAGATAGAAATAAAACCTCAGAAAACAAATACATGAGTAGCATTTAAAATACAAAGAAATAATATAAATGGGGGCTACACGAACCCTACTTACAATGTGACATACTGAGGTTAAGCCATATTGAGAACTTCTGGGAAGTTTTTTAGTTCTCTTCCATTCATCAGAATAAGGATAAAGGATGACACTTGTTAAAACAGCATCATTTGTAAACAGTGTCATACATTCAAACACTGATGCCAAAATCTAGTTGAGTGAATGTTTGTTAGGCTTCTGAATTATTTTGTACATTTGTCTGTGAACTTCTTTGTAAAGCTAAATTTTTGCAAAAATTCCTGGACAATCATTCAGATATAATAAACATCTGGTCCCCTTTCTGATGAAGCACCTTCTCCCTAGGTAGTGATTATCCTGATTTCAGTAACCATGCCCTTAGGTTGGTTTAGTCAGGGTTCCACTTCTCTCTTGTGTATCCTCTTAGTTTCTTGCTGAATCTGCTCATTGGCTATGAATACCCATTTGGCTGTCATTTACTCAGATTCAAGTTCACTTTCTCCTGTACTTATCCATCCTGGATCCCAGTTCTATCATGATGTTGGCTTTGTTCTTTTGACAAGTATCATTGAACAATTTTTTCTTTAACCTAATTCTGGTGCATGAAGGAGAGTTAAGGTTTAGTTGTTGGTTCTTATGTATTGTTTGATCCATCTTAAGTCTTTTTTTCCATCTTAAGTCTTATGTTATTAAGCTCTTTATAACATTTTCCCATGAAGCACTGGCCTGGCTGAGAGTTTTAGAGAACAGAGTCATGTCTCTTTGTCACGAAATCCAAGGACAATACAGAAGTGCTGACTGTTTGGCTGGAGAGTTAGATATTTATGAGGGTGTGTAAGTGAGTTGTATGGATGGTGAGGTACATGGGGTTGTAAATTTTAGGGTATAACTCAGGTAAGGAACATCTGTTTATAGACAGGGAATGTCTTACTTCCACTCTGCTGTCTTTCATTTTCTCATCTGTATGGCTACAATAAATTTTAACTCCCTTTCTTCTGTCTAATTTGTCCTCTTCAAATGTGTATTCCACTTGGCTTCTCAGACAGAATTATCTTCATAAAGATTGAATGATAACACATTCTCTTGTAATGGGTACATCTGACCATCACACATTAGAGCCCTTTGGTGATATGTCATCATCCTGAAGATGAAAATGAGCTTCATAGGTAGCCTGGCCAAGTGGCTCTTGATTCTTTCCAAAGTCTCCCCCTTGCTATGGCTTTATGTTTAACTTACTACTCTGCTATATAGATTAGCAGTCGTTCCTTGATAAATACAGCCCTTGTCTGGTCTTGCTTTCCCTTTTCAGCATGTTCTCTTTGTGGTCTGCTACTCCATTAGGTCATAGCACTGCTCACTTTCCAGGCTACATTGTTCTATTTTGACTCAGTTCCTCATAGAATCTTTCTTCTATGTCCCATAGATGATTAACTTTATTATTGAGTCTTTCTTTTTTCTTAATCTACTATGACCTCCTAGGTAATTAATGTATCTTTTTAAATTTTATCTACAAAGAGCTTAATATTATTTCTGGAAAATGGAGGGGAGCAGCATATTATGGACAGAACTTATCATAAACAAGGTTTGTTTTGTTGTTTTTTTATTTTTTTATTGGATATTTTATTTACATTTCAGATGCCATCCCCTTTCCCATTTCCCCTCCCTAGAAAACCCCTATCCCATGCCCCCTTCTCCTTTTTGCTTTTATACATTTTTTTAATGTTAATCAAATGCTTTATAAGTTTGATAATGCTCAATATCAAGATGCCCATACAATCAGATGTGTAACCCAATACCCAACCTAGATATATCAACTATCTTTGACTAGTGGAGACACACAAACATCTCCCTCCATGTTCTCTCTCTCTCTCTCTCTCTCTCTCTCTCTCTCTCTCTCTCTCTCTCATCACCTAGCTCCTCTTCTCCTTACTCCTTCTCTTTCTCTCCTTACTCCTCCCACCTTAGCTCCTCCTACATATCACCCTTCTTGTTAAAATAAAACTTTTCTTTCAATATACAATTAGAACATAACTATACCAATTTGTGTCAGTAAGGTACAAGATAGACCTAATACCCAGTTCATCATTTTGTTGACTAACCAGAACCTCTGTCATCTCTCCTATCTAAAAGACTGAATCTGGCTTTTTCCTTGGCTTTAGAATGAATGTCAGCTGAAAAACATCCTTTCAAATCTTTTCTCTCTATTGGCTATGAGACTATAAGTTTTCAACCCTGTCAGAAATCCAGAATGACTGAGTTAACTGAAATTATGGGAAGCACAAAGCATGGCTTCTAAAACTTAGCCAATTTATAGAGACTGCTGAACACCTGGACAGTCCCTATACTACAAAACATTGGAGCATCTGATCTTCAGCCTTCTGGCCCAGGATCATCTGACAGACCTAGTGATGCAGAATTATTAAGGGCTGATTACTCTGTCTTGGCACATATAATCAGTCGACTATTCATCAAGTGTATCCTTTTCTGGACAGTAATTTGTCTGTAGACAAAAAGAGGCAATTCTTGCCTAGTGGCTGTCTCACCACAACTGGAATAGCTTCAAAGATGCTAAATTTCTCCTTAGAATCCAAGACAGGAAGCTGTCAGGAGCAGACAGGTCTCTAATCTAAATGAACATTAATACAGAAATGTTTGTAATGTCAATTCTGTGGACTTCTGATGTTTTGAAAACCAACTATCCATGTAAGGCAATCTGGACTGTTGTCTGTTAAGTCTTCTCAGCTATTTCTAAATAAAATATAGAAAACAGTCTAACAATAAACTCAAAGCCATGAATTTTCTATAGGCCCTTAACTCACAGGTTAATCATCTCAAATCAGTTAAAAAAGTAAAAGAAGGACTGGTTTAAAGCCTTATATTCCTAAATGTGTTATATAGGCACAATGCCTATGAGGGTTAATTATTACAATATTAATCTCACTTTTATATCAACAAGAAGCTCATACCAATGAAAACCTTAAATTTGAAATCAAGGTAAAATTTGTACCACTTAAGAAATTGTAACTTTATCTTAATAACAATTATACATATTTCTTATTTTTTTTTCCCATCAGACTCCACAACAGAGTTCGACGGGATTCGAGCCGGCACGGGAAGGGCCGCGCCCGACCTCTAGAGGCGGACACCCAAGTGCTGCACCACAGCGCGCTCCCTTACATATTTTCTTTTTTTTTCTTTTTTAAAAAAATTTATTTATTTTTTTGATATCTTATTTACATTTCAGATGCCAAACCCTTTCCCCATTTCCTCTCCCTAGAAAACCCCTATCCTGTGCCCCCTTTTCTATTTGGCTTTTATACATTTTTTTAAAATGTTAATCAAAGGCTTTATAAGTATGGTAATGCTCAATCAGAAGTGTAACCTAATACCCAACCTATCTATGTAAACTATCTTTGACTGGTGGAGACACGTGAACTTCTGTCTCCATGCCCCCTCTCTCTTTCTCTCTCTATTGGTAGAAATATGTATAATGTCTATGCAATAAATCCTTGTTAATCCTCCCTGTTCCAACAAAACCACTACTTTGCCCTAGAAAGACAGCCCAATATTAACCACCTCACTCCCCAAGCCCAGGGAATAGGGGCACCAACTCTTCATTAACTTCTTCAAGCTGATTATGGGCTTTGAGATATTAGAAGAGGGGCTGGAGGAAGAGTAAATTGATAAGCCTCTGACACTGTGTCTTCACTGCATCCAGCTGGAATTCTAGGACATCAGAGGTTTGAGCAGGTCTGCTCAGCTTGCTTGATGAGTAGAGACACCAAGGCTGTGCATTCTGCAACACACCATTCTCAAAACAAATTTTAGTATCAAGATAATTTTTTGTTTGAATTCTGGAATCTAGTCTTCTGGTGGACTGCCTCTGTCATGTCTAATCCATATAATCCTGGGAGTTTCTATGAGGCTGTGCTCCCACCATCTTCCCATTTTCACCTCCCTGCTCTCAAATTTCCCAATACTAGGGAATCCAAACTTTCAGGCACCAAGGCTGTTCACTTCCACTGATACCTGGCAAGGCCACCCTCAACTACCTATACAGGTGGAGCCATGAGTCCATCCCTTTGTGTTCTTGGGATGGAGATTTTAGAATGGCTACTCCAGCTTGTTTCTTAGGACCATTTGCTTGAAAAATTGTTTTCCAGCCTTTTACTCTAAGGTAGAGTCTGTCTTTGTTACTGAGGTGGGTTTCCTGTATGCAGCAAAATTCTGGGTCCTGTTTATGTATCCAGTCAATTAGCCTATGTCTTTTAATTAGGGAATCGAGTCCATTGATGTTAAGAGATATTAAGAAACAGTGATTGTTGCTTTCTGTTATTTGTGTTATTAGAGGTGGAATTATCTTTGTGTGGCTATCTTCTTTTGCATTTGTTGGAAGGTTTACTTTCTTGCTCTTTCTAGGGTATAATTTTTCTCCTTGTATTGGAGGTTTGGTCTTCTCATTGTGTACTGGATTTCCTGGGTGTTTTGTGTTAAGACCTTTTTGCATTTTGCATTTTCTTTGATAGTTGTGTCAATATTTTCTATGGCATCTTCTGCATCTGGGATTCTCTCTTCTATCTCTTGTATTCTGTTGGCGATGCTTGCATCTATAACTCCTGATTTCTTTCCTAGGTGTTCTATCTCTAGGGTAGTCTTCCTTTGTGATTTCTTTATTGTTTCTACTTCCATTTTTATGTCCTGGATGGTTTTGTTCAATTCCTTCAGCTGTTTGGTTGTGTTCTTTTGTAATTCTTTAAGGGATTTTTGTGTTTCCTCTTTAAGGGCTTCTGCCTGTTTACCTGTGTCCTCTTCAAAGTCTTTGAGAGTGTTATTTATGTCCTTCTTAAAGTCCTTTATCATTAGAAGTGATTTTAAATCTGAATCTTTCTTTCTTAGTGATATAGGGAATTCAGGACTTTCTTGGAAAAACTAGGTTCTAATGATGCCAAGTACCCTGGGTTGTTGATGCTTATGTTCTTGAGCTTGCCTTTTACCATCTGGATCTCCTTAGTGCTACTTCCCCTGTCTCTGACTGGAGCCTGTCTTTCCTATTATCTTGGTTGTATCAGAACTGTGTGGGGTGGGTGTTACTACTGAGGTTAGAGCTGGGGCCCAAGATCTGCTCAGTGCTCAGGTGCAGACAGGAAGAAACCAGTGCTCTGGGCCAGGAGTGACTCCCTGGGTCCTAGTGGGTCCCAGTCACTCCCTGTTTGGGGCGGGGGTTGCTGTCTGCTTACCTAAGATACTGCCTGGGTTAGAGCTCCTGGGAGGCCTGCTTCCTCTGTGTTTTGTGAGATTGGGGGCAGAGCTCTCGCCCGGGATCTGCCCAGTGCTCTGGGTCAGATTGAGTTTGTTGTTGTTTTTAATCCTATTCATATAGTGTATTAGTTAGCATCCTGTTACCATAATAAATACCTAAGGTAATCAACTCATGAAGAGAAAAGATATATATATTAGCTCCGGGTTTTGCAGATTTCAGGACATGTTTGGTTTTTCTAATGGCTTTAGGATGTTGGTGATGGAAGTATCATGGAGCAAAACTGATCATCTCTTAACCAGGACTTAAAAGAAAAAGAGAAGGGTACTGGAACCACATGTTTTGCCTTAGAGCACATCCAATGTCTCATAGACCTTCCACAGCATCTTAGCTCTTAAAGTTTCTACTACCTGCCTATAATTATCAGTTCAGGGAACAAGGCTAACCATAGACAAATGTAGGGCACTTTCTACCTGTTATACTATCTGGTTAATACACTAGGAAATAAACTATTTTTAATATTTGTTTACTTTAACGTAAAAGAATGCTTTTCTTAGCATTGTAACTACAGATCACTGGAGTTTGACTTTTGGATCGCTTATTCACTGCTGTGTAATTTTGAACATGTGACTTAATCTCTTTGAAGATACAGTTTTCCACCTGTGAATGAATAGTGTTTCTCATATAGGGTTGTGGGAAGATTGAGCTCATTAAGCATTTAGGAGCAATCCAATGGGAGGAAAAGGGTCCCAAGAATAGGGGAAGGAGTCAGAGATACCCTCACTCACATTCTTAGGCATTCCACAAAACCAGCAAGCTAACAACTATAACATATGTGCACAGGGTCTAGCGTTGACCCATGCAGGATCAGTAATTTTGTTTTGGTGTCTGTGAGCCCTTATGAGCCTTGCTTAGTGGATTCTGTGGTCTCTGTTCTTCTGGTGTTCTTGACCCCTCTGGCTCCTACAACTCTTCCTGCCTTCTTCTGTTGGGTTCCTGAAGCTCCAAGAGAAGGCACCCAAGGGGAGATATCTAATTTAATATCTCCCCCCTCCCTCCCTCTTTCCTTCCATTTTCCCTCTCTCTTTATTTCCCTCTCTTTCTCTCTTTTGGCCTAATGTTTTACTGTGAGTCTCTGCATCTCTTCCTGTTAGCTGTCAGTGGAGGTTTCTCTGTTGGATGACTGGACTAAGCACCAATCTATGAGCATAGGAGACTATCTTTAGAATCATTTTATTGATCCCCCTGCTCCCTAATCCTAGATCTTAGGTCTCTGGGCTATCAAACCTCATATTCCTGGTCATCCAGGCACTGTTGAGCAGGGGTTCTTTCTCATGGTGTGGGTCTCCAATTGGGCCAGTCATAGGTTGGACACTCCCACAAGTTCTGAGCCTCTGTTATCCCAGTACATCATGTAGGCAGGATAAATTGAGGAAGCTTTTGTGGTTGGGGTGGTGTCCCAGTCCTGCCACTGGAAACTGCCTGGTGTAGTGGTTTAAATATGATTGGCCCAGGGAGTGGCACAGTTAGGAAGTGTGGCCTTGTTGGGGTAAGTGGATGGGTTTTCACATCACAGGTTGGAAGCCAGTCTTCTCCTGTTTGCCTTTGGAACAAGATGTAGAACTCTCAGCAGCTCCAGTATCATGCCTGCATAGATGCTGCCATGCTACCTGCCATGGTGATAATGGACTGAACCTCTGAACTTGTAAGACAGCTCAAATAAATGTTGGCCTTCATAAGAATTGGCTTGGTCATGGTGTCTTTTCACAGGAACTAAAACCCAAAATAAAACACCTGGCTATAGAAGATGACCCGTACTGGCTCCATATCCTACAGTACTAGAGGTCTTCACTAGGGTCACTCTTGTAGATCCCTGGGAGTTTCTGCAGTAAGTTTCCATATAGCTTCCCAAGTGTCCTCTAGTTTTAGCCACCTATCATTGTATGCCTCCCCATTTCTCCATCACTCTCCAACATTTGATCCTGTTAAAATTCCCACCTGCCCCTAGTCGAGCCACAAAATCTATTTCATCTTCCCAGGAAATCCACGTGTTCCCTTAGAATTAATTCTCCTTGTTATTTACTCTTTTTGGATCTGTGGCCTGTAGTATGGTTATCATTTACTAAACAGCTAGTATCCACTTATAAGTGAGTACATATCATGTTTGTCTTTCTGGGTGTGGGACACCTTCTTCAGAATGATTTTTTTTTTTTTAGTTCCAATGATTTGCCTGCAAATTTCAATTTTTTAAAACAACAGAGTAATACTCCATTATGCAAATGTATCACATTTTAAAAAAAATCTATATTTTGGTTGAGAAAATTTTAAGTTGTTTTCCAGTTTCTGGCTGTTATGAACAACACTGCTATGAACATAGTTGAGCAAGTGTCTTTGTGGTGGGATAGAGCAACCCTTTGGTATATGTCCAAAGTAATATAGCTGGGTCTTTAGATAGATGAATTCCTAGATTTCTGAGGAATGGCCATATTGATTTCCAAAGTAGTTGTACAAATTTGCAATGGCAGAGTGTTTTCTTTGTTTTGTATCCTTGACATTTAGGACAGCGTGAGTTGTTACTTGTGTTATCAATCTAAGCTATTCTGACTAATATAAGATAGAATCTAAAAGTAGTTTTGACTTGCATTTCCTTGATGACTAAGGATGCTGAACATTCCTTTAAGTGTACCTTAGCCATTTAAGATTCCTCTATTGAGAATTCTCTGTTTAGATCTGTATCCCATTTTTAAAAGAATTATTCAGTTTGTTGAAGTCTAGTTCTGTGTGTGTTCTTCATATATTTTAGATATTAACCCCTGTTGAATGTGGATTTAGTGAAATCCTTTCCCATTCTGTAGGCTGCCATTTTTGTCCTATTGATGGTACTCTTTGCCTTAGAGAAGAGTTTCATTTTTATGTTGTTCCACTTATTAATTATTGATCTTAATGCCTGGGCTATTGGTGTTGTTCAGGAAGTTGCACCCTGTGCCAATGTGTTTTTCTGGGTATATTCCTGAGAGTGGTATAGATGGATCTTGAGATAAAACTACTCCCAATCTTCTGAGAAACTGTCAAATTGATTTCTAGAGTTGTACAAGTTTGCATTCCCACCAGCAGTAGAGTGTTCTCCTTTCTCCACAACCTCACCAACATGTACTGTCCTTTGAGTTTTTGAACTTGGCCATTCTGATGTGTGTAAGGTGGAATCTCAGAGTCAGTTTAATTTTCATTTCACTGATGACTAAGAATGTTGAACATTTCTTTAGGTGCTTGTTGGCTATTCAAGATTCCTCTATTGAGAATTCTCTGTTTAGTTCTGTACCCCATTTTTAAAAACTGGGTTATTGTGATTGCTGTTGTCTAACTTCTTGAGTTCTTTATATATTGTGGATATTAGCCCTCTGTCAGATATAGAGTTAGTGAATATTTGTTTTTCCTAATCTGTAGGCTGTTGTTTTGTCCATTGTCTGTGTCTTTTGACTTACGCTTTTCATTTTCATGAGATCCTATTTATTAATTTTTGACCTTAGTGCCTAAGCCATTGGTGTTCCATTCAAAATGTTTTCTCCTGTATTGACAAGTTTCAGGCTATTCTCCACTTTGTGTTCTATTAGACTTAATGTATCTGGTATTATGTTGAGGTTTTTGATCCATCTGGTCTTGAGTGATACATATGGATCTATTTTCATTCTTCTACAAGCAGACATTCAGACCAATACCATTTGTTGAAGATATTTTCCCTTTTCCATTGTATGGTTTTGGCTTCTTTGTCAGAAATCAAGAGTCTGTAGGTGTGTGGGTTTATTTCTGGATCTTTGATTTGATTCTATTAGTCTACCTGTCTGTTTCTATACCAATACCATGCAGTTTTTGTCACTGTTGCTCTGTAGTACAGCTTGACGTCAGGGATAAGTATACCTTTAGAAGTTGTTTTTTTTTTTTTTTTTTTTTTTAAATTCAGGACCATTTTAGCTATCTGTTTTTTTTTTTTTCCATATGAACTTCAGAATGGTTCTTTCAAGATCTATGAAGAATTGTGTTGGAATTATGATGAGAATTGCATTGAATCTGTATATTGCTTTTGGTAAGACGGCCATTTTTACTATGTTAATTCTACAGATCCATGAACAAGGGAGGTCTTTTCATCTTCTGATATCTTACTTAATCTTCTTCAGAGATTTGAAGTTCTTGTCATACAAATCTTTCACTTGCTTGGTTAGAGTCACACCAAGGTATTTTATGTTATTTGTGGCAATTGTGAAGAGTACTTTCCCCCTTCTTTTTTTAGCTCTTTTATTGCTTGTGTAGAGGAAGGTTACTGATTTGTTTGAGCTAATTTTTATACAGCCACTTTGCTGAAGGTGTTTACTGGCTATAGGATTTTTCTGGTAGAATTTTTTGGGTCACTTTTGTACACTATCATATCATCTGCAAACAGTGGTACTTTAATTTTTTCCTTCCTAATTTGTATTCCCTTGATCTCCTTTAGTTGTCTTATTGCTAGACCATCAAGTACTATATGGAAGAGATATGGAGAAAGTGACTAGCTTTGTCTTTTTTGGATTTTATTGGAAATGCTTTAAGTTTCTCTCTATTTAATTTGATGTTGGCTATTGGTTTGCTGTATATTAACTTTACTGTGTTGAGGTATGTACCTTGTATCCTGCTCTCTCCATGTCTTTTATCATGGAGAAATGTTGGATTTTTGTCAAAGGCTTTTTCAGCATCTAATAAGGTGGTTATGTGATTTTTTTCTTTCAGTTTGTTTATACAGTGGATTACATTGATGGATATATATATATATATATATATATATATATATATATATATATCCACCCTTGTATTCCTGAAATGATGCCTACTTGATCATGTTAGATGATGTCTTTGATATGGCTTTGGATTCAGTTTGCAAGTATTTTATTGACTATTTGCATCAGTGTACATAAGGGAAATTGGTCTGAAATTCTCTTTGTTGATTCTTTGTGTGATTTAGTTATCAGGGCAACTATGGCTTCATAGATTGAGTTTGGCAGTGTTCCTTTTGTTTCTATTTTGTGGAGTAGTTTGACGAGTATTGGCATTTTGGCATTAGCTCTTCTTTGAATGTTTGATAGATTTCAGCCCTAAAACCTTTTGGCCCAGGTCTCCCCCCACCCCCGGTCCCCAGAGATTTTAATAATTGTTTCTATTTCCTTAAGAGTTATAGGACTATTCAGATAGTTTACTTGATCTTAATTTAGCTTTGGTAATTGGTATCTGCCTAGAAAATCATCCATTTCATTTATACTTTCCAATTTTGTTGAGTTTGAAAATAATATCTAATGATTCTTTGAATTTCCTCAGTATCCATTGTTATGTCTCACTTTTTATTTTGGTTGTGACAATTTGGGTACTTTGTCTTTGCCTTTTACTCTATCTTGTTGATTTTTCTCAAAGAAGCAGTTCTTGGTTTCATTGATTCATAGTATTGTTCTTGGTTTCTAATTTATTAATTTCACTCATAAGTTTATTTCTTGTCATCTACTCCTCCTGGGTGTATTTGCTTCTTCTTCTTTTTCTAGAGCCTTTAGATGTACTTTTAATTTGTTAGTATGGGAACTCTACAATGTTCTTGTGAGGGCATTCAGTATTAGAAACTTTCCTCTTAGCATTGCTTTCACAGTGTCATAAGTTTGGGTATGTTGTGCTCTCATTTTCATTGAATTCTAGAAAGTCTTTAATTTCTATCTTTGTTTCTTCACTGACCGGTGATCATTGAATAGAAAGTTGTTCACTTTCCAAGAATATCTTTTTGTTGTTTCTGTTGTTGAAGTCCAGCTTTAATCCACGGTGATCTGATAAGACACCAGGGTTTTTTCAATCTTCTTGTACCTGTTAAAACTTGTTTTATGACTGATTATTTGGTCAATTTTGGAGAAGGCTCCATGACATGCTGAGAAGAAGGTATATTCTTTTGTGTTTCGGTGAAATGTTCTATAGATATCTGTTAGGTACATTTGAATTATAACCTTTGTTAGCATCATTATTTATCTGTTTAGTTTCTATCTTGATGACCTGTACACTGGTGAAAGTGGGGTGTTGAGTCTCTCACTATTAATGTCTGGGAATCAATGTATGATTTAAGCTTTAGTAATGTTTCTTTTACAAATGTGTGTGCCCTTGCATTTGGGGCTTAGATGTTCAGAATTGAGACTTGCATTTTTCTTTTGATGTATATAAAGGGTCCTTCTCTATCTCTTTTGATTACTTTCAGTTGGGAGTGAATTTTATTAGTTATTAGAATGGCTACTTCATTCTTTGGTCCTTTTGCTTGGGAAACCTTTTGTCAGCACTTTACACTGAGATAGTGGCTATCTTTGTTGCTGAGAAATGTTTCTTGTATACAGCATAATGATGGACTTTGTTTACATAGCCATTCTTTTATCCTGAGTCTTTTTATTGGGGAATTGAGTCCATTGATGTTGAGAGATATTAATGACCAATGGTTGTTACTTACTTACTGTTATTTTGATGTTGGTGGTGGTTTTGTGTGTGTGTGTGTGTGTGTGTGTGTGTGTGTGTTTCCTTCTCTTCTATTGGTTTTAAAAGTGTGAAATTATTCTTTGCTTTTCCTTAAGTTTCCTACTAGTATCCTGTGTAGGGCAGGGTTCATGTTTTGTTTAAATTTGGCTTTGTCTAGAAATATCTTGGTTTTTCCATCCATGGTGATTGAAAATTTTGCTGGGAATAGTAGTCTGGACTGACATCTGTGGTCTCTTAGGGTCTTCAAGACCTCTGCCTATGCCCTTCTAGCTTTTAACGTCTCAGATGAGAAATCGGGTGTGAATCTGATAAGTCTGCCTTTATATATTACTTTTCATTTTGCTGATTTTGAATTCTGCTTTTGTTCTTTATAGTTAGTGTTTTGTTGTAACAGGAAAATTTTCTCCTCTGATCCAATCTGTTTGGTATTCTATAAGTTTCTTGTACCTTTATAAGCATTTCTTTTTTTTTTAGGCTGGCAAAATTTTCTTCTGTGATTTTGTGAAAGATGTTTTCTGGGCCTTTGAGCTGGGAATAAGTTCCTGCTTCTATTCCTATTACTTTTATGTTTGGTCTTTTCATAATGTCCCATATTTTCTGGATGTTTTGTTTTATGAAGTTTTTAGGTTTTGCATTTTTTGACTGATGTATTTATTTCTTCTATTGTCTTTTACGCCTAAGATTCTTTCTTCCATTTTCTGTATTTTGTTGGTGATGCTTACGTCTGTACTTTCTGTTTTATTTTCTAGGTTTTTCATCTCCCGAATTGCCTCAGTTTGTGTTTTCTTTACTGCCTTTATTTTCCTTTTCAGGTCTTGGGCAGTTTCATTCATATCCTTCATCTGTTTAATTATATTTCCAGCATTTCTTTATATTTATTTACTTCCTTTTTCAATGCCTCTACCTGTTTGAATAAAATTTCCTGTATTTCATTAAGGGATTTATTCATGCCCTTTTAAACGATATCTATCATCTTTATAAGATTGGATATAAGATCTTCTTATGCTTCAGTTTCATTAGGATATTCAGGATTAGTTGTAGTAGGATAGCTGGGTTTTGGTGGTACCATATTGCCCTGGGTCTTGTTGGTTGTGTTCTTTACTGTCCTTTAGAGATCTGGGTTTTCCTGTTGTTGTCTGTATCATTCTGATGGCAGCAGGACTTCATATGAAAGTGGAGAGAAGCTATGGACCTGACCATGGAGGTCATAGTACTTGACTCTGATGGCTTTGGCTGTATTCTGCATGTACCCTACTCTGTAGGCTGTGCCACAGGTGGACCAACTGGAATGGCAGGCAGATCTGAATAGATGGGTTGTAGGACAGGGTTCCAAGCTAGTTAGTTTTGGGGCCCCTGGAAAATTTTCACAGGGAGGCAGGATTCTCTTGGAGTTCCTCAAAGCTCCTCCAGATTGAAGAGAAATCCCAGATCCAGACAATTTCAATTCTGTTAACTAATACCATGTGGCTTTTGTCACTACAGATTTGGAGTATAGCTTGAAATCAAATCAGGGGTGGTGTTACTTCTGAAAGTTCTTTATTGATCAGGATTGATTTTAGCTATCTTAGATTTTTTTTTATATGAAGTATTCTCCTTCATGTTCTGTAAGGAACTGTGTTAAAATTTTGATGGGGATTACAATGAATCTGTAGATGGCTTTTGGTAGGATAGCCATTGTTAGTATGTTGATCCTACTGTTGTAGGAGCATGGGGCATCTTTCCATCTTGACTATCTTCTTCAATTTATTTCTTTAAAGACTTGAGGTTTTAATCATACAAATCTTTAACTTGCTTGGTTAGAGTTACTTTAAGACATTTTATGTTATTTGTGACTATTGTGAAGGATTTTGTTTTCCTAATTTCTTACTCAGTCCATTTGTCATATGTATATAGGAAAGATAATAATTTTTTGCGTGTCTGATTATCAGCTATAGGAGTTTCCAGATAGATTTTTTTTGGGGGCCTCTTATTTATACCATCATATCATATACAAATAAAAATACTCTCACTTTTTCCTTTCCATTTTAAATCTGCTTGATCTCCTTCAGTTGTCTTATTGTTCTAGGTAGAACTTCAAATACTATACTGGATAGATATGGAGAGAGATGACAGCCTTTATTGCTCTTGATTTTAGTAGAATTTCTTGAGTTTCTCTCTATTTAATTTGATATTGGCTATAAGCTTGCTGTAAGTTGTCTTTCTTGTATTTAGATATATCTGTTGTTTTCCTGATCTCTACAGGACTTTTATCATGAAGGGTGTTGGACTGTGTCAGAGGTTTTTTTCATCATCTAATGAGATGAACATGTGGGTTTTTTTCTTCTTTCAATTTGTTTATATGATGATTACACTGACACAGTTTTACATTTAACTATCCCTTCATTTCTGGAATAAAGCCTATTTAATAATGACTGATAAACTATCTTTTTGATGTGTTTTTGGACTTGGTTTGCCAGTATTTTATTGAGTATTTTTGCATCAATTTACATGAGAAAAATTGGTCTGTGATTTTCTTATTTTGTTGAATCTTTATGTAGTTTAGGTAACAGGGTGACTTCAGCTTTATAAAATGAATTTTGCAATGTTCCTTCTGTTTCTATTTCATGGAGTAATAATTTGAGTAGTATTAGCTTTGGGTTTTTTTTTTTTTTCTTGTAAGGTTTTGAGATAAAATTGTCTGGCCTTGTTTTGGTTGGGAAATTTTAAAAGACTGTTTCTATTTCCTTAGGAGTTATATAGATCTGCTTAAATTGTTTACATGATCATAATTTAACTTTGATAAATGGTATTTATTAACAGAATTATCCATTTCTTTTAGATTTCCAATTTTGTATATATATATAAAACCAAATAATTATTTTGGATTTCTTAGGTACCTTTTGTTATGATACTTTTTCTTTCTGATTTTGTTAATTTGTATAGACTCTATTTTAGTTAGGTTGGATAAAAGTTTGTGTATCTTGTTGATTTTTCTCAAATAATCTATTCTTTGTTTCATTCATTCTTTGTACTGTTCTCTGTTTCAATTTTTATTGAGTTCAGCCCTCAAATTGGTTATTTCATATCCCCTCCTCTACTTGGGAGTATCTATTGAGACTTGTTTTATGACTGAGTATATGGTCAGTTTTGGAGAAAGTTCCATGAGATGCTAAGAAGAATTGTCAGGCGCCAACAAGCTAATAGCTAGCAGGTGATCCTCCGGAAATGATTTTGCCTTAGATTAAACTTCTATGATGAATCTCTGATAGGCAAGGTCCATGAGAAAATAATTAGGAAAGATTTCTGCTATTAATATTATTTTTTCCTGTTTCAAAGCATATTTGAAAATCACTAGGTATTAACCCACTCTTTTGAGCAAATTTCTGAAGATATACAAACATGTACAGTCTTGTAGTGATACTATATAGATAAATAGATGACTTCTTAATTCTTAATGATGATCCTACAAGAATTCCTAAAATTATGTGAGTATTTATGATGCTCTTCTATAGTGGGACTGCTGTTAGGATTTTTCCTGATAGTCAAAATTGCAATGAGAATTCTATCAGTCTCCCATGTGCCACCAGTTAATTACTTCTTAGATAGTAACTAGACTTTCTGCTACTCAGAGCACATTCCAAGAGGTTGTAAAACCATTAGCCAAACATCATAAAAAGGGATTAACTGATTTATTATAGGAGCTAGAACAAAAGATAAATTGACTGGGTTCATCTATACAAAACTTCACTAATAACTTAATTGTGGTTTTTAACTCTTGGTGAACCTGAGGAGCTGTGTCTAGTGATAAATGTTTAGCCAGATAAACAGTCCTAATGGATTTACATGTAAACATTCACTGGTGTAAACTTCTTATTCAATTTATGATTTTATGTGTGAACTTGTGATGAACTTTTTACCATGTGATCATGTATTCTGAAAAGATGTATAAGTGCTGAGGACAAAGAGAAGAAAGAATAACTTTTCCCGTATCCCCCCCTTTTCATTTATTCTGTTTCCCCTCTTTTTCTTAGAGAGCTCTCATAGGGAACTTTTTCAACTTAGAAATAAACACAAAGATCACTTTTCTTCTTTTTCTTTTTATTGGATATTTTACTTACATTTCAGATGCCATCCCCTTTCCCCATTCCCCCTCCCTAAAAAACCCCTATCCCAAGCCCCCCTTTCCGTTTTGCTTTTATACATTTTTTAAACTGTTAATCAAAGGCTTTATAAGTTTGGTAATGCTCAATCAGAAGTGTAACCCAACCTGGATATATAATCTATCTTTGACTGGTTGGAACACGTGAACATCTGTCTCCATTCCCCCCCCCCCCCTTTTCTCACTCTTCCTCTCTCTCATCACCTAGCTTCTCCTCTCCTTCTTCTTCTCCTCTCCTTACTCCTTCTCTTCCTCTCAGTACTTCTTCCCCCTTAGCTCCTCCTACATATCACCCTTCCTGTTAAAAAAACCTTTTCTCTCATAATACAATAAGAGCATAATTATTCCTATTTGTACCAGTGAGGTGCAAGATAGTCCTAATACCCAGTCCATCATTGTGTTGACTAACCAGAACCTCTGTCATCTCTCCTAACTAAAACACTTAGTTTTGAACCTGGCTTTTTTCCCCCTTGGCTTTAGAATGAATGTCAGCTAAAATAGTCAGAATTGGCTATAAGACTATAGGTTTTCAACCCCATCAGATATCCAGACTGACTTAGTTAACTGAAATTATGGGAAGCATTAAGCATAGCTTCTAAAACTTAGCCAATTTAACCACTTAACACCTGGACAGCCCCTATACTACCTAACATTGGAGCATCAGATCTTCAGCCTTCTGGCCCAGAATCCTCTGACAGACCTTAGTGGTGCAGAATTATTAAGGGCTGATTACTCTGTCTAGGCAGATATAATCAGTCAACTAATCTGCAGGTGTGTTTTTTTCTAGCCAGTAATTTGTCTGTAGATGGAAAGAGGCAATTCTTGCCTAGTGGCTGTCTCCACACAACTGGAGTAACTCCAAGGATGCTCAATTTCTTCTTAGAATCCAAGACAGGAAGCTGTCAGGAGCAGACAGGTCTCTAATCAAAATGAACATTAATATAGAAATGTTTGTAACGTCAGTTCTATGGACTTCTGATGTTTTGAAAACCAATAATCTATGTAAGGTAACCTAGACTGTTGTCTGTTAACTCCTCTCAGCTATTTCTAAATAAAACATAGAGAACACCCTAAGATCAGGAGTCATAGACACAAGTATCACCAACCGAATACAAGAGATAGAAGAGAGAATCTCATGTGCAGAAGATACCATGGAAAACATTGACACAACTGTCAAAGAAAATGCAAAATGCAAAAAGCTACTAACCCAAAACATACAGGAAATACAAGACACAATGAGAAGGCCAAACCTAAGGATAATAGGTATAGATGAGGGGGAAGACTCCCAACTTAAAGGGCCAGTAAATATCTTCAACAAAATTATAGAGGAAAATTTTCCTAACCTAAAGAAAGAGATGTCCATAAATATACAAGAAGCCTACAGAACTCCAAATAGTCTAGACCAGAAAAGAAATACCTCCCATCACATAATAATCAAAACATCAAATGTACAAAACAAAGAAAGAATACTAAAAGCAGTAAGGGAAAAAGGTAAAGTAACATATAAAAGCAGACCTATAAGAATTACACCAGACTTTTCACCAGAGACCATAAAAGCCAGAAGATCCTGGACTGATATCATACAGACCCTAAGAGAATACAAATGCCAGCCCAGACTACTATAACCAGCAAAACTCTCAATCAATATTGATGGAGACACCAAAATATTCCATGACAAATCCAAATTTACACAATATCTTACCACAAACCCAGCACTTCAAAGGATAATTGGTGGAAAACTCCAACACAAGGAGGGAAACTACAACCTAGAAAAAGCAAAGATCACTTTTCAAAGTGTTCTTTTTAATTCCTGTGACTTCTACTAGCAGGCTGAAAGTTAGAGTCTCTCAGTTCCTTCTGAGATAGAACAAAGGCTACATAATTCCCCATTGTTAGGCTGCAGGTGTTAATTGCCTAAGCCAGTGGCTTGTAACCCTCAGAATTAATAAAAAAGTTTTTTAGAACTTTTTGGAAGTTATCATCAGTATTTCAGTATAGTTAGAGAGCTAGAACATCTGGAGACCCTCAGTCTTTAAAGCCACAGCAGAGTCCTACTCTGTGTCCCATTTCAACCCACTCTAGGCAAGAAGGTTCCCAGCAAAGAATGTATTTTGTGTGTGTGTTTGGGTGAAATGTACTGTAGATATCTGTTAGTTATGGTAGTTTTGTGTGTAGTTTTGGATGGATGACCTGTCCGTTGGTGAGTGGGGTATTGATGTGTCTTACTATCAATGTATGAGGGACAATGTGTGATTTAAGCTTTAGTAATGTTTCATCCACAAAAGCGGGTACCATTTCATTTGGGGTATAGATGATAACAATTGAACATTGTTTTGTTGTTGTTCTTGTTGTGGTTTTTTTTTTTTTTCCGTTTGGTAACTATAAAATCTCTCTCTCTTTCTCTTTTTTGATTTGAAGTCTATCTTGTTAGATATTATAATGGCTATAACAGCTCATTTCTTAGGTCCATTTGTTTTGAAAGTATGTTTCCAACTCTTAACTCTGAGGTAATGTCTATCTTTGATGTTGTATCTTTCTTGTATGCAGCAGAAGGATAGATCCTGTTTTCCCATCTATTCTGTTTATCTGTGTCTTTTTATTGGGAAATTGAGTCCATGTATTTTGTTGTGTTGTTGTTGTTATTGGTGATGGTCATGCTGTGTGTTTGTGTTTGTGTTTGTGTGTGTGTGTGTGTGTGTGTGTGTGTGTGTGAGAGAGAGAGAGAGAGAGAGAGAGAGAGAGAGAGAGAGGGAAAGAGAGAGAGAGATTCTCTTTTTTGTTTTTGCTGGTATTATCAACTTCTATTAACTTCTTGTGCTGTCATGGTTTAATCTTGGGTTGGAGTTTTTCCTTGTAGTACCTTCTATAGGGCTCTGTGGATACATATTGTTTCAGTTTGACTTTATAATGGTGTATCTTCTTTGCTACATCTATGGTGCTTGAAAATTTTGCCAAGTGTATTAGTCTGGGTTGGCCTCTGTGGGCTCTTAGAATTTGCAGGACATCTGTCCAAGCCATTTTGGCTTTTAGATTCTCCATTGAAAAGTCATGTGTAATTCTAATTGTTCTGCATTCCTTCATATGTTACTTTGTCTTTTTTCTTTTGGAGCCTTTAACATTCTTTCTTTTGATTGTTGTTGTTATGTATGATTAATATTTTTTATTATTATATGGTAAGGGTACTTTTCTTTCTGGTTCCATCTATTTGGTGTTCTGTAAGCTTCTTTATGGGGATCACCTTTTTTAGGTTAAGAAAAAAATTCTATGATTTTGTTGAAAATATTTTCTGGGCTTTTGAGCCAGGATTCATTTTTTTTTCCTCCATTTTTATTGTTCATGCTTGGTCTTTTCATGGAGTCCTGATTTCTTGAATGTTTTGTGCCAGGAATTTTTTATATTTAACATTTTCTTTTACTGATTTATCTATTTCTTCTATTGTATCTTCAATGCCTGAGATTTCCTCTTCCATCTCTTTTATTCTGTTGGCAATGACAAACGAAGTTTCTGCTTCCTTCCCCTAGATTTTTCATTTCCAGGATTCCTTCATTTTTTTTTGTCTTTATTGCTTCTATTTCCATATTCAGGTCTTGAACAATTTAATTTATTCCCCCTTTTTTTGTTGTTATTTTCTTGGCTTTCTTTAAGGGAATTGTTCATTTCCTCTAACCTTTTGTTTGTCTTTTCTTTAATTTCTTTAAGGAATTCATTCATTTATTCATTCCTCTATATAAACTCCATTCATCTTCATAGAGTTTGTGTTAGGGTCTTTTTCTTGTGTTCTAGCTATGTTGGAATATTCAGAGAACAGTGTTGTAGAATAGGTGGGGTCTAGGAGTAAAATATTGCCTTGCCTGTTGTTGATTGTATTTTTATGCTGGAATTCAAGCATCTGGCTTTGGTGTAATTATATTTCTGGCATTGTTTTTGTTGGTGTTTTTTCTTTGGTTTCTCTTTTCTTTCTGCTCTTCTGGCTGGAGTGGCTTGTGGTTGAGCTGGGGGTCCTCACCCAAAGTGGGGCCTAAATCATGGTGATATTGAGGGTGTGGGGGATTGGGTTAAATTTGAGTGGCACTGAGTCAAGTGAATAATATTTATGACTAGGCCAAGCTTGACTTCTGGCAGCTGCAGTGGACTCAAGAATAGGGTGTCTCGGCCCAAATTGGGGGCTGGAAATGGTGATAAAGTGGGGTTGGGGATTGGGGGGTAGGTCATGGTGGCACCAAGAGAATTGGGGGAGGAGCATGAGTGGGCTGCTTACCTGGCCTTCTGGCAGTTAGCATGGTATCTGCTAGAGAAGAGAGTCTCCCCCTTGTCTTCTTAACAAGGCTAAGGACTCTGGGCCACAGTTAGGGCAATGATAATAAACAGAATTATTTTAACCAATGGAGCATCTGGTATGTTCCCATGCTTATTTCATACAGCTCTAGACATAAAAGTCTACAAGTAGCAAATGGAAACAACATTCAAGTATATCCAGCTTATACACTGGCAACTCCAAGCTTCTCTGTTTTGTATTCTAAAGAAAAACTAAGTGTTGGAGGAAATATTTATGGTGACCTGATTTAAATAGTACACCATGTGTCCTTGTACTGAAATTCATTTAAATACATAAGGTTAAATATAAAAATAAAGTATTTTTATTATAAAATAAGGAAAATCTCTTTCACATTTAAGTCAAAATAATTCTTTCATTCTCAAGAGGGAAAGACAATGTCAATTTTAAAATTAGGAGAACACAGTTAAAGGCTAGATTGAAAAGATCTTGGGAGGCCTTCTGCCTTGTTATTATTTGAATACTGAGTTCTGTAAGTGGCACACAGTCAGGCTCTGAATGCATCATGCCAAGTGCTTTAAATTTGGATGCTAAAATCCCTAGGTTTCCATAGAGGCTAACACAAGTTTCTTGCTAAATCTGTATCCTCACATGAATGAGCAAGATAGGGGATCTCTTTTTACTTAAAGATAAACTCAAAGAGATACATTGACAACTTTTAACTAAAAAAAAATTTGTTAATTATGCTAGTAGTTTAACCTTGAAAATTTATATTCTGATATTCTATCTATAGCAAGAAGTAATTTCTGATTATCTCTGCCCTGATTTCTTAAAACTAAAGAGAGCAACTTTTCCTTTGTACATTTTAAATGCTGAAAATATAGCCACTCCCAGTGTCATCAAAGCATTATTATGTCTCATCATCCAAGATTCAAGATTTTGTATATCATTTTCCTGCAATGGAATGGGACTCAACTGGCTTATGCCTCCTAAGAAGTAGAGACTTGGGTGCTAGGTTGTCCTGCTCTGGTCTTAGTGTCTTTTTTTTTTTTTTTTTTTTTTTTTTTTTGCTGTCCTCCTTAGCAGAATGTGGGTCACTACCTGTGCTGCAGCTTGATATTGGGCTCTGTGATGGTTCATAAAAGTCCACACTACTGGGTATTTTTCTATCTATTGTCGACCATACCTGTATGGTGGCATCTCTTAATCTCTTCAGCAGAAGGTACATATTGCCTTTCCTGATCAGTTCAGAGAAAGTATTACCTTTGTACTGTGTCAAGGACACCTGAAGGCTGACTGTATTAAGGCTGTGGTCCAGTACACTGAACTCAGGTCCAGGTGCTCTTTATTGACTGTAGTTTTAAAACAAAAATCCCAATCATTTAACTTAGCAAATGAAGACTCAGGAGCCAAATCCTGTGGTGAAAGCCTGTTAGCTCAGAGAGGCAGCAAAAGCACCAAGCTGACCTTCCTCCTCAACTCCATGTCCTGGAAGGAAACAAATAGTTCTTCTCTACACTATCTTACAAACCCTTCAAAACTGAATATCTCTCTATCTGTCCTGCTGACTTCCTCTCTGACGTGTTTTATAAAACAGCCAGGGAGGGCACAATGGTATGGTGGAAGGGAGTGCCTTGGTGGGCCCATACCGAAGCATTTCCTCTGAGAAATCAAGCCATACAATAGGACTAATATAAAAAGAAGCTTATTTGGGACCAGGAGAAGATCAAATATAGAGCCTGGGATCAAATATGGAGGAAGGCAGGGAAAGAGGGGAGGATGAAGAAGAAGAAGAAGAAGAAGAAGAAGAAGAAGGAGGAGGAGGAGGAGGAGGAGGAGGAGGAGGAGGAGGAGGAG
>JANHMN010000001.1:72590152-72608703 GCA_030674055.1 Rhabdomys pumilio
GAGAGAGAGAGAGAGAGAGAGAGAGAGAGAGAGAGAGAGAGATCAACTCCTTGCTGGCAGGTCCAGTTGAGAGGAGAGAGATCCTAGTCCAGCTAGGTCTCTCAGGGGTGAGCCAGATAGTGAGTGTCAATGGCCCAAAGAAACATACCCAGCCAGGAATCTTGTTGAAGCAGGAAATCAACTTTAATGTAACAACTTCTTGTTTATATAAACTTGGAGAATAGGGAGGAGGAGTTTTGGTGGAGTGAAATGACATAGGGGGCGGGGTAGGATGATGGAGGGCACGGGGTGACTGAGAGGGCCAATTGTAAAGCTCTACATCAGCAACAGCTGAGCGGAGGCGGAGCCAAACAGGTCCTGTTGAGTCACCCCTTACGGAAGTGACTAAGACAGGTTTCAAACTTGAGCCAGGCTTAGGCGCTCTCACAAAAGGCTGCAGAAACTTGAGCTAGGCTTGGGTTTGTCCACAAGGCCCAATCCAGGGCCAAAATGGGGCCTAACATCTTCACACTTTGGTTTTGTAATGAGCAGAGAGGGGAGAACTGAGAAGGAGGAGGAGGAGGAGAAGGAGGAGGAGGAGGAAGAGGAGGAGGAGGAGGAGGAAGAGGAGGAGGAGGAGGAGGAAGAGGAGGAGGAGGAGGAAGAGGAGGAGGAGGAGGAGGAAGAGGAGGAGGAGGAGGAGGAGGAGGAGGAGGAGGAGGAGAGAGAGACTTATAACCGGTTGGCAGCTGTTGCTAGGTAACTGTTGGGCAGAGCCTAGAGGAAATGTACTTTCACACTCTCTATGGTTTTTTTCTATGTTCACTCCCTGTCAACTGGTTTCTTGTCTTGCCTCTTGACCTATGGTTGACTTTACTAAATCTTGTTTACAATAAACAGAAAGCTCTCAGATTAAAGAATTGTGTTAGGGTTGAGCCACACTACAACCAGAGACAGGGTTTTCCAGTACACAATCTCAGGGTTCATTGTGTGGTCAAATATTCTACAACATTTGATCAGTTCTTTTTTTCTCTCAAGGGATAAATACCGTTTTCCTTCTTACAGCCCTCCTTTTCCTTGAGGATTCCCCAGTTTGTCAAGCTGAGATCTATATACCTGAAGTTGCCATTTAATTTGTACCGCCTGCCCTCTATAACTTTATCTGTCTAAATGAGGGTTACTTCACACTCTGACATAACCATACCCCAGATAATATGATGCTTGAATGTGGTCTGCACAAATACATAAAGGAGCTCTAAGGACTATTTTATTCTAAATCCAGAGGCTACCTGATCTCTGGCATTGTCAGGATTACCTGTCACATAAATGTATATACATTTATTTAAGGACTAAGTTCTAATGCTGTCAATCTCAGTGGTTCAAAAAATTTATAGGCAATACTTTTAAGCAACTAAATTACCTCTGTGACTAGCATAAAGGTTTATATTCCTTATCCACCTCAACTCATACACCTAAATCCTAGTGGCTGATGCGATGGTATTTAGAGGCAGGGTTTTTTTGGAGACTCATTAAGCTTAGATGAGATCACAATGTTGGGGCTCCTGGACTGGGTTCATCTCTTTTTAAGAATAAGGAAGTTGTCCTGGTTAGGTTTCTATTGCTATGATAAAACACCCTGACTAAAATCAGCTCGTGAAGGAAAGGATTTATTTCAGCTTGTAGTTTATGGTCCATTATGAAGAAGGAGATGAGCTTATGCCAGATACCTGGATGCAGAAACTGAAGCACAGACAATGGAGAAATGCTACTTTACTGGCTTGCTATCTGTAGCCAGTTCAGTCTGATTTCTTATACATCTGAGAATCCTGCTCGGGGGTGGCACCAGCCATATTAATCATTAAGACAATGGCCCGCAAATTAGTTTAAAGGCCAATTTGATGGAGGCATTCTATCAAGCTGATATAAAACAAAACAAAACAACTAGCCCCCCCAAACCTAACCACCACAGGAGAGCAGCTCTTGATGTTTTTACTGGTGTGTAAGAGACACAATAAGCAGACAATCTCTAAGCCTGAAAGAAACCCCTGTCCAGGAACAGATTTACTTGTACCTTGAGCTAGAGCTCCCTTAACTCCAGACTAACATGAATCAAGCTCTTGTTTAAACATATTTTTAAGCTTGTGAACTTCATTGTGGCAACCCATGCTGACTGATGCCTACTGGACAATTAGATCCCTAAGCATTCCTTTTGTTCTTCTGCAAATTCTAGTCATGGAGGCATAGATGCTTATCCAGATAGTCACACAGTTTTAGAACTCAGAGAGGAACATATAGTAATTAATGAGATGCAGGCAATGAAGGAAAAGTATAGCAATTATGCACCTGAAACTTTTGGCTCAGGACCACATCCAAAATCAGCTCTCGGTAATTGTGGATGATGATGATACCCAGGCTGCCCAGGATGGTCCTATGTTTTGCTTTTCCCAACAGGACTAGACTTCAAATAGGCTTCTTTCTGAGTTTGGATCCCTTGATTTCCCTTTTTTATTCTATAGAAAGTATATTTTTTGACCCATTGGAATGTTAATATTTACAAAAATCCCTGCCAGATTCACATCTCACTCCAGTTTTCTCCAGCGCTCTCTGAAATGTGATCACCATCATAAGTAATGCCCTCCTTCCTGTTCTCTGTGGGAAGATAGTTCCTTATCCAGCTCTTATGACTGCCTCCTGCCATAAACATAAGAGTTTGCCTTTTCTTTTGATAATTTAGATCACAAACACAGGTGGCCTATTATTTTACCCATAATCCTCTAGTACTTTTCTGATTGCTCCCACCAGTGCAAAAGCCTGTCCACCCTTTGTTTCAGACGACTTTACTTCAAACTGAAATTCTGCCTCTCTTTTTTCCTAGTGTGGTCGCTGTTAGTAAAGATTTGCTGTCCTGTTTTATTTTGTCTAATATAATTTTGCTTTGAAGAGGATAATATTTTTTCACAGGCTTGAAGATGTAGAGAACAAAAGTCAAAGGAAAATGAGGATAATTGAAGGGGTATTCTTATAACAGTGGGAAAATGTTGAGATGGTGAGTGACTTTCAAACAAAACAATCTTGGTCCTGGGGCTTTGATCGAATGAGTACTTACACATCCACCAGCACCACGCAATGTTTAAAGGTCTGGATGCAGTGTATTCTTATGGAAAAGGAAACAGATGATCAAAGGTGTGGAATGGAAGTTATGGTAAGTATGGAAGAAGGAGAACCACCTAACCATCAAGAGAGAAGATGGAGGGGAACCAGTAAGTACAGAACCAACATGAGAATGACAACCTAGTTTTTAAGCTAAACTCCATTGGGTAACTCCAAAAAAAGGTATCATAGTGGCAGAGGGGTGACAGAGAAATCTTAAAGGGAGACTGCTAATATGATCAGAAAGTGAATACAAGTCATTTTCGACGTTGGACAGGGAGAGGATGAGAAGAGGATGAATGGAAGAGGAGAAGAGTGAGGGGAGAATAAGAAGAGGAGGAGGAGGAAGAGGAGGGGGGAGAGGAGGGGGAGAAAGGGAGGAGGGGGAGGAGGGAAGGAGGGGGAGGAGGGGGAGGAGGGGGAGAAGGGGAGGAGGGGGAGGAGGGAAGGAGGGGGAGGAGGGGGAGGAGGGGGAGCTAATCTATAACATAGAGTTAGGAAAAATAGACATCTATAGAATATTCTATCTAACAGCTGTGGAATGCATATTCTTTTCAGCAGCTCATGCATGTAGTTTCTTCTAAAATAGATCACATTTTAGACAAAAAAGAAATATAAATTCTTAACAAATTAAAAAAAGTTAATCTAATTTCTTGTAGCCAATAAAGTCAAATTGTAGTAAAATTAGAATGAATAGCAAGAGTAACTGCAGAAGCTATAAGATGCATGGAAACTGCACCGTAGACTGCTGTATAGTTGTATTATTGAGAAATTTTGGAGTAAACTTAAAAATTCATTTAATCAAAAATATTGAAAGTACAATGTTCAGAGCTATTGGGATAGAGCAGAAGCTGTGTGAAATGGTATGTCTGTAGCGACGAGTGAGCACATTAAAAATTCAAACCTCAAATAAGTGACTTAATAAAACAATCCAGGTCTTAGCAAAGCAAGAACAAGCTTCAAAAGCAGTAGATGGAAAGAGCTAATAATATTAGAATAAGTGCTTTTTTTTTTATAAATAATAACTGAAGTTTATATTCTTCAGGCTTTAAGTAGCTGGAGATAGGGATTTAAGTGGTTCTCTCATATTATCTCATTTAGACAATTAAAAACACATGGAAGGGATTCATAATTTTTTTTATTGTGTGTAATAAGCACTTGTGAAATTCTGGAAAACACTGTTATAGTCAATGCTTTAAATTTTCTAGCAGGACACTGCTTGTAGTGCATAAAGTAGATTTAATCCAACATATGAACATACAAGTAGAAATATTTCTACAAATTTGTAATTCTTTTCACCATATTTTTATCTTATTGAAAATAGATTTTCTTTATACTGTATATTCTGATTATGGTTTTCCCTCCTCCAACTCCTCCCTGATCTTTTCCATCACTCCCCCCATTCTCTCTCTCTCTTTAGAAAACATACATCTAAAAAAGTAAAACAAACAAACTAACTAAACAAAATCCAAACAAACCGAAGAAATGAGCAAGAGGAAAAAAAATAGAAGAAATGATACAGATGCAGAGACACGAGTTCACACACATACACACACAGAAGTCACATAAAAACAGAAAACTGGAAACCATGTAATATATGCAAGGAAGAACCTTGAGTATATTGTGCAATGCAATGCCACTGAATTTGTATTGTGTTGGGCAAGGGGCCTGACTTTAAGAGTGGTTTATATCTCTAGTGAGACTTTGCTGGAGAACATTAATTGTTCATTTACAAGTGGTTATAAATTGAAGATAGTTTCTGGGTTAGGGATGGAGGCTTATGAATACTTCCCCTCCTAGTGCTGGGACCCCATTCAGCTCAGAGCCACTCAGGTTATTTGCATGTTGTCCTAGTCTCTGTGAATTCATATGTGTCTTGGTCCTGTTATGTTTAGAGGTCCTGTTATGTTCTTTCTTTGGTGTCTTCTATCTCTTTCAGCTTACAACTTTTTCTGCTTCCTTTTCTGAAGGATTTCCTAGGCCTTGAGCAGAGGGATTTCATGGCGACATTTTAAAGTTTCTCAGATTCTGTATATTGTCTCACTGTGAGTTTCAGTATTTCTTCCCATCTATTGCTGAAGTGGCTTTTTTGAAGATGGATGAGCAAGGCACTGACATATGAATATAGCAGAATGTCATTAGGAATTATTTTAGTGTTCTTTTCCTTTAGAAGAGCAATAGTATTTAGTTTTTCCCTTTGTCTATTGCCTATCTAGTCTCCAGATTCTTGACCACCCAGACAGTATCAGACATGGGTTTCATCTTATGGAGTGGGCCTTAAATACAATCAGATATTGGTTGGTTACTCCCACAAGCATTATGCCATGACTATACTAGCTTGTCTTACAGGAAGATCACCATTGTAGATTAAAAGGTTTGTATCTGGCTTCATATTTATGATCCAGACCTAGTATGCCTGTGTAAATTCTAAATGTTCTAAGTGAATGTACCTTAGGCATACTTGACATCATTCTTTCTTTTCTTTTCTTTTTTTTATATCAAATCATAACTTTTACTTTTTAACACAAGTGTTATAAACACGAAAATGCAGGATGTGGGGAAGGGGATGACACAGGAGCATAGGTGTTCAAGGGGAGTACAGATATCTTTCAGAACAGGGTATCAGCTGGGTGAAGGTTCAGGGGTCAGGTCACTATGACTCTGCCTATGATTCACTTGCCCTTATCTAATTTGGTACTATCCACCAAGGCTGCTTATTTACAAGGTCTATGACTACTCAGGCTGGTAGATTTCCACAAAAGTAGCCTGTTTACAATAGTTTATAGCCATCTGTTTTGGTGTTTTCCCATAGAGACCCAAGACTTTGTGTTAGCAGGCATGTATGTCAGGCCTATTGCTGATTTTAGGCTTGTGACTGATTTTGTAAGGCCGGCCAGAAAAGGAGGGACTCCCTCCCTCTTCTCGGGAATTTACGGCCACTCCAGTAACTCACAAGACACCAAACTTGATGTAACAGCAAGAGGTATGTTTAATTCAACGTGTTGAGGTTGCACTTCTAGCCTGTCCTAAGCAGAGGCAAGCAATGAAGTACAACCCCCCCCCCCACTTAGAGAAGAGGTAGAGCTTTTAAAGGAGAAAACTGCAACCCAGGGGAGATGGGGGAGGGAGGAATCATGATTAAGTATCTATAGAGAGCACCTGTCTAGTGTTCACCTTCTGTGACAGGTTCAAGAAACGGTCATGGGGAAATATCTCATCTTCTCTTAAGCGTCAAACCTTACTTAAATTATCTTGTGGTCAGTTCAGTTCCTGGTATCCAGGGTGCATGGGCACGCTGACCTGAACTCCCAGCTCAAACCCTATCTTGTGGTCAGTTCAGTTCCTGGTATCCAGGGTGCATGGGCATGCTGACCTGAACTCCCAGCTCAAACCCTATCTTGTGGTCAGTTCAGTTCCTGGTATCCAGGGTGCATGGGCATGCTGACCTGAACTCCCAGCTCCGAACTCCTATATTATCTATTTTACCTTGTGGATAGCTAGTTTCCTAGGACCCAGAGTGCAGAACAAGCTGATCTACACCTTGACTCCATCTGTGGAAGGTTTAAACATTTTTAAGTCTTTCATTTCCCCATTTCTGCTGATGTAGGTGTTCTAATCATAGAACTAGATTTCAGTGTCTTTACAATCCTGATTTTCTTGTCCCTGTAAAGTATGATATCGTTGACGTAACACTAAAATCTGAACGGCACTTATTCTTTCCCTAACAAAAGTGACTAGCCTATTTAATATGCATGGTCTCATGGTCCCTTACTGCTTTTAAAATTCTTTCTTTGTTTTGTGCATTTTGTGTTTTAATTATTATGTGACGAGAGGTATTTCTTTTCTGGTCTAGTCTATTTGGCATTCTGTAGGATTCTTGGATGATTATGGGCATCTCATTCTTTAGGTTAGGGAAGTTTTCTTCTATAATTTTGTTGAAGATATTTATTGGCCCTTTAAGATGGGCATCCTCACTTTCTTCTATACCTATTATCCTTAGATTCGGTCTTCTCATTGTGTCCTGAATTTCCTGGATGTTTTGTGTTAAGAACTTTTTGCATTTTGTGTTTTCTTTGACAGTTGTGTTAATATTTTCTGTGGTATCTTCTGCACATGAGATTCTCTCTTCTATCTCTTGTATTCTGTTGGTGATCTATGACTCCTGATTTCTTTCCCAGGTTTTCTATATCCCTGGTAGTCTCCCTTTGTGATTTCTTGATTGTCTCTACTTCCATTTTTATGCCCTGGATGTTTTTGTTCAATTCCTTCACCTGTTTGGTTGTATTCTCTTGTAATTCTTTAAGGGATTTTTGTGTTTCCTCTTTAAGGGCTTTCACCTGTTTATCTGTGTTCTCCTCAATTTCTTTGAGGGTGTTATTTATGTCCTTCTAAAAGTTCTCTATCATCATCATTAGAAGTGATTTTAGATCTGACTCTTGCTTTCCTGGTGATATGGGTAATTCAGGACTTTCTAATGTGGGAGAACTAGGTTCTGATGAAGCCGAGTACCCTGGGTTGCTGGTGCTTGTGTTCTTGCGCTTGCCTTTTGCCATCTGGATCTCCTTGGTGCTACCTGAGCTGTCTCTGACTGGAGCCTTGTCTTTCCTATTGTCTTGGTTGTGTCAGAACTGTTTGGGATGGGTGTTGCTGCTGGGGTTAGAGCTGAGGTCCAAGATCTGCTCAGTGCTCAGGTGGAAACAGGAAGGAACCAGTGCTCTGGGCCAGGAGTGAATTCCTGGGACCCTGTGGGTCCCGGTTACTCCCTGTTTGGGTAGAGTATTGCTGTCTCTTGACCTGAGATACTGCCACCTTTGGGCTTTGTGAGGTTGGGTACAGAGCTGCCTCCTGGGATCTGCTCTGTGCTCTGGCCCAGACAGGAAGGAACTGGTGCTCCCACCCAGGAGTGAATTCCTGGGTCCCAGTGGGTCCCAGTTACTTTCTATTTGGTGTAAGTGTTGCTGCCTTACCTAAGATACTTACCTTACCTAAGATACTGCCCGCCTTAGAGCTCATGAGAGCCCCGCTTCCTCTGAGTTCTGTGAGATTGGGTGCACAGCTATCTCTGTTGAGTGCTCAGGCCCAGACTGGAAGGTACCAGTGCTCCTGGCCAGGAGTGAATTCCTGGGTCCCTATGTGTCCCGGTTACTCTGTTTGGGGTGAGTGTTGCTGATTCTTTACCTGAGAGACTGCCCAGGTTAGAGCTCCTGGTAGACGCACTTCATCTGGGTTTTGTGAGGTTGGGTGCAGAGCTGCCACCAGTGATCCTCTCAGTCTCTTGACATCATTTTTATTGCTGTGTTATTCACAGCAGTCAAGATATGAATCAACCCAAAAGTCCATGGACAGGTGTATGGACAAAAAAATCATGGTATACATAAATACTGGATTTTATTAAGCTGCAAAAAATAGATTTTTTTTTTTATAATTTGAAAGCAAAATAGATAGAACTGAAGATCACCATAGTAAATGAAATATGACAGACCTCAAAAGACAAATGTTGCATGCTTTTTTTCTTTCAAAGATGGACTCCAGAGTAAAATACTTTAACACATACATGGGACACAAAAGGAGAGAGATGACTACATAGAAGAGACTATGGTCTAAAGAGTTGGGAAGAAGCATGGGTAACTGGAGTGTGCAAAAGGCGGAGAAACAATCCTTGTTTTCTCTCATATGCAGAATTCATATTAGATTCCACAGAAGCAGAAGTAGAATAATCTGTGTGGAGGAAAAGCAAAGGTAGTGGTGAAGGAGGGTAGGGAGGGCAATGGAGGGGTGAATAATGACAATAAAAATGAATTATAAAAACTAAAACTTAAAAAAAAAAAAGGCAAAACAGCCTACCCAGGCAGCAGCCATCCCCTGGGAGCAAGGCAAGACATCCTGCATCTGAAGAAAACATCTCAGACTTGGATTAACTATTTTTCTTGGGACCTAAAACTTCACATTTCTCAAAGCCTTTCACATGGCAATCCGTTTAAATGTGAGCAGTCTGACTTGCCACAACTGATATTTAATTTTTCTTAGCAGTGTTCCTCAGGCATGATCATTGACTGCTGTTGACCTTATGTCAGGGTTTGACTGAGATGAACTGTTATCCCAGATTAGTGTTAGTGTCAATCTGCTTCTCTCACTGGAGTATCCTCATCCTGAAAATAATTTCTATAATCATGAGGTCAATAGAAAAACACATCTGTCACTCTTGGTTCTTATTAAAGCCAATAGATTGTCCTGGATTATACTTTGAAACCAAGAAACAAGAGGCTTAGAGTGCCAGGCTCAGGAGGGCAAAATTTAAAAAGCCCACCATGCTAGTATATGGTATGAATATGTGCTATCCAAAGATGGAATAGATGTCTCTCTAGTCCAGAGTCTTCTGTAATGGCACTGTAAAGGTGTCAGCTTGCTTTTGAAGGATATGTCCCCAAACCCCCACTTGCTTATCTTCCCTAACAAACTCCTTTTTTACTTTCATAAGTTTTTGCTTTTTCCTCTGGTTGTTTGTCATGTTGGGACTTTTTAAAAATTGCACTTTCATTTTTATTTTGTGTAAATGTGTGTACATGTGTTCATGTGGGTCATGCTACAGTGCACAGGTTGTGATCAGAGAACAGCTTGCAGGAGTCCATTCTCTCCTTCTGCTGTGTGAATGTAGGTCATTGGGCATGGCAACAAGGGCTTTAAGCGTGACTTGTCTCATTGGTCCACAATGGAGCAATCAGCAATAAGTACTATATTATTGTGTTAAATATTTATCAAAAATAGAAATCATAGAAATGATTCCACACAGATGTTTATTTTTTTATGACTTCCCAAACTAATTGTGTGTCAAAAATCTTACAAATATCACAAGAAAACTTATTAATGGTGTGTGCAGGAGAGAGAAATTCTGCTTCTCTATTACACTTTTGAGTTAGGTATCTGACTGAATCTCCTAATCTCCAGAGATAGGCCTTTCTGACAAAGCCTTCAAACTCAAGGATATGAGTAAAGCATGCATGTATTCAAGCAGACATTCAATAAATCTGAGCCAAGCTCAGTAACTATGAACATGTTGTTTGTGGTTTTGAAACTAGCAATAAATTGCATCCTTGAAGCGTTTTATCTTGGGAATAGTTTCAATGATATTTAAAGAAGATTCGAAAGTAAAATCCACATATACGTAGTTCCATAAGGGGTGCTCAGTGTGATTAACATTCTAGACTGTTCTAATAATGAATGAACATTTCAGTCAGAGCACTGAGAGGCAGAGCAAGGGGAATCTATGCCTCTCATAGATCAATAAAATGCACTGATGACATGCATTTCCACATTCTTGGATGTCACCTCCTGTTTGGTCACAACTATATAGTCTACTTACCTGCTCATAACACAAACTTTTGTTTTCATCTTCCATAATCATTTTTAGATTATTTAAATATGACAGCTGGAAATATAATGTGTTTATTTGAAAAGCAAAGTAAGACAAATTTTCCAGAAGAGAAAGAGGTCTGAAGGGCCATATCACTGGGACATTCTAAGCATAGTAACATGTACTTGTCTTCTAAACATCAGTGAAAAAGTTGCTCATATAAACTGCAATGACTATGTATCCTATTAAACAAGCTACATCTCTGGTAAAGGGGAGTTCAGAAGCTCCATTCACTTTTGGGTGTGGTGGAAGGCAGAGCATCTAATTCTTAGGGTCCTATTTTGGAGACCCACACCATAGTACTATTTCTGCATGTTGGCTACTTTCTGAGCTTTGTTTGGAAGGACTGTGCTGTCAAGGACTAATCTTTCATATATTGCCACCCAGGACAGAGTGGCACCACCCATATAGGAAAGTAGAAGAATTATAAAGCCCAATGAGAACCCAAAGGCAGGCCTATTCTCAATGGTGTTCTTATGTTAGACACTTGTCACTGGGCATGTGCTTGGCCATGGTCAAAGGTCTCCCACAGGACTCCCAGTATACCATGGGGCTCTGATGAAAGAATGTCCACAAAATCTGAGAGAATCTACCATAGTATCAACCACATCAGAACGTAGCATCCAAGTAAGATGCTTTACACCTGGACTAGATCAATGGTGAACTTTGTCACACAAAAGGTATCTCCTTATGAAAGTCATGAAAATCGGTCTGGTTACTTCTAAGGCAGACAGACAGAGAGCTGTTAAAACAATACTTCTTCCTAAGAAAATTAAGGTAGAATGGGTCCTATCCTTCACAGATAGCACACCTTATGCCCCTTCTATTAGCAATAATCTCAGACAGCAAAGGCTTCCAAGAGCTTCTAGCCCATCATTTCAAATCCTGTTGCCACTGGTTGATGGTTCCTGTGTTTTTTCTTTCAGCTCTTGGCCAGTTTTCTCTCTCTCTCCTTCTCTCTCTCTCTCTCTCTCTCTCTCTCTCTGAACAAGGAAAGATTTATTTGACTATTTCAAACACCAGGCTATGAATGACATATATCATCATATGTATGGCAAAGCAAAGTAGTTCAGATGGTACCTGGTAAAATAAGATGTACAGAAAAGGATGGGCAAAATGACAAAATAATTTTCCTCCAAATTCTGACATATAGTTTCTTCAGTTATTCCATTTCAGTGTCAAATTTCTTTAGTTGGTTACTAATAATGTTTGCTATGATCAAGAAAAACAATATCTTCATAAAATAAAAAGGGGAAGGTATATCCACAAATTTATTTAATACACCACAGATTCATTTAAATCATGTTATTTTTATTTTATTTTTTTAAATGTGGATGTCAAGGAACTTTCTGCTGAGTGTCTATGGCACCCTACAACTAGGCATACTTATGCCTAGGTGCAAGGGAAGGATCCACTTACTGGCATATGGCATGATCCGGATCAGGTATTTAATATGGGGAAGAGGGCATGTTTGTGTTTTTTTTTTCTGCAGGATGCTAAAGGAGCATGGTGACTGCCAGAGTGTTGGGTGAGACATGCTGATTGCAGGATAAAGAATAATGCTGATCTGTGAGCTTGTTGAGTGTCCTGACAATGGTGACTAGGAAGCTGTATTGGACATGTGTTCCCGACCCACCTTTGCTTGCCTGTATCCCAGATGAGACAAGTTGCCTTGCCTCAAGTTTTTAGACCTTGTGGAAAAGAGGATCTAAAAAAGAAGTTATAATGACTCTTGTATTTTTTTTAAATGTGACCAGTTATTTGGACTCAATTATGGACTGGTCTAGAAATCAATCCGATATTGGAAATAACAGTCTTCATTTGGAAGACTGCTTCTGGACATTTTTGGAGATATATTTGGAAGTTAGCTTCAGTTTTCTATGGTGTTATATTAGCAAGAGATAAAGTTGGGACAGGATCTGGATTTCAAACAAGTGTTAGTACATGTGTTAAGGCTCTTTTAATTGTCAAGTTAAAATTACTTTAGTTTCTTCTACAGTATTTAATGTAAGTTGCATTGATTGTACACTTTCTAACTGTGTTAGTGTGTTGAAACCTGGCATGTCTGTTATGGAGGTCTATCAACCAGTGTTTGTTTTATTGCCCTGAGTACTACCAAACCTTGGTATTCTGATAGAAGCTTGCAAGTACTGGAAGAAGTGAGTCAGGCTTTAAGCAGAAGCAAGAGGGTAGTGGCTTGATTATTGCTGGTATAACAGCTTTAATTACCTTAATTGCTAGCACCACTGCTTCCGCAATTGCTTTGACACGAGAAGTTAACACAGCTACTTTTGTTAATTATTTAGCAAAAAAATATTACTAATGTGTTGAGTATACAATAGGATTTAGATAGGCCTTTGGAACAACAGATTGATGCTCTTTATCCTATTTGAATTATTGGAAGGAAGTTCAGAGTTTAAGAGTAAGGAGCCATCTCTAGTGTCGTGCCAAATAACTTTGGATTCATGTTACCTCTAAAATTGACAATGATAGTCATTATAATTAGGAAAAAAATTAAAGATACTTGCAGTTTATTTGGCATAATTCTAACACCTCTCTGACTGTTTTAACTTTGCATAGTGAGCTTATGAATGTAAAAAATGCTGCTCTTCTGAGTGTTGATGAAGCAGATACTGCTGATAACATCCATGGACTGAGGTCAGTATTTCCATTTTAGTCAAACCTCAGGAATGGCCATGTTGGGGAGGGGAGGCTTGAAGAGACAAGAATTCTGAGGACTGACCCTCCCTTCTCTTTCCTCTCCTCTTTCACTTGAGTCGGAAACTTCTAAGATAGTGTTGATTTTTCCTTGCTAAATGTATAGGACAAGCTGTATAAAATTGAGTTAAATTGACAAAGGAAAATGTAAGACTATGGAAAGTGAGGTTGAGAATGTCAGTATAGAGAGACTGAACTAAGTTCAGTATGGTAAGAACAGTGGTGCATTTGTATGAATAAACAGACCCTTAGACATTGTTTGGAAATTGCTAATAGAACACTGGCTAGATGTCCATGGTGGGGAATAGAAAACTAAATTTGTTTTTTAAGTTTGAAGGGGGTTTTTACTAAAGTGGCCTAGATGGACCCTTTGTAGAAACTGGGGAAATAGGATTTTTTAGTAAGCCATGATCGGCAGACTGGGCACAATTTTAAGTAAGAAAAGGGTTCCAAAGAGCCAGACAACAATGTGGTCCATGGAAGAGCTCTAGGAGCTCAGTGACAGGTTGTTATGGGCACAGCACAAAGATGTTGGAGAGATGGAAGATATAGTCTGATCACAGAGTCCCCATGTTTGAAGCTCTCCTGTTCTCTCTTTAAAAGTAGTAGACATTTCTTTGGGTGCTTCTTAGCCGTTCAACATTCCTCAGTTTAAAATTCTTTGTTTAGCTCTGTATACCATTTTAAAAATAGGATTATTTGTTTCTCTGGAGTCTAACTTGAGTTCTTTGTATATATTGAATATTAGCCCTCTATTGGATGTAGGATCTTTTCCCAGTCTGTTGGTTGCTGTTTTGTCCTATTGACAGTGTCCTTTGCTTTACAGAAGCTTTGCAGTTTTATGAGGTTCCATTTGTTGATTCTTGATCTTAGAGCATAAGCCATTGGTGTTCTGTTCAGGAACTTTTCCCTTGTGCCCATGTATTCAGGATCTTCCCCACTTTCTTGTCTATTAGTTTCAGTGTATCTGGTTTTATGTGAAGGTCCTTGATCCACTTGGACTTGAGCTTTGTACAAGGAGATAAGAATGGATCAATTTGCATTTTTCTACATGCTGATGTCCAGTTGAACCTGCACCATTTGTTGAAAATGCTGTCTTTTTTCCATTGGACAGTTTTAGCTCCTTTATCAAAATTCAAGTGATCATAGGTGTGTGGGTTCATTTCTAGGTCTCCAGTTCTATTCCATTGATCTTCCTGCCTGTCTCTGTACCAATACCATGCAGGGTTTTCTTTTCTTTTTTTTTTTTTTATCACTATTGCTCTGTAGTATAGCTTGAGGTCAGGGATAGTGATTCTCCCAGAAGTTCTTTTATTGTTGAGAATAGTTTTTGCTATCCTGGGCTTTCTTTATTCCAAATGAATTTGCAAATTGCTCTTTCTAACTCTATGAAGAATTGATTTGGAATTTTGGTGGGGATTACATTGAATCTGTAGATTGCTTTTAGCAAGATGGCCATTTTTATTGTATTAATTCTGCCAATTCATGAGCATGGGAAATCTTTCCATCTTCTGAGACCTTCTTTGATTTTTTTCTTCAGAGACTTGAAGTTCTTGTCATACAGATCTTTCACTTGCTTGGTTAGAGTCACACCAAGGTATTTTGTATTATTTGTGACTATTGTGAAGGGTGTAATTTATCTAATTTCTTTCTCAGACTGTATATCCTTTGAGTATAGTAAGCTTACTGATTTGTTTTAGTTTATTTTATATCCAGGCACTCTGCTGAAGTTGTTTATCAGGTTTAGGATTTCCCTGGTGGATTTTTTGGGGTCACTTAAGTATACTATTATATCCAAGAAGCACCTAAAAATTGTTCAACATCCTTAGTCATCAGGGAAATGCAAACCAAAACAACCCTGAGATTCTGGATGCTTCAACTGAGAACTGAAGAAGAATTTTCAACTGAGGAATATTGAATGGCCAAGAAGCACCTAATGGCCAACCTTACACCAGTCAGAATGGCTAAGATAAAAAACTCAGGTGACAGCAGATGCTGGCGAGGATGTGGAGAAAGAGGGACACATCTCCATTGTTGGTGGGACTTCAAGCTGATACAACAACTGTAGAAATCAGTTTGGCAGTTTCTCAGAAAATTGGACATAGTATTACCTGAAGACCCAGCTATACCACTCCTGGGCATATACCCAAAAGATGTTTCAACATACAACAGGGACACATGCTCCACTATGTTCATAGCAGCCTTATTTATAATAGCCAGAAGCTGGAAAGAACCCAGATATCCCTCAACAGAGGAGTGGATAAAGAAAATGTGGTACATTTACACAGTGGAGTACTACTCAGCTATTAAAAACAATGAATTCATGAAATTCTTAGGCCAGTGTATGAAAGTAGAAAATATCATCCTGAGTGAGGTAACCCAATCACAAAAGAACACACATGGTATGCACTCACTGATAAGCTTGGAATACCCAAAATACAATTCACAGACCACATGAAGCTCAAGAAGAAAGAAGACCAAAGTGTGGGTGCTTCTGTCTTTCTTAGAAAGGGGAACAAAATACTCACGGGAGTAAATCCAAAGACAAAGTATGAAGCAGATACTGAAGGAAAGGCCATCCAAAAACTGCTCCACATGGGGATCCATTTCATATACAGTCACCAAACCCAGACACTATTGTGCATGCTGATAGGAGCCTGATATAGCTGTCTCCTAAGAGGCTCTGCTAGAGCCTGACATATACAGAGGGGATGCTTGATGGCAGCCAACCATTTTACTGAGTACTGGGTCCCCAATGGAGGAGTTAGAGAAAGGACTGAAGGAGCTGAAGGGGTTTGCAACCCATAGGAAGAACAACACTATCAACCAACCAGACCTTCAGAGCTTCCAGGGACTAAACCACCAACCAAGGAGTACCTATGGTTCCAGCCGCATATATAGCAAAGGATGGCCTTGTAGGGCATCAGTGGGAGGAGAGGCCCTTGGTCCTGTGAAGACTTGATATCTCAGTGTAGGGTAATTCGATGGGGGTGAGGAGTAGGGGAGGAGGCAGGAGTGGGTTGGTGGGTGAGTAAACACCTTCATAGAAGCAGGGGGAGGGGGCATGGGCTAGGGGATTCCTGTGGGGAGGAACTGGAAAAGGGGACAACATTTGCAATGTAAATAAAGAAAATATTCAATAAAGGCATTTAAAATATTAAAAAAAATAGTAGACTTGGTACCACATTGTCTGTAGTCCTAAGAGTGCCCTGGTGCTCTCTCATGTGCCAGAAGTTACCCTCACACACCACTAGGTGTTCAGTCCCATTATTGCTGCCTTTTTACCTGTGAGGAAATCAGAGCTCACTGGGATTGGCTAACTCAGCAAGTTCATATCCTGAGATGTCTGATTCATAGGCCAGAAAACTTGTTTGTTGCTTAGCTTCATGGATGATCCTGATATGGCTCATTATGTCAGTATGGTTAAGGTGTACTCCAGTTCTCTTGGCAACTCGTTCTTTTCGATGTAGGCAACTCTGAGATCCCATTCTATTGTCACAACTGCTTTCTGGGTTTCAACCTCCAATATTGTTTGCAGCATTGCTGACTCCACAGCCACATGAACACTTTATACCATCTCCATACCATTTGAGAATCTACAGAAAATGGGATGGTGTGAATGATGCGAATGCAGAGATCATTACACACCAGGTATTTGAGCAATTACTCAGTAGTATATGTGCCAATATTCATTCACATTGCATTTTACATAGCAAAAGAAAATAGGTCAGTGGGGAGAGGTTAATAACACCAAATAACTAGCAACCTTAAAAATTATTGTAGCTTGGGTATGCATAGTGAATAATTCCAAATTTCAAACCTACATAATGTAGTGTATGCTTCAAAGAGAGATCCCAAAACCTGCTTGAAAAAGAGGTGTATGTGTGTGTGTGATTTTTAAAAAAATTGTTACTAGATTAGAAAAATTACTGCTTTCTCTTCCTTCTTTTCTCTCTCTCCCTCTCTCTCTCTCTCTCTCTTTCTTTCTTTCTTTCTTTCTTTCTTTCTTTCTTTCTTTCTTTCCTTCTCTCTTTCTTTCTAGACAGAGTTTCTCTGTGTTCTGGAACTCACTCTGTAATCAGACTGGACATAAATTCAGAAATCTATCTGCCTCCTGATGCTGGGATTAAAGGTATTTAACATTTAATCCTGGTCCCTCATCTTTTATTCTGATGGCAGCATACTTCATTTTTAAAAATTTAATTGAGCAATTTATTTGTTATTTGAGTCAGGGTTTTTTATATTGCCAGAACAACATTAAACACACGATTGATCCTCCTGTCCTTGTTTCATGAGTACTAGGAATATAGGCATATGTCACCACTGGCATGACAGACTTTAATTTTCCCTGTATTTAATACGTATTTCTGGATGTATATTAAATACATAAATAGACCATAAATAAATAAATAGATCAGATGAACCAAGAAACAGGATTAGGTATGTATAGCATTGGCTTTGTTTGCTACAGTCTTTCGAAGTCACATTAAATCCCACTTGGGTCATTTTCAAAGCACTTTTCTCACCTCTTCCTCTCTCCTTTCATTCCTGAGGAACAGTAATGAAATGGCTAAACTTTACCTGTCTGCAAAGCTCGGGTTACAGACCAGGCATGAACCATTTTGCTGAAATCACTATTTGTAGAAATGTATAGCTCCTTAGCTAGCTGGAACTGTTCTTGTGATGGAAAGCAGGTGTGACACAATTGGAAGGTTAGGGTTGCCATGGCCACAGCAACAGTCTTCAGATAGCTCAGATGCTTTCTGAGTGGTGACCCAGCACTCATGAGAGAGCATTGTCTAAGGAAGCTGGAGTGTGCATGAGGGTAAGGGACATTCATTGTTCATGAACTTGGGTTTGATTTGACAAAACAATTCGGGAAACATTCCTTTATACCTTTGTGTTTTGGTGTCAAAACAACTGACATAATGAAGAATACTTAGCATGTTTGGGGTCTTTGAATACATTAATTGCTCTCACTGGGTGCTCAGAAAGGAGTATTATCTAGTTATTAGACTTGGATTGTGGCAGGGTTTCAATACACACAGTCATACTGTTTAGCTTGTGTAATTCTAAGGAGGCTCTTTTATTTCCATGAGCTTTGCGTTCACCTCTGCAGAGTGGAGGTAGCTAATTGATGATAATCGAGCTTCCCCTCTAGAAGGGTTTCATGAGGCTTATCTAACCTGTGTACTACTCAGAATGATGCAGAAACAAGAACAATGGACCAGGAGGACTGATGTGGCTTAATGAGGTACTCAGGGAAGTCAAAGACATTGGACTACAGGTATGG
>JANHMN010000001.1:72612195-72624101 GCA_030674055.1 Rhabdomys pumilio
CCTCCCTTTCCTGTATCCCAAAGAGGTCTTGCTGGGTCCTTTTCATTCATCATGAGGAACCTCTAGATTTCTCTCCGTTATGGTTATGGGGCTTTAAAGTTCCATCCCCACTAGTATGCATGAGTCTCCCTTTCTCCATACTTTTACCAGGTAGCTTATTTTATGATTTTATTATTGTCATTAGAACAGGCATGGCATGCTATCTCAATGTGTTTTGATTTACTCTTCCCTGATATTAATGTCATTGATTTTTCAAAAGATATTTATGTTGGCCATTTTCTGTCTTATTTTGAGAAATAACTGCTCAGAAAGTTTAGCCATTTAAAAACTCTGTTCATTCGTGTGTGTGTGTGTGTGTGTGTGTGTGTGTGTGTGTGTGTGTGTGTGTTGGGTGGGGTATAGAGATTTTTTAATTCCTTGCATATTTTAGATATTTATTGTTTATCAGATGGCAAGTATAGGCTCTGTAAGCTATCTGGATGTGGACATCAAGGTCCAGGATTGCCTATGTATCTATCAACTTAGCCTACAGCCTAGACTGTGTGCTCGACATTGGTAAACTGGAATTTCTGTGGTGCAGTATTGTTACCTGTTTAGTTTTGTGCCTGGGAGAGTAACAAAGGGCATGTCTAGTAGCAGGCCTTGTGTTGGTTTCTATGTGAAATTGTTTTTTAGGGTTCCATGAACATTCAGAAGTTGAAATCTTGGCTTTTCTGCTAGGCCAAGGTTCTGAGCTGGCAGGGTCATCATGCCAACACACTTGAGCATAATGAAGTGCTGGCAGTCCCTTCGTTGGGGTATAATCTACCAGAGGGTCAATTTTCAAGGGGTTATTGAGTCTTAGCTGCTTAGCTGTCAGGGAGTATGTAGCATGTGCACTGTGGGCTGCTGCTCATGGCAATGTATTTGCACTTGATCCCTGAGTCTCTTCAAACCACTCATAATCTGAGAATGATTGAGACATGCCTGTGTGGCACTGAAAGCAATAGAAACCCTTGTAGGTGTTTCCAGCCTGTCTTTCTCTAGAAGAAATCCAGCTTCCTTTTGAACTTAAAGATGATTATAGCTTACCCTTCTCTGATGTTTCTGTTCTGGCTTGTCATGCTCCAGAGGGTCTTGTTTTGTAATACTTTCTAGTGTTCCTCCTCGGTCACTCTAGTTGAAACACAGCAAGGAATTTATTCTGTGTTCATTCTGGTGTGGTTCTGTGTTGAGTTAAGTGACTCTTTCAGGCCATCTTGCGGATGTCACATTATTTTAAAGCATCTGTTTTCTTACTCTCATTTGAAGGACTTTTGTATTGTGCATGTAACTCCTTCTTTAGATACACAGTTTCATATGTTGTCTCCTAACCTCTGACATGCCTTCTTATTTTATTAATAGTATCATATAAAGAACAAATGCTTTGTTATTAATTAATGCAACCTTATTATTTTCTTTAACATCTCTTGGAGTAAAATTTAAAATATCATTTTTAAATGTAAAATTGCTAAGATTTTTATCTTATATTTTCTTCCAAAAATTTTAAAGCGTCAGCCTCCACATTTTAGTTTGGTTCACTTTCAGTTTTATTCTTAATGTGTGCTTTGATATTCATACAATATGTTCTGATCATAGTTGTTCTTCCCTCATCTTCTCCCAGATCCTCTCCACTGGCCCACCTATCCAACTTCATGCCTTCTTTTTCTTTCTCTTTAGAAAACAAACAGGCAAAAAAAAAAAAAACAAAAAAAAAAAACCCTCAAACAAAACACCACAAAGCAGAATTTTAAAAATTGACAAAAAATTATGAAAACACACACACACATACACTCCTCATAAAAATACAAAATCTGAAACCATACTATACAAAAGTCCAGCAAGGTAAAAAAAAATTGCCCAAATAAAGCAATATGACATAAAAATCTACAAAAATAATAGAGTTCCTTTTGTGCTATGAGTGTGCTGTTGGGCATAGGTTCTTGCTTTAAGTATTTTGTGAGACATAAGATCATTTTTCTCCTTTTCAAAATGAAGTTATTTAATGCATGGTCCCATTTGTTGAAAGATGGTCACTTTTCATTGATTGCCTTGGCACTTTTTAAAAAAAAATCAATTGACTATATACATACAGAATTATTTTGAGGCTTTATTTAGTTTCACTATATTATATGCCTATCTTTATGCCAATAACACTATTTCTTGATTGATGTAGTTTTATGATATATTATGACATCAAGTACCATAAGTCCTCCAACTTTGTTCTTTTATAAAGAATAGTTTTGGCCTTTCTAGGTCTTATGAATTTACATATAAATTTTATAGTCAGATGGTCAATTTCTATTAAAAAGCCCGAAGGTATCATAACTGAGATTGGCATGAACTTACACATCAATTTAGAAAGAGAAATACCTTTCTGATAATTGATTTGACCCATGACAATGATATATCTCTTTGTTTTATACATTCAAGATTTTTTTAGCTATGTTTTAGATCTTATAAGTATTTTGTCAAATTTATTCACAATTATTTCAAAAGTTCTGAGACTATTATAAATAGCATAGCTTTAAAATTTTAATTTATGTTACTTATTGCAGGTTCATAAAATTTTCATTAAAGTAAAACTTATTGATTAAGTTTTATAGCAATACTAATTTTTATATATTGAATTTTTAAGTCTTGTTAGACTCTGATTATTTCTAGATTTGTTTTCAGATTTTTTGAGTTTTTCTACAGTATGATCCTGTCAATGTGAATAAAGATAATTTTATATATTTTTGCTTGAGCTGGTCTTATAAACACCCACATTTCTTCAAATGAGAGTGGTTAGTGTTCAGCTCATTTCTCCTTTTAATTGAGTTTAGGACCATAGCCTGTGAAGGAAGTCGCCCACAGGTGGGGTGTCTCACTTTAATTACCCTAATCTCTCTAGTCCTTCACAGGTTCCAAAGGCTCATTCATACAAATGACTCTAGGTCCCATGGAGTTGACAATATCATCCATCACAATATTTAACTGAAGATGTTGTTTGGAGATTGTATTAGTTATCCATTATTTTATAAGAAATTTCTACAAAACAACAATTTAAAGCAACAAGTATTTATCACCTCATATTTTCTGTGAGTTAAGCATTTCAAAGCACCTTAGTTGGATGGTTCCAGCTGAGACTCTCTTGAGTTTTAGGTCAATTAAAATAGTTTACTCTTACTCAAGACTCTTACAGTTTCAGAAACTCAGGAGTAGTGTTTAGTCTGCCAAAATCTGTTTTATTCATGAATGAAATAAAAGCCCAGACAGATTGCAACCTAAAGAGGAATTGTCATTAAACTGAAGCAACTATATAGCAACTAATAGATTAGAAAGGAATGTACTGATAAGATTGACAGTGAGACACAAGACTGAAAATTCTTAAGGTCCTGCTTTTTTAAAATCAGGTTTAGGAGGAGGAGATGTTTGTTGATAGGGGCTTAATTCGGTGATTCTCTGTTTTGATTGACAGGTATAGGTTGCATACATCTTTGCTCCCTATGAATATTTCTTTCCATAATGTGTCAGATCTTAATTATGTACATACACAAATATGCATAGCTATATCATGGATTTTTCCTTAAAAGTTTATAGAGGGACACAGTTTGGCCATATTTTGTACACACACAGAACCAGTTCAGGCTGGTTCAACCCTTCAACCCTCAGATCAGAATGTATTGGAAATATTTTGAATAGAAACTGTTCAAGTGTGATGGTTGTTAAGGTTAATAAGGAAGTAAAACCTGCTTTGTTGTTTTGAGTGAATGTACACGCGGCTCCACGATGGTAGGAATCCTATATTGCTAATAGGTTCTAGGCTCATTGGTTAGAGAGGGATCTATGTGCATAACACCAGCAGGCAAAGCTTTCAGGCTGCCAAATGCATTATTGAAAGAGGTGCATGTGTATAGCCTAAACCAAGGAGAGTCCCTGAGTTACTAAACAATCTCTTAATGTTTTTCTGCCTCAATCTGATTTCTACTACTAACAGTAATTACTTAGTTAAGGCACAAAGTCATTAAATCTGTAAGTAGAAGACAGAAGCTTACATCTGACTGATGACAGTCTCTTTCACCAGGAGCACAGAACCAGAGGCTTTACTGCTGCTCAGGGTTTTAGGTATTCATGGGTTTTTTTGTTTGACTTTTTTTGTTTTGTTTTGTTTTGTTTTTTGGTAACTTCACTGTACAGAGAAAAGGAGGCCTGTTGTTCTGTCCATGGCTGCACTCCTTGTTGACAAGAAAGCACAATTCTGTGCTCATTCCCTCCCTAACTCTGCCAGGCTCCATTTCTTTGCCAAATATTTGCTGAAAGCCTCACTTTTGTCCCACATGGATAGCTCTACAGTTTCCCAACTGTCCTCACAGCATGATAGCTCTATGCTCCAGACTGAATTATCTGAGAGAGTTTTTTTTTTTTTTTGTCCATATAGATAGAAGAGGTAGTGTTTTCTCCCTTTATTTTTCTTTTTGAAAAATACTGTTGGAAAAACAAACACACAGCTTCCAAGGTGCCCCATTCATTAGATGTGAGTCTCTGGACCCTTTAAGAAGGGAGAAATATTAAGCATGCTGTGGATATATTTTAGAAACCATCAAAAGACTTTTGTAAGTAACCCATGAAGATCACAGAAATTTGAATTTTTAAAGATTTTTAATCATATAAAAATTTACATGATATAGTGTAAAAACTGAAAGTTTTGCTCTCACGTGAAAAGGAAAGTCATACTATCAAGTAGAAATAGCTTTAATTTATTTTTGCAATGTGATAATAATTGGTTTATGTTCTGGGTGCTTTGGAAATGGAAAGGATTGAAGGAAATAACTGTGGACTATATTTGAAGCATTTAAAAAAAGATTTCATACAAATTTAAAGAAATTCATGCATATTTAAAGAAATCTTATGGAATAGAACTTCAGCCTTAGCCTTCAGATACTTGCAAGTTCATCCTGGGAACATCAGTTGAGGCTACTGTCAGGTTCAGTGCAAAGGAGAGGGGGTAGATTATGCATTATATCTCTTTAAAAATACTATAGACACCTAATTGGATATATTTTATGTCTAATTTTCTATGCTGTACAGACATTTCTGAATGTGTTACATGTAGGGTTGTTTAGGAAGGTACGAGCCTAGCAGAACATCACCACAGATGGTAACTCAGTTCCAAGTGTCTAACAGCGGAATACGTGCAATGACTAGAACCTGCTACTTTTTCTCAAACTTAGTGTGCTTGCTGTAAGAAAGGCAGAACATATTTAAAATGCTTTCTCATTTGTTTGCCCAAGTTAGCTTTATTTCAACAGGAAAACTTAGAAGATCCGTCCTTTTGAATATTGGCTTTACCTATTTTCAGCCTTAAGCTTTAAGATAACTGTTGAAAATATATTTTAAAATTTATATTTATATTTTTGAAATAAAAATGCTTCAATATTCCCTTTCCCTTTCCTTCTTCTAACCTCTCATGTATCCCTTTCAAATGACCTCAAATTTATAGCCTCTGGCCCCTTTTACTTTTAATTGTTGTCACACACACACACACACACACACACACACACACACACACATTTGAACAAAGACATCACCAACAGACATGTTAGTATAGATGGAGGAATATTCATGAGATCCCTAGTCCTAGAAAAAGAAGTACAGAGAACCAAGGAATGCTGGGAACAGGAGAAATAGTTTCCTCCATGGCAGAGCCCCCAGTTGGTTATCTAATATCCTATTGTACCATTTAAATTTTTTCCTATTCTAGGTCCCTTCTGTATCTTGCCTAGAAGGATGACTGGATTCATCTGCAATTTTGACGAGCCTATGTATCTGTGAGGGATGTGGGTGCAGTCAGTATGTGTGTGTACATGTATAAGTGCTGTCCTTTTAACTATACCAGTGGTCCTTTTAACTCCAACACATCTCACAGTCACCCTTAAGGCTTTTTATAAAACCCAGATTAGTAGCTCTTCTCTCTGTGGAGAGATTCAGAATGTTAGGATAGGCTCCCACTTGGTAGGCATATGATTTTAACTTTTATTAAAACAAAACTAATTTTACATACTAATTACGTGGATATCCAATTTTTTTTTAAATGAAAGGAATTAAATCTAGGCCGAATATTTGATGCTGAATGACATTGAAGATCTTTAGCTTTTTTTCTGAATTGAGTGATATATTTTATGTCTTGAAAATATATCTTGGTTAGATACATTCTCCACTCCCTTCCTCCAGATATCCTTACCCCTCAATGTATGGCCCATCTCCAATCCTACTTCACATTACATCTCAATCACAGTCCTCCCTCCCTCGTCTCTTCCTAGTACCACCCTTACAGATCCCTCTCCCCACTGCCTTCTCCCTTCGGGCACCTCCTCACCCTGGGACATCTACTCCTTCATCTGAAGACCACTAGGAGAAGACCAGCTTCCAGGCAGCTAGACTGAGGGTATTAAAACCCATGCTTTAAAAAACTAGAATGACACAAGTTGAAAAACAGAGACTTCAGCCAGAAAGTACGCTATCAGCTAATACAGTATCAGGGAATAAAATACAGGAAAAAAATAAACAAATAAAAAAAATTTAAAATAGAAAAATATTCAATAGATGGAATCAACAGAAAAATAGAAGAAAACGAGGGAAAAAATGAGTGGATGGAGGGATCAGGAGAGGACTCTGGGTAAGAGTATTTGCAAGATTGAGAACCTGATTCAGATCCTTGGCACCCACATAAAACCATACACAATTGTATGTGCCTATAACCCCAATACTGGTAGAAGTAGATAATGGCAGCATTGGAACTAGTTGTATGGTCACACTGTCCAAAAAGACTGCAAATGAGAAACCTTGAATTAAAGAGATAAATTATAAAATAATACAAAAAGACCTAATGCCCTCCACTGGCTTACACATAGGCACACACATACACATTCGCCCACCAACATATACTTCCCCATATACGGTGAATTCAAAATAAAAACAATAATAATGACTCACTCAACAACAGGGGGAAAACAACTAGAAGAAAACAGAGCACATGAAGAATAAAAGAGATAAAACATATAAGCCAGAAGTCACAAAAGAACAGAAAAAGTGCATAGAACTAAATATGCATTCAAAGAAATGCATACCATACAAATTTGAGAGGAAAATATAGATATCAAACTAAGAGTATGGCTCATATAGTTTAAGCCTGCATAACCCATAGGCAGCTTCATCAGAAGGAATCTCCATTTCCTTCCTCCAATTGTTCTTGCTCATGTAACCTTGGGCAGAGTTCTTTTGAGTCTTGCAATGTTCTTGCATGCTTTGGTTAGACAGGTTTCTGTTGAGGCTTTTGTGTGGTATTTACAATTTACCAGTTCATCAGTTTCAAGTTTGTAATATTTGAGGGAAGAAGAAAACCTAAGGGACTGTATCCTTCTTGGAGCCTATGAACCTTATACTTTTCACATCTTTCAGACTCTCCTAATGTGCTGTCTGTGCACAAGAGCAAACTTTAGTTCTTGCTGGACAGAATAAAGAAAACCATGTACACTTTATATGCAAGTAGAAGTTTCCTTTTATAATCGTTTCACTGACATCCTTGTGTTTACTTGTTTAACTTTGTAAATTAGTGTAATATTTTCTACTGAAGAACTATTTCCAATATAAGATATATCCCATGAGTAAAAATTATGTGAAAAATATTGAATAGAAGTATGGGCTCAAGGCAAGTAAGGATGCATGTTTAACAGTTGAATCCCATCAGAAGAGCTTAAGCATGTATTTAAAAATAAAAGATGGTTAATAAAATTTTTGATTATTTTGCTATTCCTAGACATATTGAAATGTGATTGAGTGGTCATTTCTTAGAGTCAAATTTTTATTAAAGAGTTTTATTACATTCTTCTGTGAACTCCTTCACTTTTATCTCCAACTCCACTATCGTACATCAAATTCTGGGAGTGTAGCTAAAATTTAAGAGTAGTGAAGCTAGTTAAAAGGTAGCAAAAGCCATAGGGTACATATTAAAGTATAACAGGTCTGGATAACAAACTTCCTCAGATTAAAGAAGGCTAAGATTTTGTCACAGTTTAGTTAATTGCCTTGAAAGTGGTGCACACTTGTGAATGCAATGGGACTGACCTTTATTGCAATGACTCCATTGATCTAGGTCCAAAGGCCTAGGATGCTGTAAGTTCAAGGCCATCAAAGATTGGCCTGAGACAGTAGCTGCTGAGTTGGTGCTTTTATGCCAGTGAAGGCTAAAGGCATGGGCACATCTGAGAGCAAGTAAAGCTGAAGCATGCTGTACTAAAAGGACAGGGAAAAGTGGGAAACACACAAAAAAAGTAGAGAATTAGAGAAAAGTCAAATAAACTCCTAAGAGTGGAGGGGTTTGCAAGAGAGAAAAACCATTGAACCTCTGCTTAGATGTTTTAATAAGGCTGCGACAGAGAGTAGACAAAGACTGAGGTAACCGTTATTATGTTGGTTGGTTCTCTGTGATGTCATAGACTGGGCTAATACAAGTGGTTCAGAAGGTATTTCCTTTCTTTGTTTATAGACGATACTAAGAGTAGCAGTGGTTGTTCTTTGTTAACTCCTTCTCTATAATATGGGTCGGGATCTCTTTACTGAAGTAGGTGGAGGCTGTCTAGCTGCAATAGGAACAAGGATATAGAAGACTACAATAATGTCTAGCCTATGTTCCCAGAAGCCAGCAGGCCTACCCTTGAGGGACTAGAGCTGTCTTTTCTTTAGTTAATTTAGCTTAGTCATCACATATCCCGCTACAAGGTTTCTTTGTTTCTCATCCTTACTGTCCCTGGGTTGGCTCTTTTCACCCTAATCTTTCCTGTCAACCCAAAGTCTATTGGTTAATGGAACATATATCTGAGCAACTTGCAGGTTTTTACTTGAGCCTACTGACAGAGAGCTAGCTTCTGCATCCAAAAGAAAAGCGTGTTGGCTAGTGAATACTTTCCAAAACACTTTAAGAAAAAAAAAAGTAACTAGAATTTATAGAAATTGGTATTCAGGCTAATGATTTTTTTTATTCTTCATAAAAACATATAAATAATTTTAAATCTTAATGCACAGAACAAAAAGTCATGCAGATGTTTAGATCTGGATCAGTACATTTGGGTTTTGAAGGTTCAGATTTTATGGATCTAGTCTCCAGTCCAGGGTTGGTATTACTCTCTCTTTAGATCTAGGTCCACTCCAAAGCACCTGTTATATTCAGCTATCTAGGCTGAAGGAGGAGGGGAATATGGTGAGTTTGAAACTAGCCTGGGCTACATAATGCAACACCCCCTCAACAAACCACATCAAACCAACAAAGCAAGGATACAGAACAAGTTATCTGTTGTTTCAACATTGCTTCTAATATCTTATTCTCAGCTCATGCTCAAAGTCAACCATGTCCTTTATGATGATACTTTAAAATAGATTTTGTTAGTAGCTTAATCTTAAAATATATTTACAGTGGTTTAGAAATGACGTCTTGGAACTCCTAAGCCACCTGATTATCAAGAGAAACAAGTTGTCAGTTTATTGGTAAAAGAAACTGATTTCAAAAAATATTAAGAAGATTATATATCATTATCAAATTGTTTTTCCCTCAGGGTTCAAGGATAGCTCACTAAATACAAATCAACAAGTGTGATACAGTGAGAAAACACAGTTAAGGATAAAAAGTGTACCATCTTAAGAGATATAAGAAAGACCTGTAATACAGTTCAGTACCATTTTATGATAAAAGAACAAAACGAAGGAACATGTTTTAACACCGAACAGTCTTGATACAGCAAACGTATAGCTCACACTGGAGAAAGACTGAAATCACTGTTAAATCCAGGAATTATTAAGGTGTTCTTTTAGTCCTTTCCTACTGTTATTCAAGGTAAACCTTGAATACTTAGAGTTAATTCAAAAAGAGAGGAGAGACATAACTAGGAAAGAAAGGATATCAAATTATTTCCATTAAGACAACATGATTCTGTACATAGAAGACTCTATTATTAAAACCCATCTACCTAATTAGTACAGTAACAAAAAAAAATTCCAATGAAATTCTTCACAGAGATAAAAAGGAATCCAAAATTCAAATTGAAGCCTTTAAATAAATTCTAACTAGAAAGAGCAATGCTAAAGGTAACCCAATACCCGATTTCAAATTGTACTACAGAGCCATAATAATCACATTCAGCACTGGACTGGCATAAAACCAAACATATAGATGAACAGTCTGGAATATAAGGCTTGTATATAAGACTACAAAGATATATTTATCTTTGAACAAAGTTGTACAAAACACACAATGGGAAAAAGATTAAGGGTGACATTGTTAAACAATTTTTTAAAACTGTGTTTAGAGAGCATATCAGGATGAAGTTTGAGTCCACAGCCCTTGGGTATCTGCTTCAGTTTGAGATGGCTTGATTCTTTGTAGGAATTGGCTTGGGAGGACCTGAAGTCATTTTTCTGTGTGGTTTACTCAGTTGACAGTGTCATCTGTTGTATCTGCTGCTCAGCGAACTATGTCTTTCTCAATATTGTATTATCCAATATAGAGTGTTTGGCTACTATTCCCAAGGGAAAAATGCAGGTTCATTATCTAAATTTGTACTTGCCTGATTGTTGATGCATTTGAGAATACATTTTAATTGTCTGTTTATACAATTATCTTCTCTTCATCTGAGTGTCAGCATTGACAATACTTATCCCCCTCCCAGTATTTATAACTGAGTGAGCTATAATTTTCATATTGACTGAAAGGTATTTCTTGTGTGCTCATTCAAACTTTGTTATCTATGTGTTCACTTAACTTCTCATGTAATTTATAAGATGCAGCATGATTTTGGGGCTCTCGATGAACATATGGATTTGGTTTAATAAAGTGTGTTATACCGATCTTTTCTTTTTTAAACTTTTTTTTTTAAATGTTTGTAAATTATTTACTCTGAGGTCAAGAGATACTCTATTTTTCTCTTGAAAGTTTTGTAGCTTTGTTTTATATTTTATTTACTGTCAGCGACTGTGTGTGTGTGTTTGTGTGTGTGTGTATGATGTATGAAGGTGCTATGGCATACATGTGGATGTCAGAGGACTAGATTGTGAAGTAAATTCACTCATTTCACCTTGACATGGATTTTGGAGGATTGAATTTGGGACTTTGGGCTTGTCTTGTAGACATTTTTACCTGCTGAGCCACCTTCCTGGCCTTGATGCTGATTGTTTTGAGAGAGAATGAGCAAAGTGATTGTGAGCTCCTTTCTACCTTATTATTTGCAGTTTGCTGAGTGATTTCCTCTTACTCAACGTACTGACAATGTCACTTCTACCACAAATTATTTTATGCAGTCATGAACTTAGGGCTGGGCTCAGTCCCTCTCTCATATAGTTTTATTAACTATAGCTTTCAATCAAAACTTGATATAATAAAAAGTCTTACAGTTATTTTGTTCTTTTTGTTGTTTGTTTTTTCTTTGTTTCTTGTGCATGCATATGTAATATATTGGCATGTGTATGACTATGTTTGCATGTGTGTCTGTGTGTACACATGTATGTGGAGGTCTAAAATTGATGCTGGGAGTCCTCTGAAATTGCTCTTTCACCCTGTTCTCTGAGGTAGGATTTCTTCATCAAAACCAGAACTTGGCAGTACAACTAGACTTAGTAACTGCTTGTTCAGGGAACCCATTGCTTCTATTTCTAAGACTAGAATTTCAGGTAGACTGCCATATCCAACCAACATGCACATGAGTTCTATGGTTCTAAATTGTAGTACTTTTGTTCGTATGGTTAAACTACCTCTATAAGTTGGTTCCTATGAGGTCATAACTTTAAAATATTTTATTTATTTTGTTCATTTGTATGTGCATGTAACGTGTGTGTGTGTGTGTGTGTGTGTGTGTGTGTGT